>JBAJMU010000007.1:2965635-3006395 GCA_037952995.1 Hyposoter didymator
ATTTTGTAATAAACTGAAACATGCGTGTTGCATCGTAAAAATTGATATACACGTTTAAACTGAGTGACTGACGGAAACTTAAATGGAACTAACTCGATCGAAATGTGCCAAGGTAACGGGAGATTACGAGCGAATCGAATATATGGTGGCCTTTATAAAAGTATATACACACGATGAGAAGAGTATCACGATGTACTACATTTCCGGTTTGAGGCACTAGCCCAATGACTCAGCAATGATTTATAATGTTATCGCGTTACAAATCGATCAGAGTTTGCTGCGAAAAGTTGAAAAAAAGAGCAATATTTTTTAGCTTCGTTTGATTTTAATTAAAAATCGACATGCCCATTGTTTCTGCATCTCATTTTCTTTGGCCAATAATTATGTGGGTGTCGAGAAAATTTAATTACAAATTGAGATGACGGTATAATTTTGTTCGCACGGTACTTTAATGGACGAGTGACTCATACGTGATTAGAAAAATGATTTTCCGTTCGTGAAAGTGAGATACATGCATAATAATGTGATCGCTCGACTATTTACGTATTAGAGTCATTCATTATTCAAATTCATGGAACAATTTGTTAAAAAAAAAAAAAAAAGAAACAATACCAAGTTTTGTTGTTGAGACAATATTCTCCAATGATCAATAAACATGCGGTGCACAATGGGAAGATAATTGCAAGATTGTTTCATAGACAGGAAAATGAATGAATAATCGTCTATTTTATGAGCTCGTTTCTCTTTCAAAGGTTTTAGACGAGAACGGTTTCATTTAACGTGACTCGGAGTTCGAGGAGCATTTTTTTCAGGCAATATTCAAGTTTTACGGTCGGTAAAAATGGTGTTTCCAGTTTTATTCGAAGGGTCTTGATATTTCAGGAAAAATATAAATTATTCACGTGTCCTATGAGAATAAAGTGAATTTTTATTTTTCCTCGAATCATGAAGAATGTCCGAGGTAAACTTATCATGGTCGCGATTGATCGTTTCAACGGGTGGAAAATTTAACGTGATTCGTGCTCGATCGTGCTGCTGCTTCTTGAACGATTCCTCGTGCGAGATTTTCTCTCGTGCGGGGGTAGCTAAACGTAGCCATGCTGCAACCATCATCCCTATCGATCCAGTCACGAGAGGACCGCAGGGCGTCGTTCAGTGTGTATACAGACTGGCAATTCTATTGGAATTTCCAGTGCTCAGTGCCAACAAAGATTCATAAATTTTCTCTAGCCCAGAATCCAGTCGTTTTAATGCGAACGAAAATTGACCTGATTCTCTGAAGCTCGAAATTTCAATCTCCAGTCTCCGATTCGTGTCTCAATTAACTTTTTGCCAAGAATCTAAAGTTTCATTAAAAAAAATTATTAATTGAAGGAAAATGATGAAGAAACGTAAGAAAATGAAGGAAAGGATAAAAGAAATGAAAAGTGAGATGCGGGCAAGTCTGGTAGACGGCGTGTACACGAGCGGGGCCGAGAAAAATGAGAATCCGAGTGAGCACACACGTCTCCGTGAGAGTCGAGTTATTTTCTGTCTGCGAGACTGACACGTCACTCTTTCCCTTTCGCTCACGCACTTCTCACAAATCCCTTCAAATCACACGTATTTCTAATTCTCTCTCTCTCTCTCTCTTCCTCTCTCTTTACCCAACTCCCATTTCCTCCCTTTCTCTTATTCTCCAACTCTACTATTTTCCTTCTGGCCCTTCCTTCCTGCCTGCGTGACTCGACATATTCACGTATATATCGTTAAATCGCGTGGTTCAGAGATAGACTCTTTAAGAGCGCTTTCAGACCGTCTATTCAGACATTCCAGTCAAATCGTTGTATTAACAAAAAAAAAGAAAAGAAAATAAAACGAAAATATAATCTGCATGACATTCGCCACTGATTCCACGTTCGAATCTCCATGACAATTTCTTTCTCCAAATTTTATCATTTCCACACAATTTCTTATACACTAAGACCTCGGTTTTCGTAATTTCCCTCACATTACCCCGAATATCGATCGAGATCTGAGCTGTTTTGAAAAAACGAACATTTGACATGAATTTTTGGTACACACGAAATTTTCATTCGAATGTTTCTTTTCTTACCTCACTGAGTAAGTCCTTCCTTGAGGTTTAGAGGTCATTGCACTTTTTTTTGCGCTGCAGTAGAGCTGAGAACGAGTGATCGATTTTCTTCTTAGTCTCCCCCGGAATAATTGCAACTGCGTGACGACGAACAAGACCGTTCGGCGTTTCTGTAATCTTCACCCCTCTTCTTTGCTCGATGCTCACTCGTGCTCGTGTCTACCACCCTTAAGCTGTTACGTGGTCTTCGAAAGCCCACCCTCCTCGAAAATGGGCTATCGGAAAAGAAGAATAACACGATCTACGCGTTACTGTCCGAATGGAACATCCCCTTCAACAGCTTTCAGAATCATACGTATAGTCGTTGCTGAAGATCGATGAAGCGACGATCAGACTGGCGCCACTTTCTGTTCCCTCCTTTTTTTTCAAAATATTCCGTTTACAGTTTATTTTTTCATCCCCATTAATTAAGGTACCAATTGCAAAATTTAAAAAATGGCAATCGAAATGTTGTGTGCCGAGCGATCGTGTAAATAAAAAAAAAAAAAAAATTAAAATTGAACGAAAAAACTTTTTTCCACGAAATTCAAATTCGTGTTGGAAATTATCGCGAGACAAAGACTCCACAGCCGCGTGTTCCGCACGTGTGTAATCACAACACACCGGAGGTTGAATGAAACTTGTATTTTCCAACCCCGTGTGGGTGTTCACTATGCAATGCCGTGCACTGTTTTTTTTTTCCTTTTTCTTTGCTTTTTTCTTCGTCACGTTGAGCCCACGTCTTAGGGTCAACGTGAAAGACTCGCGTAACCTCGTGGAGGGCGAAGGAAGCCTCGCGAGCTCGAGAACCAACTCCCCAGGCGGAAATTCCTCACGGTCGCGTTTGTGACTTCGGGCGCGTCGAAGAAGGGCTACCGGTGTCCGGGCTCAAGATCGAGGTCGTTGGACGAGGCGCTGACATCTCCAACGATATTTCTCAAACTTTATAATCAATTTTTTTTCCATCCAAATCCCTCAAAACAATTTTTTTTGTTATTTTCCCACTTTTCAATTATTCCAATAATTCGCTTTTCGAGTTATTGAATTTCCTTTTCAGCTGAGCCAATAACAAAGCTTTACAACGTTGTAAAATGTTTCCTTTTTTTTGTATTAGTTTGACTCACCAATTAATTTGCATATTTTATCGTCCACAATCACTTAATCATGCTCGAGCTTTGTAATTTCTCAATTACCCTTTTGTTCTATCGACCATCTACTACGACGTCGAGTCACTTATCCGCAAAATTTGGTCTCTTTTTTTTCGTCAACATTACGTTCCGTTTTTCAACGAATAAATTTTTTTCTTTTGTATCAGACTTTGGGTAGGAATTCTTCGCGATCTTCCTCGATTCAGTTCTCATAGGAATCCTCTCTAATTGGATTAATCATTGAGCCGAGAAAAAGAGAGCAATTACTGGGATAATCGGTTAGGGCAAAGAGTAAGCGCTAGTCATTCGTCTTTACGGTGGTTCCATTGATCGGAGCACTTTGACTCGTCTCAAGGTTATAGATTGAAAAAAAAATAATCGATGAAACGATCGCGTTGAGTAGAATGAGTAGATCGATTAAATTTTTTCTAGACGTAATTTTTTCAATGGATGAGAAGAAAAAATGGAAGGAAACGTTCAGAGCGATCTGCGCCGATAAATCGATCAGATTAAACGATCACGATTTTTATCTCGTGTAGTTCATCGATCTCGACTCCTTTCTACATTTCAAAATTCATCCAAATTAATTCCAACCGGGTCAATTCGAGGCTTTATCGTTCTTTCTATTTTATTCCATCCAAGCACATTTAGCCACTTAACGCACTGCGAATACAAACTCGAACGTATAGTCGGGTCTCTTCACTTGGCTTCGAGTTCTTTTGTACACATTAAACCAGGTGTTTCGTCCCGGGAATAACAACGCCTCGGTAAGCACGACGTGGCAATATTTTCTTTCATCGTTTCTGTTGTCACTGTCCTACACGATCGAATGTTCTGTAGCTACAAGTCGTACAGAAAAAAATTGCGGCGTAAGTATCGATTGGCCGAAGATACACCAAAGTCGAGAGTGTTACTGCTTCGTGGCTCAAAACTCATGGGAATTTATTGTTCGAGAGTTTTTGAAAGAAAAAGTGAACGGAGAGTTGCTCGCATCGTGTCTGTAGATTGGCAACTTTATCCACTGTCACTATTTCATTGAAACGATGATGTTAAAAAATCGTAATAAATTAAAAAATATTGTTTCGTCGCCTATAATCAACGATTCATCGTTTCTTATAGTTTTTTCGCACTAAGTTTTCGTATGATTGAACAAAAAAACGATCAGTCAAGATTATTCGAATCTTAGTGAAAATACTCGAAAGCCGATAACCGTGGGGATAAACACACGAAATAAAATAACGCGAAACAGTCTCGTCGCGACGATATCCCAGCGAGGAATGAGCCGAGACACCGCGGTGACTGTAAAGGCGCACACAAGCGAACCAGTGTGTGCTGTTCAAGCAAACCAAGTTGCCAGTCTATATCTTGCTCCCGCGAAAGAGGGTGGCCGCAGTTCCATCCAATTGTTCGAATGCGCGCGCGTTCTGTGCCGGCCGGCCCTTGGGGGCTGCCGGTGGGGGTGTATTGCATTCTTCGACTTGCATTTCCGAAACATGAAGATAAAAATAAGCCGCGAGAAAAGCCTCGTGCAATGCTTAAACTCCCAAATAAAAATTGAAATTAAATTCGCTATTCAAATTGAATTAAAAATTTGTTGTAAAATTAAAATTGACCTTAAAATCAAAATTTAAATTTGCTGCGATCAAAAGAAAATCGTGACTGTTATTGAATCCACCGCGAGGGAGAGATTAATCGGGAAAAAGTATTGAGACTCTTCGAAATGTGTTTACGACTCCAGAAAGAAAATATGTAAAGAAAAAAGCAAGATTTTTGACGAGGACTTCCTCTATGGTGAGAGAACCTCAAAATAGACAACACGAAGAGCGATGAGAGAATGAGAGAAGGGTCGATGTGACACTCCCCGGAAGAGGCACGGTATACTAGGCAAAAGAACGTCAAGATGAACGTGGAGATTTGCTGCTTCTACGATGTCAGGAATTTTAGTCAGGTACACGAGAGCGTTCTGATTCTCAACGAATCTAGGACGTTGAAACGTGTTGACTCGATATTTCAAGTTAATTAAAAAAAAATACAATCTCGACGGATTGTTTTTCGAAAATTAATTGGTGGGTCGATCGCATTTCGTTACAAGGAATTACAAAAAACTAATCCAGCACCGTGTCCAATTACTCGAGCCTTCTCGTTGTAAATGTCATTCAATTACTGAATTTCAATTTTTCATTGGCACCCAAAATATTCGATACAATGAAAAAAAAAAAAAAAAATAGCAACAAAAATGATTTTGGAAGAATAAATAAAACGGAATATTTGGAAAGTTTCGAACGATAAATAATGTTGACTTGATAATTCGCGCACATTGACAGATTTGTTTGCAAACGTTTATGCATTGTTCTAGAAATAATTTTAATCTTACAAAGATAAGGAGTTCGTAGAATTTTTGTCATTGAAAAAAATCGATGTCAAGTTAAATCTGGAGCGAGAGAATACAATGTTTGCAGAAATAGAAAAATGTAAATTCCGCAATTATTTCATGAGCAGCCGGCATTCTGAATCTACTTTGCACAGTATATTCCGCACGTATCGCGCAGCGAGGAGACTTGACTACTTCGCTATCGACCGTATCGCACTGCGGCGACGTAAGCTCGGCACACGCGGATATACGTTTGCCTCCCTCGAGTCTCATCCCCGCCCCCGTGCGCGAGTCCGCGGTTCTTTGCGAACGTGACCTCGCGAATCTCGCGGCGAGTCTCCAATCGGTATGCGCGAGCAGAAACATATTATAATTCATTATTACCGATTAGCGATCGCTCCCGTCTCTGTACACGCCCACCATCTCCAACAGAATCGATGCTTTGGTCCATAGAAACGATCTTACAGATGTTTCGATCGTTTCAATTCTCGAACACGTCCAAGCAGCACCGAGACACGATAAAAACATTGACACGCTGGTGTTGCGAAACTTACGTAATCGCAGTCAACTTGATTTTTTCCATTTCTATCCAATTGATTGATCATTTAAAACCCTCGATGTTACTTATTCCTCAACCCAGAAAAATCATCCATTCGAGTCTGCGGAAAAACATTAATACGATTCTTTATCATGTCATGGAACAAAATTTCTAGTCGCTCGAACTAAAAAGCATTATTTGGTCAAAATGAGTAACGCCATTTGGATGTGTTTTCTGCAGGACCCACGTTAATTACTTTCGCTTCATACGTGGCGCAGAGCACGATAAATTTTTCATACGCTGCCAAGGGAGATTTTTAGAATTCTCCAATTAATTCCCATTCGATCTAATCCTTCGAGAGAAAAAGAACGGAGCTCCAATCTTCTCAATCTGACGTGAAGTCACAGACCGAAATTTCAACGATTTTTCATACCCGCGTGGAGAGCATCGTTTTTAACATATTTTTATAGTGTCGATGTCTATGGTCGCGATTGTGCATGGCATGGAGCTTATCAGCGCTTCCAATGAGCTATTCACTGTCCTTAAGAAGGAAAGAATAATTAGAGAGTATATAATCGGCACCCTAACAGTTTGATGTACCAATTTCTTCTTCGCTCGTCTTTCTCCATTCTCCGTTCTTCAGCAATCTCTGTCAATCACGATTAACTCCCTCAATCTCTCGAGTGTATCTTTCACTTCCTTATAACGAGGGTTGCTAAATTGTCCAATTATTTTGCCTTGTTTCTTTGATAATCACCATTTTTTCACTGAGCGCTTAATCATCTTTGCAATTAACGAAAATACTTGCAAGATTCATCAAATTGGTATAACATAAATCAACGAGGAAAGTGGAGCTGGTTGAGGTTGAGTCTCATCCCCAGAGCACAGCCACGAGTCCACGTCAAATTGCTGAAAATTCATAAAATTCAAACTTCTCCCACGCACCGTTCGTTTTCAGATCGTGAAAGAAAAGCCACCGTGAAGAATTATCTCGACTCTCCATGAAATTCTTTGCATTACGAACTCTATACGAACGATGATGAAAAAGAAAAAAAAACAACTTTGACGACGAAAAGTTAAGATGAAATTTTTAATTCTCCGAAGTTATGAAGGAATCGGTAAGAAAAAAATATTTCTCAAGCATATCCTGAGTTATAATTACGATGGATCGTCGCCTCAGATTCCAACAGAGTTCAAAATCCTGTTTTTCCTCTGTTTCTGGCGCTCTCTGTGCTATTCAAAAATTTCAGTAGTTTCTCCCTCCAGTTGACTGCTGTTACACCACCACCACGCGGCCAGACTGTTTGGAGCCTAATGACCGCGAGAAGCTGTGGCCCGACTAATTGCGAGTGCGAACCAATGCAGGAGCAGGCTTTCTCTATCTTTCTCTCGCACTCTCTCTTTCTCTCCCTTTCTCTCTTCCTAGTACACGAGCTCTCGTGCCATGTCGTCGCGTTACACGTCTTTCTCTCTGCATATGTTGAAAACACGTAGCAGAGTGAATAAGTCGCCGTAAGAAGGACAAAGAAACGCGGTCGAATTCCTCTCGCGTTCCAGACGCATAAATCCCTCAGCGCTCGGGAAAACACGCACCGGCCTGAAAAGTACACCTATGCGAAAATTCACTTCACCAACAAATTCTTCATCATCTCCTGGTGACAAATATAGTATCACTCTAGTGTTCCTCACGAATAATATATACGACGAGCTTCCCATAAGAAGCTTTCTTATCCCAACAGCAGCAACGAGAGCTCGTGTACAAAAGTTACTTTGCATGCAAATCTAATGGACACTTACGCGCGTCGATGCTTTTTACATAAACGACGGTTGGAGTTTCAAAAGAAATGAGGTCACAAGATTCTCAATATCAAATAAAAAATCGCAGACATTTGGTAAACTGCAAATATGGAAATTGAGTCCGCGCACTCGATCAATCAAAAATGCATGAGAGCTAGTTACAAAAACAAATTTTTTGTGGCCACTGCTGCTCATTGAAAGGTGGTTGCAGAATTTAGCACGTGAGCGTGTCATCCAAAACTGGTAACAAGTAATCGTTACAGTTTTCCTGGCAATAAAAGTTTCGATCTTCACACACACACACACACTCGAAACGCTTTCTCCTGACCGTAAGCATGTCGTCCAGGAATAGTCAATTTGGATCTTTAGCAAAATAATAACTCAACGGGTCACAGAATCAACGAGAAGGTCCGAATTATATTTTTCATTCATGTCGCGTTTTGAGTAAATGCTCCAGTTTCGATCGATGCACCGTACGATTTGCAACGGTTGTGGACACACATGTCCATGCAGCTCTGATACTGCATTGACACTTCCGTTAAGATGCGAACATGAATGCGATATTGGAACGTGAATTTCATATGCAAAATAGAACCGCGCGGATACGAATTCAAAAAAAAATTAAAAATAATTACATTTTTCAAAAAATTTGCATCAATTCGCAAAAATATTTTTTCTCCCAAAAGTTTCGCCACTTTTGACTTAATATTTCTTGGTAAAGGAAGCGTTATTCGAAAAGTACGCTGTCTCGTGAAAGGAATACCTGAAATATCATTGAATCTTGGTTTTCAATGCGATGAATACACTGGAAATGAAATTTTGTTAAAAATCGTCGAGATATTTCGTTGAATACGTTAAACTAAATATTTTTCGATAATTTCAAAATTTTCGTTATTTTGGCAGCATATTTGGTTTCTAATGGAATTGTCAGCTAAATTTACGATTGGAACGACGAAAATTTGCTTCCGAAGAGACTTTCAAGAATATTTCTTGCTGCGACGACACAATTTTTGGGTTTATTAAAAAAAAACGTTCAGTTGAACGTATCGAACAAAATATCGATCTTTTCCAACAAAATTTTGTTTTCAGTGTAGGCATTAGAATTTCAACTCTTGATATATCACATTCGCATCCGTTTAATAGGTGGCTTAGAGCGTTAGGAGGCATGTAGTAGCAAATCGTGATTAAAAGAGCTTGACTATAATAATTTGTTGCGGGGGAGGCAAGCCCGGGGAAAGAGAAGGGATATACACACGCGGGCATTAATTTCTCTGTTGCTGAATTTATTACATCCTTCTAACGCACACACCACCTTTCACCGAGAGAGAATATAATACACATTTATCGCTTCAACGAAACTCTTCTCATTGCACCTCGTGCAGCAGATTTTTTTTTCATACAGCGCGAGGTTCCTAGCTACTGCTTGCTCCAAGACATAGAGCATGTTTATATTTACGAGCACAAAGCTTCAGAGCGATAGAGATGGCATACGTTAGTGTGTGTGCACGTATTCGTGCAAAAGGTTTGAGTGGAGATTCTGGAAAGGTTAACTGCTTGATTTCTTTCCAATCGTCTCGTATCCTTTTTCTTTCGATGGATTGTGGCATTAAGCCGGATAATTTCGCGCCAGTATCTCGTGCGGAGACAAAAATATCACAGAGCTATTAAAATTCATTATTTCGCGTACATAATCAATAATTCCGTCGCTACAGAATTATATGTTCGCTCGTATAATGACCTTTCCAATTTTTTCATCATATATTCCGATTTAGCAACGATAGTTAATTAATTGAGGGGATTCATTAACCGTCATTATTTATATGCGTGTCTAACATTTTTTTCCACAAGGTTCTTCGTGATTGATGGAAAATTTCGGCCGTTGTGAGTTTTTATAAAAGTTTGCTGCGAGTCAATGAAAAGAAGCTACAAATTTTTATAAATCAAAGTTCGAACCAAATGCCAACAGAGCGATCCCTTTCAGCGAAATGGATGAGATCAATGTTTCATCTTTATCGAAGCATCGTTTTAAAAGGCTACCAATCTTGCATGAAACCGTGGTCGCAATCGACTAATAGCAGGCCGTGCCCTCAGCTCCTACAAACTGTAGCTAAACAAGTTTTTATGTTCTACTTTTCGAAGAACCTTTCTGCTATTAATGATTTTTCTTGATTGATCCCTCAACAGAATCAAGATGAACCCATTGATATCTCTCTTCGAGATTCGCGACTGGACATTTGTTGCCAAGCGTTTATAAAGTCGTTCAGGAAAGAAAGAGAAAAAAATGTTTGGACGAGAACGATCGCCAACAGCTACTTCGTCTCCATCTATTTCCGGGCAAAAGGAGCCGCCGCATCGCTCTAGAAAGTGTAAAGACCTCGAGGAGAAGTCGATACATATCGAGGGCGTGTGCCCTCGAGTGAATTTCACGTTTATATGTATACCTGGGAAAAACTTGACTGGGCAATCCTCCGACAAATGCATTTCGATCTCAGACTCACTGGATTCTCATCGTAACGAAGATTCTTTTTCTCTTTAGTATATTGTTTCCCCGAGTCTCTTTCACTTTGCGATTCATTCATGTCCATAGTAAAACAACACGAGAGCATTATGTAAGTACGTTTTTGCAATACAATAATGTACGTAAGTAACCTCGTGAGAATCCACGTATGTGAGCACCAAGAGGTCACGAGAGTTCGTACATGTGCATTCTCTATTTCGTCTCATGGACGATAAAAAATTTGAAGATATTGATTAAAGAAAAACTAGGTCAAGCCTGTCCCCAGCAGGACCAGAATAAGAAGCTTCGCATACACGAAGATCCTACAATTACAAAAATCTACACTCGTTGACCTCGATTCGAAAAAATCCATTTTCATTATTAAAATTTTCACTTTTCGATCTGTTTCTAGTCAAAAACGTCAAATGAAGGAGCCGATTTGAAAAATCGAACAAAAAATGTGCAAGCGTAATTAGGAGATCGTGTAATGAGTTTACCATCACGAGAGTCGAAATGTGAGCAAATAAAATAATTCGGATCGTATGTCTCGATGAAGAAGAAAAGACGAGAGACGAACTTCAATGTATAGACAAACATGAGTTTCTATGTGTATATATATTTACTTGTAGACTCGATGACGGATAAAATAATTGAATAACAAAAAAAAAAAAGGAAGCGAGAAGATTCTCGTTGCGCAAATATTCTTCTGCCTTATATATTGTCGAGACGATAGCTGTCTCGCCGTTACATAACGCTCGTGTACATTGTACATATTGTACGTGATGTCGGTGTGTTTCACGGGCTTTTTAACCCGAAGGCATTTCAGGTGCAGCGCGAAGCAGGTATATTGGCTTGGCTGAGCACGTATCTTATAAGCAACAGCGAAAAAGGTTACTGGGATAGGCTCGCCTCTGGCGAATCGTTATTCTCGATGGCGGAAGAAAGATTATTATTGTAATAGACGTTTCTCCATGTACATTTAAACGTATAAATTCACCGTTGAATAAACGATATATACACAAAAGGATATTAGCCGAGCAGTATACGAAGAATCCATAAGAGAGCACAACGTTGAATAAAAACGTCGACAGCGAGACAGGCAGGTGGAAGAATTGGAATCATCCATTTTTTTCCACTGTCAACAAGTTGACATATTTCAAACGATAGTTTGCAAAGAATATAACGGGGCCAAGACATTCGAGACTCGCAATTCGAATGAGCTTTATGCTTACGGGGACATGCAATAAATTGAGAAATTTAAGCTGACGTTAAAAATCAACGTACATCACAAAGTATTCCATTTAAGGTATAACTATCGCTGAATGGGTTGATTTAGGATTTTCTTGAAATTTAGTGTAAATATTCTTGACATTAAAACGAACAACTTTCCTATGAGACGAAACATTTTCTGCCGTCTAGAATTTGAGATATTTCATTTCCAATTTTATATTTTTCCCATCTAAACGCATGTAAATTGAAGTGACGTTTCGTTAAAAAAGTTGCAAGAAAAAACAAAAGAAACGCGACTTCAATTTACATGCGTTTAGATGGGAAAAATATAAAATTGGAAATGAAATATCTCAAATTCTAGACGGCAGAAAATGTTTCGTCTCATAGAAAAGTTGTTCGTTTTAATGTCAAGAATATTTACACTAAATTTCAAGAAAATCCTAAATCAACCCATTCTGCGATAGTTATACCTTAATACCGAAACAACTTCCCTGTTTCGATTGATTGCATATATTTCAATTGCACAATTACAACGATCGAAAACGTGTCCATTAATTACCGTTGATTCATGTCGATAAATCACATGAAATGAATATTTACTAATTTCCAAAACTATCAGACTCTCGACTGTATAACACCATAAAAATAATATTCATCTCACACATTGTGCAATGTGCAATTCTCTCCGACCTATGAGGGTAAGGGAATCTGAGGTACGAGCACTTGGAGTCTAATCCCCGAGTTATTCACACGTCAAATGTACGCCTGACTGCATAGAATGCAACGCAATACACATTTCGCTCAGCGTATATTTGAAAGTGTGCTGACAGAGTCGAGATCTCGAAGAAAATATCACTAGTTAACACTCAATTACAGTCCTTACGTTACAATAATATATACCCTGGCACGACCATGTGTTCGAGGCGAGAAGAAGATGCAAACGCAATTATATAAAGAATGTAAAAGTTATTCCATCGGTTATGCGAGGAAATGGGTTATGGTGGTAAGAAAGAAAATGTATAATCTCGTGAACAATGAATGGCCAGAGTTGCTCGTGAGAACCAATAAAACGAGCACAACGTGTCTGACAATCGTGGGTATTAAGTTGGATGAATGGAATCTCGATTTTGATTAAAAGTTTGTGTACGTCAAAGTTAGTTTTGGAGGATGAAAAGGACGACGCAGTTTGAAGCTTCAAAAGTGTGTCTCCGAGATGTGAATGAAAATGCAGGCCAGCAGAGAGTCAAAAAAAAAAAGAGGACGAGCTGGAAGCTGCACTTAGAGTCTCGACTACTATATAAGATTCTTGGTAACAAAAAATAAACTGGACACGATGGGAAGAAGCAGAATTGAGTGTAATAAATGAACTCGCTGGATCCTTGAAATTTGCGATGTAAAAGACAGTGTCGTGCTCGTTGAAAGAGTGTGACATTCGTCTTTCCGATGTTTCTCTCTCTCTCTCTATACTGGAGCGAACTTTCTGGTGGGCTCAATGAGCGAGCAAGCGGAAACGCACCGAGCTATGCCAACGTTTATATATTTCTTCGCGAACCCATAACCGCGAGAGAAAGAGAGAGAGAGAGGCTTGAGAAGATTAAAATAGGAAGTTATTTTTACGAGTACGTGAGTTAGGCTTTCTACGAGACCCTTACCAAGGGAGGGATTCTTCTTTGATGATTATTAGAAGAATAAAAAACAGTTTTTAGTGATGGCGAACGGAAATGGAACGAATGCGGTCGATGCCAATAACTAAGAGTGTCAAAAGTTTCTGATGGACTAGTTTTCCAAATAGTCTCAAAGTAACTCGACCAGGAATCTAACATTCTCGAGATGGTAAAATATCGAACGAGCTGACATTAATCTTTTTTCTCAAACATTCCATCCGCTCCTTATCAAGAGCGTTTATCGATTCGATATGAGAACTGGAAGTGCAACAGCTTTGAATCGAAAGTAATTCGTATCGAGCTCGAAAAAATCGAGCAGGAAAACGATCGTCAGCATTGGGCTCTTCCTTTTTGATGGGAAGAAGTCCGACAAAATGGTACTCTATACAGCATTCGAGCGCGGACACTGGTCCCAGTGAACACGTGGAGAAAGTCTCGACTGCTCGTCGAACGCGCGAGAGTCACCGCGGGGAACAGCAACAACTCTCGGACGATTAATCGCGTCACTGGAATTCTAAATGCACGAACGATATATATATCGAGATGAATGTCAGTGAAAGACTTCAAAGCCTATAAAGTCGGTCGATCAATATACGAATCGGTATACATGTCTTGGGATGTAATTGTCAAACGAAATACACTTTGGATCTCCACTCTAGGGACCTCTATTAACCCTGAACCCTTACTTGCCACTTTGGGGTACAAACTACCCAGGTCTGTCGATAAAAATATTTTTTTTTCCATTTTTTTTGGTATTCGCATTTTTTTTTTTAGTTTACTTAAGGACGTTGGCTACATACGACCATATGATAAGAATTTCATAAAATTTGGTGATAACATTCTTTAGCATTAAATACGATGACACAATTTTTTCCAAATTTTTCGTCTACATAGTTGTCGAATAATTGGAGCTTACAATATGCAAAATATATATCTGTATATATCTGATTCCTTTGCTTATGCATGTAAACTTTAGTGTTGAATTACTCGAAAACTATGTAGAAGAAAAATCTTAAAAAATTGTATATTTATATTTAATAATAAAGAATATACTCAGCAAATTTCATTAAATTCTAATCATTTCGAATTTTCCTATGCTTTTAACATGGCAACATTGCTGTGTGTAGCCACCCTCCTTAAATTCAATTTTTCGTCATATAAAGTAAACGATCTTTAAAAAACAAGCTTTCGATATNATTTTTCGTCTACATAGTTGTCGAATAATTGGAGCTTACAATATGCAAAATATATATCTGTATATATCTGATTCCTTTGCTTATGCATGTAAACTTTAGTGTTGAATTACTCGAAAACTATGTAGAAGAAAAATCTTAAAAAATTTGTATATTTATATTTAATAATAAAGAATGTATTCACCAAATTTCATTAAATTTCTAATCATTTCGAATTTTCCTATCATGGCAACATTGTTGTGTCTAGCCACCCTCCTTAAATTCAATTTTTCGTCATATAAAGTAAACGATCTTTAAAAAACAAGCTTTCAATATTTTCTACAATTATTTTCAAGTCTAAATATTCAGTAGTTCATTTTTTATAACAATTTTTCCGTCTCTTCGCTTTTTCGTAATTTGCCTTTTTCAGTTACTTCCGCCGGGAATGTGCAAAATGCTCAATTTTACTGAATTAAAAACAGTATAAACGATAAACTCATAATTGTCAACTTCTCGATCGAAATTCATGCAACGAACGAAGCGTCGTGCCATATTAGCTGACGAGCCAAAACTCTCCGACGCCACGGATCCGTCACTCATTTATTATTTTCTCCCATTAACAGTTGCTATTTATTTTCTGTTGAGATTTCATTGCGTCACTGGTCTGAAAACAACGTCGACATTTCGAGCGATCACATCGGCATTCCGTGGATCATTGTGTTCACTTCGTTCAGTGCACGTACCGCGATGTTTTTGCTCGAACAAGGCTTTGGCGGTCTTCATGGATCCGCAAGATTAGAGAACAGCAACAAAATTACGTTGCAATCTTATACACACGATATGAAACCGAGCGAACACGAGCGAAGAGTCGTAAAAAAAAAAGAGAAAAAAACGGTTCAACAAGAACGTTAGAATCGAATTGCGCAACGGCACATATAGTTAATTTTTAGCTACAAGACAATAACCAATGGGTGCAGCAGAAAATGAGTGCACGCTACGGTCAGAGCAGCATGAATAATACCTGCTGTTTGTCAAAAGCAGTTTTTGAAGGATTTACACCGCAGCGATAAATCGATTGTTTAGTATCGATTGAGATTTTCGAGCAGTTGTTCCCAAATGCATTTCATGGTAGACACATATTTATATTCACGCAGGTTTATCTACGCTTTGAAACGAGAAACACATTCATCAGTATCAAGTGAATAAATACACACACTTTCACGTGATGGCCTTGAAAACTCGACCCCGAAGAAAGACGACAGTAGAATAATTTCATCCTCATCATTAAATATACCGGCTGTCTCAAAACATCTTATCCATGCAAAAATGCGATTTTGTCTGGTTCATAGAGATAAATTTATATGAAAAATTACTATGCCACCAGTTCCCTGGTGACAGTATCATCCCTCTGAGAAATTTAAGCAAAAGAATAGTAATTTTTCATCTGAAATTGGACGAAAAAAGTCAAATTTCCGCTATTTCCGCTAGAATTTGAATAAAAATTACTATGTTTTTGCTCAAATTTCTCAATGGGACGATATGTCACCAGGGAACTATGGTGGCATAGTAATTTTTTATATAAATTTCTCTCCGTGTGACGTTCAAAATTTGAGATATTTAGTTTCCAATTTTTTATTGATTTTATTAGTTTTGGTGCCAAGAACGTTGATACAAAATTTTGAAAGAACCCTAAATAATGTCGTTTCGTGATAGTAGTACCTCAAATGGTGCACCACAATTTTTCAACTACATCTTTCGTCGTTGCTTCCCAGTCTCAAAAGGGCTATTTGTAAAAGTTGCATGTTTCTGAAAAGTGGAACAAAACTTTGTGCACTTTGGCTCAACGACATCATGGAAAAGAAGGAAAATTCAACTTGGCTGGTAAATTTCCGATAGAATTTGAATAAAAATTACTATGTTTTTGCTAAAATTTCTCAGAGGGACGATACTGTCACCAGGAAACTATGGTGGCATAGCAATTTTCGATATAAATTTTTCTCCGTGTTAATCTTAACATTTTCGCATTAGAAATAATCGTTTCCCTCAGTCTCTACTCCCTGGTTTCAATTTTTTCACCAAATTTATTAAATTCACGTAGCAAATTTTTCGAGAAACGAGAGCATTGTGTACGAGGATGTAAAATTGTACACCCAAAGACGAAGAACGACTGGGAAGCTTCCGAAAAAATGGGAAAACAAGAAATCAGGACGTTCGACGTCGCATTTTTTTTTTTTAATTTTTTTACTTTCAAGCCCGTCAAAGTTTAGGTGTGAATATCGTGACACCCTGTACATTGGATTGGGGATGACAGGCTTGAAAGTGAGAAGATTAAAGGTCCCGCGACAAATGAGCAGCATAAACAATCGACACGCGCATGTAAATGCACTCGCCTGCTCGTGAATAAGAACCGAATTAGCTGCAAAGCTGATGGCTCGTAGAGTCAGATTCATTAACAAGGATATACATCCAAGTGGAAATCACCGGGCAAGGTATACGGAAGTTAACAAGTTAAGGGGAAGCGAGTGATGAGTGCGTATGCACGTTTCAATTATCGTGTTACGTATTCCATCGGCGTTGAGACAATGACCTGATTTAAGGTCGAAACGATCTGGCTCATCCAGCAGAGACTCAGATAAGGCCCACTCGTCCCGGAAATTATGCATAAAATCTTGTATACATATACGCATAGCCAGTATGAGGTATGCGGACACTTTCGCGAACAAGGAACGTAGTAACGAAATAAAAAGTCGTCGAGCAACTTTGGGAAAAAGCTTGTTTAGCCGCCTAACGCGAAAGGCAATTCGCTTTTGCTTTCTTCCAGCACCCAACAGAGTATTTACCCATCGTCGTAAAAACCGGTTTCTTCTCGTTCATTACCGTCGGTTTGATTTACTTATACAAAGACAGTTGAATCTCTGAAAATGCAACGACTCCCAGAAATCGATGAATCCACAAAAATCGAGTATTGCTAAATAAAATTCTTTATGTATCGATGATACGGGAACGGAATGTCAGAATCGTGTCGACATTGATCCGACACACGTGAATTTAGTCGACCAATGCAAAAACTTGAAAGACTCCGAATTTCGTTTCGTTCCTCAAGAAAAATTTCACCAACCGTTGAAATAAAATGAAACTTTTTTCGTTACAATTGCAACGGATATAAGAAACAATTAATCCGTAAAAACGTACAGACGGAAAAACGAGATTTTTTGTCTCAACAAAATTTTAAAGGGAACGAAACGAGATCTTATGGAGAATTTGCTGTTTTATTTTACATGGAATATCCCATGCAGATTGCTAGCCAAAACATGAGAGAGTTGCGGCAGCACCTCCGACTTCGGAAGTCACGTTACACTTCCGTTCTCGCCTTTACGGCAGTGTACGAATGCCAGACGTCGCTTTACAATACTTATTATCAGTGAAAGTTGTTAACGCGTGAACGTTTTACATAAACACGTAGATACATATAAACAGGATGATTTAAAATAATCGAGACTATGAAAAAGGTAAAAAAGTAGTTGACAATTGAGAAAATATCCGAGACACTCACTCGAGATCCAAGTTCTCCAGTCCTTCGGAAACATTGCTCAAGCTGTCGAACGATTGGCTGAGATACGAAGTTTCCGCGTGATGCATTTCGAACACCTCACTAGAACAAAAATGAGTTTCATTAAAAATGCAATCGAGATAACACCTGCCGATGAAAATCAGTCACTCGGAATATGTAATTATACGAATTTATTCGTAATTAGATATTTGGCTCGACTTCCGGGCCCAATGATTCGTTAACCGCTCACCCCTCCAATCGTGATTATAAATCGCCAGTCCTGGCAGTCAAACTCCAGCTGGTCAGCAATAAAAAAGAAAAGGATAAACGCCAACGCACGATTAAAAATCGTGGATAAAATGTCTATGGCTCTGAGCTCGAACGACGAGCAAATGAATGAAACAATTCACGAAATATGACTCTGCTGAAGCAGACATAAAAACTCACGAGACAAACCGGCCATCTACCCCGCGCGACGTGATATCTTTGGAACTTGCGCAATGCGTGTTCTTTCTCGGTGCATATAACAACACGTATACGTATACATGAGCGGCCTTAATCGAGTTTAATTGGCACATATGGGTTTTCTGACACAAACTATAACGCTTTTTATACGCTCGACTATATACAAACGAAATGTCCGAATGTTATTTTACTTT
This sequence comes from Hyposoter didymator, assembly GCA_037952995.1. Classification (NCBI taxonomy): domain Eukaryota; kingdom Metazoa; phylum Arthropoda; class Insecta; order Hymenoptera; family Ichneumonidae; genus Hyposoter; species Hyposoter didymator. Next base: position 2,984,375 of record JBAJMU010000007.1, read on the forward strand.
TTTCACACAACCACGTTAATTGCAAAGGAGCCATTTTTCACTTATCATTTAGAACTCGATACCAAGGAATACATTCAAATTCCACATTTTTGCGAATGATTTTGGTTTTTATTTTTATTTCCATTCGTATTCTTCATGATTATTGATTTGTTATAAATTTTCATCGATCCAATTCTGCAAAAATGCCATCATCCTCGATCATCATGTAAAATTAAACAATCGTTGAAATAAATGAACAGAAATATTTCTACAACTCGTGAAAAACAACTTGATTTATTAGTTAACGTATTACTGCCACAAAACGATTTTATTTAGGTAAAAATAATAAAAAAATAATAAAAATTTTATTTAGGAAAAATTTTCTGCACGGAGAGGAATTTATATAAAAAATTACTATGCCGCCATAGTTCCCTGGTGACGTATCGGGCGAAAAATGTCAAATTTCCGCTATTTCCGCTAGAATTTGAATAAAAATTACTATGTTTTTGCTAAAATTTCCCAGAGGGACGATATGTCACCAGGGAACTATGGTGGCATAGTAATTTTTTATATGAATTTCTCTCCGTGTGACGTTCAAAATTTGAGATATTTAGTTTCCAATTTTTTATTGATTTTATTAGTTTTGGTGCCAAGAACGTTGATAAAAATTTTTGGAAGAACCCTAAATAACGTCGTTTCGTGATAGTAATACCTTAAATGGTGCACCACAGTTTTTCAACTACATCTTTTGTCGTTGCTTCCCAGTCTCAAAAGGGCTATTTGTAAAAGTTGGATGTTTCTGAAAAGTGGAACAACACTTAGTACACTTTGGCTCAACGACAGCATGGAAAAGAAGGAAAATTCATCTTGACTGGTACATTTTTTTAGTGTCATACACTTGACGAAGCAGAACTCACTTGACACCTATTTAACATTATGTTGCATAGAGAAGCCACAGTATGTAAAGTTAAGTGTCTCGGACGGACAGTGAACGACGTGTAAACGCAGCGACGATATCACCGGAGTATCGAGGTCTTCCGTTAACCCCACCAGGTCTGTAGCTGCTACGATGGATATGAGCGACCAACTTCCATATTCTGTATCCTTGACCCCGAATAAACGGGAACATTATACGGACAGGAAAAAAACTGTCAAGCGAATGACTGGAAACCTCGTCAAATTTTTCTTCGATCACAACTTGGCAGGGAGCCAATTTTCTGAGATTGATTCTTCGAGTATGAATGAAAAATCCGAAGACCAAGTTGAATTCCCAAGATTCATAAAAACTTGAAATTTCGAGCAATTTTTTTCGAGGATCTACAATTGTTGAAACTCTGGTTTCCTGTTTCACACAGATTTCTTTCCGACAAACTGAAATTTAAAAAAAGTGGACCTAACGGCACGACTTTTTGTTTTGTTTTTTTGGTTTGAAATCTCGCACGAACGAAGAACAACTGTAAAGAACGAAGAAGAATAATAAGCATTTGTTTGTGAAAGAGTGTGAACTTCCGTAAGACACAGGAGAATTGAATGCAGCGAGACATTCGCGGAGGAAGAGAGCAACGAGCCTTAAATCTGCTGACTTTCGTGGGACGAAAAAAAAACAAACTCGCTCGGTCTTTTAAAACGCTCCGGAGGACTGTGAGTTACTTCGTGACCGATGAAAGACTCGATAACGCTAATTACCCAAGCACCGACAGGCACGTGCACTCGGTCTAATCCAAGAGCATGCTCCGGTGGGCAATTTCTGCAAAAAGACTATTATAGGACCGAAAGATAACAGCAGAACGGGTCTCAACGAAAGTTGCCGCAAAATTGGTACGCCAATCGTCATGGTTTCGATTTAGATATCAATAGCGATTTGAACTGTCCAAATCCAATGACTAATATAATTTCTTTCTTCCACTTTTGTCCTACGAAATAAAAAACAGCGTTCGAACATCTGGCAAACTTACGAAATTTTTTCATCACATATTTTCAAATCAAAACTCGTGGCCGAACTACAAAAAGTTATTGGATGGAATGTTGTTTCAATAATTTATTTGCAATTTTAACAAAAGGCGCTCGATCGCGGCTTTGCAAAAAACACACACGACGCAGATTGTAAAAAAAAATGAATCAGCATTCCGAATCCACAAAGATTGCGATCGTCAACACGGGAAATCATCGATAGCAATCTTTCTGTATGATAAACAATTTTATCGAACTCCTTATCAACGTCTACTCTCTCGACCAAACAGATCCATTTGATCTAAATCCACTAGAGGTTAAAAAAAAAAAATGTAGCGACAAGACTCAATGCCCAGGCTTATAGTTTAGCAGGAAATGTGTGACTAATAAATAATCAAATAAATAAAGAAAGAATCAAAAGTTGCAACTTTCCTGCGTGCCAGTTCCAATGCCTGATCATTTTTTTCTTTAGATCTACGAGGATCGTTTGGGTTAGTGTTTTAATTTTGCACGACGCTGCGATCGTTTACTCCTTGGACATTATATCGGTCGAGAATAACAATGAAGCTAACAATCTTGGGAAATTCCCCAAACTGCGTATGCTGACTCGGGACAAAAGTTTGTCTCTTCCGCATTCGAATTGAAATTTGTTCTTGAATTTTGCAGAATCACCACTCCCCAGCGACATTCAACCGTTAACTTTCTGCCGATGTCTGGCGTTCAATTAATCGAGCAATAAAAGTTACGAATGCTTCTACAAACAACGTGGATAATTCACAATGAAAAAAAAGCTAGAGGGAAACACAGCAGATCGTTCGAGAAATGACTGTTTATACTTTATAGCCACGAAAATGTATTCGTAATCACGATCGATGTTGAAGAATAACGGAAAATACATTTTTTCCGAACTCAACACGCACTTGGTCGGCACAGTTAAGTACGTGAGTCAATGCGACGGATAAGAGATTCATCAACAAACAGAAGCGATTGAAATAATTGGAACAAAGCCACTCACTCGTCTCGATGCAACTCCGGATTAGTCGACATGACCTGCAACGAGGTTCGTACGGAGATGTCCGATGCAAAGAGTACGAAAATTTCAAATACGAATGGCAAAAATCACCCCGAATTGTTCCTACGATCGCGACCAACTGACTAAAGAGGCATTTGACGTTCTCGAACGGGGGCAGCGAATGACAGTGGGTTTTGTCAACCCGGCTATACTCGTCGAGTTTATCTGTTAGGAGTATTCTCTATCTCTCTCGTCCGTCCCGTTGATACGACGGCTCATCGCGATTACACACGCGACCGCGAACCTATTCTATCTTCTCGTCATGATGCGCGACTTAACTCGAATTAAGCCATCCGGCCTCACCCATGAGAAATAATGAAAAAACCCAAAATTTCTAGATGCGCTTTGCTAGAGATATTCAAACAAAATCGAGAAGGAATCGCATTGACTGCAATAAATTCTCAGTTAAAGTGAAACACACACTACGATCTCTGCCTTGTAAACCTCCATCGACGCAATATCGATTTCTCTATCTAAAAGTGCGATACCGAGTAGTTTTCGCCGCTGTTACGAAAATAGAGGTTCCATTGTATTTTCCTTCACAGAATCGTGGAATTTATTTATTTGCGAATGAATGAAACAACGACGACAAGTTTGAATGATTTCTTTCACGGCAACAAGTTTTTCGTGTCGATTCCAAATGGAGAATTATTGATCTTGAGTCACACATCCTCGCAACTTTGATTAGAAACTTTGAAGGACTTCCGTGCAATCTTATCATCAAATTTTTAACAAACTACAAACGTCGTTAAATATTTACTATGAGAGTGTCAACTCTTTATCAAGAACCTTCACGCCGTCTCGAATCTCATGACTAACTCGATTCAATCTATTGTAGGGATGAACTGTATTCATGACGAAAATTGTTAGGCACGACTGATAATGTGCGCTGTAGATTCTCAACAAACTTTGACGACGTGAATTTTGCAACAATTACAGCAAAATTTCGGCAATCCATCGTCCTCGCTCGGTGTACTTCTGTGACGAGTCTCATTTGACGAATACACTGGAAACAAAATTTTGTCGGAAAAGATCGATATTTCGTTCGATACGTTCAACTAAACGTTTTTTTTTTTGAATATTCCCAAAAATTGTGTCCTCGCAGAAATAAATATTCTAGAAAGTCTCTTCGGAAGCTAATTTTTATCGTTCCAATCGTAAATTTTGCTGACAATTTCATTAGAAACCTACTGCCAAAATAACGAAACTTTCGAAATTTTCAAAAAATATTTAGTTCACCGTGTTCAACAATATATCGACGATTTTTGACAAAATTTTATTTCCAGTGTATGATCGACATATTTTCTCTCATTTTCGGATAGTATAGAATTTTTCCCATTTCAACAAAATACATCGAGGAAAAAAAAAGAATGGATTTTCATTTTTTTTTAAACTTGAAGAGGCAAAGTAAAAATAATATTTATTCCTGTCGATGAAGCCAAGCACGACTGGCGCCATAAATAATTATCAATGCGTTTCTATCGAAAAGAGCTCGCGTTGTATCATATTCGATATTTATAAAAAGAAATTGATGAAGAGAGATGAGTCCATGAAAGCACGTTCACTCGATTCGAGATAAACACGCAATGCGAGGCTTGATCAATTTTTGCCAAAAATGGGGGTGGTGGTCATGACAATATAGTTTTCGTTTTGCCTGCGTATATAAGCTCGTTGCATGTGAGGCTTGAAAATATTCCTATAGAGAGTAATTACGAAATTGTACGGGAGCTCCTGTCAACGCCGGTGAGGAAAACGGTTCACCAAATTTTTTGTGCAAACCCACGAAATCGTTTCCCTGTCTATTTCCCAATTATTTCGTCCAAAAAAATGAAAGTCAAACTTTTGGTGTCGGTCCTTATTCTCGGAGTGATAATAGACGTTACTTCAGCGCAACCAAACGAACAGATAGGCAGATCGATCGGCAGCGGTAATAATTGATCCTCAAACTGAATGATTTTATCATTTTTATTATTTATTCTTCAAAGTATAATTAAGTAGAGTAGTGTGATTAAGGTGATCAAGCAGTCGCGTGAGTGCGAGAGGGATAACCAAAAAGCAGACACACTGAAAATAAAATTTTGTTGAAAAATATGAATATTTTGTTCGATACGTTCGACTGAACGATTTTTTGAATAATCCCAAAAATTGTGTCAAAGCAGCAAGAAATTCTTTAGAAAATATTTTCGGAAGCAAATTTTAGTCCTTCCACTCGTAAATTTCGCTGACAATTTCGTTAGAAACCAAATATACTGTCAAAATAACAAAAAAATTGAAATTATAAAAAACATATTTAGTTCACCGTATTCAACAAAATATCGACCATTTTTAACAAAATTTTATTCTCAGTGCACACAGTTTTCTAAGAGAGCCTCCGTATTTAGAGAAAAACAAAAGTTACATTTTCTTTTCTGGTGAAAGGGGAACAACGTGTAACTAATATTTTTCTAGAAATATTCGGTCTCTCGAAATAAAGCGTGTAGCAGGATTTTTACCGACCGAGCAAGTGATAGATCGCCTTAAAAAGTGTTTGAAACTTTTCAGCTCTTATACATCGTTTGGTGGGAAAAGTATTGTCGAAAAAATTTCCAACACCACGACGACCAACAACGTTATTCGACGTCAAAATGCATGGTTTGAAGTTTTTGGAAACTCTGTTGAAATATAAGCACGAACGCAGCAGCGGATCGGCCTCTAAGAAAATCTAACCCGAAACTTTCGAGAATCTTCGTACATTATCAATCCTTCGAAATCGTCATCCCAGTGTTTAGTCGAATGTTCAATAAACTATTGAAAATTCGAGCCCATACGAAAAATGAGGAATCATTCCCGATCCATCGTCAGACAACATCTACCACAGGAACACAAAACACAGTCGTAAGGAGCCAACGGGAAAATGCGAACCTCCAAGATTTCAGCGCCATATTACGTGTCGTGCATAAATTCTGATTTTTTCTAAATATGTGTCGGTTCTGTGAACTGTTGTTACTATAATGATAATACCAGAAACATTGTTATCTCATTGTATCCGATTGAATGTTATGTGAGAGTCGCGGATGTGATATAACAAGATCCGCGATTTTCTATTTCCTCTGTTATTATTTTTATAGACTGTTTGGTTAAATAAATGCATGAAACAATCTTTCGTTGACTTTGAATATTTCAAAAGGGAAGAAGAGTGAGCGAAGCAGTAAGTTTTCTTAAAATTGATTAAAATTAATTAATTAATAATATTCAGCCTCTATAGTCTGTGTCACAGTCAACGACTGTGAAGTTTGCAACGTTGATATTCAACGAAAAATATTTTATCTATTAATTATTTATTGAATTTTGAAAATTGTGGCAATTTTTCGTGTTCATTGAGTTTCAAAGGGCGAGAAAGGATCGTTTTATTGTCCAGACCAAATATTCAATAATAATTACGAATTCTGCTCAAGAAAAAACACAATTTCGATGCATTTCAACGATGCAAACTTCAGAATCATGCTAAGAAATATTCCAACGGTACGCAGTGGAAAGTACGATGACTCGCTTGCAGATTAAAAAGCAAAAAAACGTGAAAACGTGATCAAAATTGTTGCTCTCAATTAACAATTTTTTGTTTACTGGTTACGAAAGCATAATTATTGAAATCTCGAAACGCACGATCTCACGCGGGTGCGTTTGAAAATTATCATATTTAGGTTAATATTTCAAAACTTTTTTAATACTTGCAACATTATTTATTAATAATTTTTATTAGATAATCGTTATGAAAACAAGTAATATGAAGTTTAGCATTCCTTTGCCTTTCCATTTACTGCGTACTCATTGGGGACGCGTAAACATTTCGGCAAAGCAATGACTCTTTCGAACCTTCAAGTATATATTTTTAAACGTTTTTTTGAACGTCGTTTTACCAATTTTTACAATTTTTTTTTATTGTAAATTTTACAAATATTTACAAATTTACAAATTTAAAAAAATTACAAATATTTACAAATTTACAAATTTAAAAAAATTACAAATTTTTCCAGAATTTTACTAACTTTACCAACACAAAAAAATCGTTTGTGTGCAATTATTGTATCGAAGTTAAAACGACAAATTTTAATGAATCGAATCAGGAAAAAAACTGTGAAGGTACAAAATGTGATGTTGTTGATTGCTTTTTACACCGAGTTTAGAAATCAAACGACATTTTGATATACCCAAACGAACAGAAATGAATTCATTGGCGTTTACTCACTTTTGGATGCTCGTTCCAATGATCCAGCATAGTCCATCCTCATACGTTGCAAAACCTCTCGAGACTGCATTTTCTGGACGGACTGCCGGCACAGAATAATCACTCGATCACTTTTTCGTTTTATTAGATTCTCCGCGATTTAGAGCTTGGACATTAAAACCGGCAATTCAATTTTTCGTTTTTCAACATTTTCACACGAAAGGCTCATCGATTCGTTGCACGCACTCGGTTATATCATCAGCAGACAATTTGATTATGGAGACCCGCACGATAAACTTTATTTTGGAAAATGAATTCTAAAATTTATGCCCACCGATTTTTTTGATAGCAAGAATTATTCGATTTTAACGGTTTTACAAAAAAATTCATAGAAAAACGATCGATGTTGCTGCGTTCAAGCAACCAAAATTATTTTTTTTTTTTTTTGGAAATCAAAAAATGTTTTCGCACAAAATAAAATGGACATACACCGATTCTAAGCGACAGCCAGTGAAACGACTTCTGTAAAACATTTTCATGGAGAGCCGTGCATGCTCGCGTGGGTGCACGCGTGCTTGCGCGCTTGCCTTACGTATGTTAACATGAAATGATAACATAGAATGCGCTTATACCCCTCGCGGTTCAAGACTCCAGCACACTTAGTAGCTACAACGTGATGCAAATGCGTAAGATGTGGTGCTGCCTGCACGACTTCGATTCGCATATGCGTGCGGGGACTAGCAAACTACAGAGTAGATTTATAGCTTTCCCCACATATTCTTGCCGACACACCTGCATAAGTACGCAGGTTACTGGGGAGAGGAGAGCTTGGGTTGCTCGGGGTAAGGTTGCATCGAGGGCGAACCCGGCGTGCTTGCGTACACGCGTACGTGCGAGTGGACACACGATTCTCGAAAACGTGATACAAAAATCGCTAAACTGTCCGTTACTAATCATCGGCTTAGCCATTTGTCCGTGCGAAAATGCATCGACGACGATTCAACATTTTCCCGAAAAAAATAAAAAATTTATTTAATTGTTTCTTAAGATCGTTTTTCTATATTATTTTTTTGCAGACGGAATAAAAATTGTATCGCTGTTCAAGAAATAATGATAATATCAATATTATTGGTTATTATTTCGTGATGTTTATTTATTTATTTAGAGTTTTTATTTACGGATTGAATAAAAATCGTCAGTATGAATATTTATAATTTAATTTTTATCCGATTAAAGAATAAATTGAATCCCGAAAGAAAATTATTAAGTTCGCTGTTTGATTCACTGAAGATCAAGCAGCACTCCCCTCAGTCAGCAGCTACGCGTCGACGAACAATAAAGTGACACTCGAGCTGGCCAACCGACGCACACGTGGCGCTCTCCAGGCGGGCCGGTGCCCAACTGAATTTCCTGGTAAGCGCTCTCTCTGTCCCGTCCGCTCGCCCCTCTCCGTCGTACGTCTTCCGAGCGGCGCACCAGTCTAGCTAGACTAGACATCGCCCCCTCCCCCCTTCGCGCTACAGCTGCAAGCGATCGTTGTCGAATACTCGAGACCGCAGAGAATGTAAACAAACCGAACGGAAACGCGTAGCTATAACGTGAACAAAACAAACGATTCACACTACGCAAATTTCCTCCAAAATATTCAATGAATATGCAGTAAAATATATTCAAAATAATCGCCAGCAGAAATGAATTGATAGAATCTCATTAATTTCAAATTCCATTGCCTCAGGCCCATCAAAATTCTCTCAATATTTTTCGCAACCACGTAAATTTGACGTTACAATTTTTTTCGATCTCTGACCCGAAAAAATATTCGATCCATTCATATTTTTCCATACATTGTCATACTCGGCATGCAAATTTCATAAAGCTCCATTTCGTCACGTTCTTTCATGTCAACAAATCTACCGTTCGTCGGTCAATCCATTTCATGCAGCCAGTTGAAAGGTTTAGCACAGAGCACGCCACTGCACGTCCATTCCGCAGTCTGTAGCGTGCCGAGCGTGCCCAGGCATTATCGTGGAAATACTACGCCGCACAGCTAACAACCAACACGTGTTTATACGCGATCGTGTTGATTATAAAACATAAATAAACTTGCGTCAACTTCAAGTAAGTGAATTCATTAAAAAATCAATTTTCATCGCAAAATTCCGATCATCTTCAGAATAAATAATTCCTACAAGTAGAACCGCTCCATTTGTTTGGATGTAAAATGTTTTGCGTTGAGGTTATGTTGGTTTTCCGATTGACATCGTATTCAAAAATCGAAAATATGAAAAAACTTTATCAGAATAAAACTTGTGAATGTCAAACTTTTCATTATCGATACAAATTTACGGCCGTTAGTCATCAAAGTTCTCGTGACTAACTTATGAAAGGAAATCGCAATTACATCTTCCTATAAATCCAGTCGGCACAGCGTTTCATTGCTCGAAACTCCAAAACCATTGCCATTCATACGTTACCTCCGTTGTCAAGTCCATTCTTAATTTTTTTCTTCTCTGCATTATTCAGAATGGCAAAGTCACTGAGAAGCAAATGGAGGAGGAAATGCAGAGCGGTGAAACGTGAACGTTACGGCGTCAAAGAACTGGAAAAGTTGAAAAAGACGTTGGGTCTCGACGAGAATGCTCAGGGCGACGTGGAAATGTCGGAAATCTCAGAAATCGCAACAGGTAATAAAAATCACACTGCGATAATGAAATAACAAAAATGAGTCTGAATGTTAATAATTTCAAGTTCAATGGAGTTACTCGTCAAACGCCGCTGCAGGCTGAAATGCGATTCCTTCACTTTTCGCACACAGTTTTCAATAATTTTCCGTTTTCCAAGTCAAAAAATCGTTTTTTCAGTTTTTGTCTTGAGAAGAAATACACGTTTGTTCCTTGAATGACGAAAAGAATTTCGTAGCATTGAGAATCTCGCCTTCGCAGCCAATAGTCACGCAGAGTGTCAGTTGCATGTAAATATCAATTTTTCCATTGCAGTAACGGATGCAAAGTCGATGAAAAAAAGTATGAAAGCGAAGACCGAAGCGAATGCGAACGAAGTAGAAACGATGGATGAGGACGGAAAGAGAGTTTACAACAAAAAAACGTTACGCGATCAGTACGGTAATTACCCAGTTTGGATGAGCAGAAGGAACGTAGTAAAGCACAAGAAAGGCAGAGCAAAGACGAAGAAACCGACGAGCCTGCAAACCAAAAGACTCACGAGGAAACAAAAAAAGGCAACCAAGGCATAGGAGGCTCTTCCTAAATCCTTTTTTCCAATTTTTATTTTTTTTCATTTCTATTAAACTCAATAATCAATTATTGAAATACACTGTTAACCTTATTGATACGGAATAAAAATACAAAGTCATAAAAAATTTGACATTTTTTTGCTAACGTTGCAAATTCATTCGATTTTTATTCGACGCAGTTGTCTCACTAAAGCTGCAGCATATACTTCACCTATCCGAGGTACATTTTTCCCAACAGCGAATTTTATTGCCACGTGCCACTAGAAATCAAAATTTCTCAACTATTTGATTGAAAGGCGAAAATCTTGACACCTTGAGAACCAAATGCTATGGTGAATCCACCTCAGCGGCACCATCGAGTATTCTCACGAGCTCTAGTTTCGAGTCGTTTGGTTATTAAGCTATTTCGAGTTTTTAAAAACAAGCGAAAAAAAACGAAAACGGGAAAATGGGGATGAAGGAAAGTTGGCGAGCGTGAAACAAGTTCTCTCGATTTTTTTTTCTGGTCGGTACACCGATTTAGGTAGACGACGAGCTTCGTCGTACTCATCATAATCGAACGCGATCTGTACACAATTATCTACGTCGACGAATCAAGTTGATGATTTTCTCACACGAAACAACGTTTAGGAGCGCGAGAGCTGGCCATTCGTATCAGAAAAGCTTCTAGAAATGACACACTGCAAATATTCAAAGATTCTTCCAATGCTGAATGCACAAGATATTTCCATTCAGCTCCCACACATCGAAGATCGTTGAGGATAATTTAATGCCGATTATTTTTGGCGACGATCCGGATGAAAAATATCTCTGCAGTGTGGACAAGAAAATGTAAAGAGCATTGAGCTCCGAAGGAAGCGAAACATGTGGACACGGCACACGACGAAATGGTCGAAATGGTTTTCTCATTTCGTTCTTTTAATTTTTCCTTCTTTTATTTCTATTAATCGATAATTCATTATGGAGATACAGTTTTGCACTTATTGATACATAGTAAAGATAGAAAAGGATTAAAAATATTGAATGGCAGTGTAAGACTCGGCGATTATTCTTCTTTGTTCGATCTCCTAAAGATCGAGCGACTATTTATATTTAAAAAATTCTTTTAATTTCATAATCTTGTGTGCTGCTTGAAACGACACATTTTTATCAACCGGTGATGGAGCTTCTGCAACGAAGCCTCAGGCGGGTCTCGAGATCTGCGACTCGGTTAGTCAAATGTTGCAGCTTTCGACTCTCCAATTCGAATTGCTTCACTTTTCCTCTCATGTCGTAAATTTCTTGTTGCATTAGTTGCTGAAACACATTTTTCTCCTGTTACCTTTTGGTTTGATGAGATTAACATTTTTTTTTCTTCTGAATTTCTACATGAAATTGTTTTCGCTAAAAAAAAAGCGAAAGTTGGACGTTGGAGTAAAACAAATATCTCGATTTTCATCACTCACAACATTGTCGACGGCTCGTCTCATTGCAGCCACACTTTCGATCGCTTGGGTTATCTTCGTGCTCATTTCCGTCGCTTCGATATCACGTTTCCTACCCCGAGCTATTTGTTTCTCCAGCTTCGCCAGCCTCTTCAGTATTATGTCGTAATCTCGATTGAGATTTCCTTCGCTCACCTCGTTCTCCGTGTCTATAAAAACAAACGGAAAAAATAACAAACAAACAAAGACTCTAAAAACCTTTCGAGTCGTCCGCAAATAATGAATCTACTGGACGTTCCATTCCCACGAATCTCTGTGCAATCTTAACGCCTGTGAACGACTTTGAAATTTTCAATTTTAATATAATAATTTAAAATTTCAATATTTTAATATAAATAAATTTTAAATTTGTACTTTTACTTTCTAGAATATTTCTTGCTGCTAGGACACAATTTTTGGGATTATTCAAACAAAACGTTTAGCTGAACGTATCGAACAAAATATCGATCTTTTTCAACAAAATTTTGTTTTCGGTGTAAGCATCTGAATTTCCATAACATACACACACACATTCGGACATTATTTCCAGATTCGATTTTTCCATGTTTCAGGACATTTTAAGAAAAATGACATTGAAAACTGGAAAAAAAAAAAAAAAATTCACCGTCACATTGATTCCTCTGCGAGGAAGCAAAATGACTGTTTTCCTTAATAAGCCTGGAGTAGATTGTACCCAAAGGTGGCAACTAAGGGTCACGGTATGTTTCGAGGAAACTGTGACGATTTTATTNATTTTAATATAAATAAATTTTAAATTTGTACTTTTACTTTCTAGAATATTTCTTGCTGCTAGGACACAATTTTTGGGATTATTCAAACAAAACGTTTAGCTGAACGTATCGAACAAAATATCGATCTTTTTCAACAAAATTTTGTTTTCGGTGTAAGCATCTGAATTTCCATAACATACACACACACATTCGGACATTATTTCCAGATTCGATTTTTCCATGTTTCAGGACATTTTAAGAAAAATGACATTGAAAACTGGAAAAAAAAAAAAAAAATTCACCGTCACATTGATTCCTCTGCGAGGAAGCAAAATGACTGTTTTCCTTAATAAGCCTGGAGTAGATTGTACCCAAAGGTGGCAACTAAGGGTCACGGTATGTTTCGAGGAAACTGTGACGATTTTATTGGCGCGTATTTGGGTGAGCAAAAACGAAACTTTTACGAGTATATCGGGGGATACAAGTACAAGTGGCAGAAGTGAAATGTATACTGGGACTATAACGACAATATGAAAAGAGAGGAAGCGCGTCGAGCTCGCTAAATCCGTCCAGTTGCGGGAGTAAAGATAGTTTTCATGAAATTTCTTTGGCCGCCTTCGTCCCTCTCCCTCGTCTTCGTATAGGCACTGACTCTTTCTCTGGTGACTGACTCAGACTCGAGAGAAGCTCAAAGTGTTTTGTACTATTCCAAAATGCTCGCAAGCGCTTTTCGTCTCTGTTATTCGCATGATCCTGTCTCTATATATATATTTCAATATATGAGTATATATTTATATACGGATAATTTTCATGAGGAACACACTAACCATGAGCGACCGGCGTCGTTCTTGGGATCGTCTCGGGCGTCGTACTCATCGTAAAACCGTAGTCGTTCTCCAGGTCGCGAGCTTCGAGCGCGGTCCCGTCGCTGCCTGTCCAATGACATTGGAAATCAAAATAAATATCAAAACAATACGAAATTTTCTAAAATAATTTCCATTCTCTGTCAGAACATTCGTAACGCCGTCGATTTATTTCCAGTCTTTCGTAACTGTGCCACACAGTTTTCATGCCATTTCATACTCGAGACGGCTCGAGAAAAAACGATAAAGTGCAGACGACAAAAAAAAACAGTAAAAAGTTTCTTACCGTTTTTTCGACAAGATTGACCGTCCGGTAAAAGATGAAATCCGTATCTGCAGTGGCACTCGTAGCTCCCGGGTAAGTTTGTGCAAAGCTGACCGCATGGCTTCTCGGTCACGCACTCGTCCACGTCTGTTACAATGAAAATAAACGATTGAGTTCCAGTTTCAAAAGTTGTACGGTCACGCGACGCTTTTTGCGCGTTTCCTCATTCTTCAGCGATTTTGATTCCCATTTTCTTTGGGGATTCACGTTCTTTAAAGCGAGAATTTTAACGTTGCTCAGTGATCGATCCTTCGCATGAAAATTATCAAGTGGCCAGTGACGTCAAAAATTTTATGTGGTTGATAAATGTGTCAGAAAGAAAATCAACTTTTCATTTTCCTCGAATTTCATTTCGGTGAGTACTGGTTCATCAAAAATCCTCATAATCTTATTGGAAAGAGTGAGCGCGACATTTTTGACAAAACGGACCCTCCGGTGGGCAATGCACTCGGAAAACTCGAACATTTATGAACACTGAGCATTTATGAACAGTTCTCGACACGGTTGTGAAATAATCTGTTGGTACAGATCTTTCGAGCTCGATCGTGAGGATCAAGTGAGAGGCGTTGCTCGATACGGGATAGTTTCCGGTTAGAGATCCAACTAATCGATTCTAAACACGATTCTCTTCGTCGGTAATAAAAATATTTGAAAAAACAAAAGGATAAAGCTAAAAGTCTCGTTCTCTGATCCCTGGGTCTATAATCTCGAAAGATCCGGTATCGATATGGACGACTGACTCGTCCGATAAACATTTCATTTCTATTGTTACTTTTCGAGCATTGCCGCGTCGACGTCTAGTGTTAGTGTTTGTTAAGAAAATATAAATTCCCTCGAGGGTCGTTTCTATTCTTGAAGTTTCGCATACTTGATTTTTATTTTTTTTTTCGTTTACTTCCTACGTCATATATTTTCATACCCTTTCATACGCTGGAGTCACGACACGAAAAAGTATTTCATGCGCAAACAAATGTATTTACGACTTACACGATTTATATATATGGGAAATTTCACACATAAACAGAGTCTCGCCCACTGGCCCATCATTCCCTCCAATTTACTATCTCGCGATATAAACATGTGAAAGGGAAGAGAACTCTTCGAGTGCGTGTCTCGAAGTAATGATTTAATTGGTGGGATTCAGCGACATCGAGGGCACAGTAAAAACCAGTTTAAGCTCAAATTAACAAAAATCTTGGCGACTGGAACGAGCATGGTCGAGGGAATACCAAAGAATCATTCTGCGCAGTCTTGTTTCTGGAGTCAACTCGATCGACGTTTAAATAATTCCTAACGCTAGAAATGCGGATTCGAAGATTCAATATTTCACTCGTAAAAAATAACAGTTTGACTAATTTTGAGAAATATTTTTAGCATGGAAATGAATCGATAACACAATCGAGAACCTGAGTTACGAGTCGCTTTTCGTTTAATGACTCTTTTTATTCACTCGTTCGACGACTTTTTCATTCGTCATTACATGAATGGTGCCACCCACGAGTCCAACAGATTACGCCAGAAAAATTCATTCGCGATACGAACACATTGGACTATTCTTTCGAAATTTTAGAAAAAATTTGATCCGGATTTATTTCAGTTCGTAACTTCTGGAAAGAGCATCCTTTGCCTACAAAACCACAAGTTTACGTTGGATGTCCATTTTTTTACAAACGACTTTGCGTCAAAAGAATATCGTAGAGATTGAAAATTTTTTATGATCGAATTAAAATTCGACAGTGAGTCAAAGAGATTTCTAGGGATTGATAGGCTTTGTGTATGTTTCCATTATGATCGCGTGCATATTACCTGTTTGACACTGCGTGCCTGTGAATGCCTTCGGACAGTTGCACTTTCCATGGGGACCGCAAACTCCCCCGTTGAGACAAGGAGCCAAGCAGGTGGCTGCGTCAAAGATACTCATTCACTATTCATGGCTCACCCATGACATATTATAATCGAGTCATTGTCTTTGGTGCAAAGAAGCAAAGAAAAAAACTGTTTAAACTCACGTCTGTTGCAACCGTAACTTGTACGCGACACCTGGGACCATCCGGGACAGCAAACGAATGTCGAAGAAGATAATTCCGTGTACGTGAGTCTGTGGAATCGTTTTTCAAGACCACATGAAAACCGGTTTCAATTAATTCTATAAATTATCGGAGCTCTGGGCGTGACGTTTCGTGGTTTAATCTGTGCCACAGTTATTCACCAAGGAATCATTTTTTTATAAGCGTTTCGTGCCATCTTCGAATCCGAAATTACGATTTTTTCACGATTCTGAAGGAAAATTTCTGAAGGAAAATTTCTTCTCCCTGACATATCACGATTATTTAAAATCTTCACCTGAATTCTCTGGATCGATGGTTATGAGTCATTGACGTCGGCCGGCTGCACACTCTCCTTCTGCAACAGAAAAAAAATAAAAAAAATTTTAAAGTGACGATCCCTTACTTTGTACTCTCGATTATTATCAAATTCTGTCGAAAATTCGTCGAGTCACGGATTGTCGCACGGAGAATACCCAGCAAACTTCCCCGAGTCCCCGAGTCGTCCGTCTCTGTCAGCCTGCATTTCTCTCAAGTGACGCTAAAGCACGAGAACGGCCGCAACTGCGTGTCGCCCAAAATAGCATCCCACGATCTTACTACGTCGGGTCTCAATCTGTACGAACATGTAACTAACGGAAAAAAGATCGCGGGGTACGAGAGGTCGCGTGCTAAAATCGATTGGCCAAGTCTTTTTGTTTGCCAATTTTTTTCTGAGCCATTGGTTGAAAATTCACTTGTCATTGTATGATAATAAAAATTTATGGAGTAATTAAATTTTTCATATTCAATATATCACGTTCGTGGGGCTCGATGGGAAAGAAAAAAATAAATATGGGTCTCAAGGAATCTCGACTGCCATAGAGTCCGAAAATAAACGAAAAAAAAAAAGCAAAGCGAACAAAACTGTCTTAGGATCCTAATGCTGTCGTCATTCTTTAATATCGTAAGATTTTTTTTCGTACCAAAGGCAAAAACATCGAGAGATGAGCGATGAAATGGAAACAAAATTAAGGAACCCGGAAGTAATAACTCCGAGAGAATTCACGAGAGGAAGTTTGAACCAACAGCAAAAGTAACATCGAGGAACTGCCAGAAGTTTTTTTTTTTTCATAATTACCGTTTGCACGAATCGCCGTAAAATTTACGAGCCCGAATAAAAACAGGGGAGATGGAAATTCCACGCATTCTCACCGACTGTCAGATGTAAATGAAACGAATACGAAATTGCAGAGTCAACGAATTGTGAACATGTTTGTGGGATGGAGGAGATGACTGAGAGGAAGTGGAAAAAGCTGTGCGGCACCGCCAAAGGATTTTCAACGATTTAATCAATGTCCCATGATTTCCAGAACAGTAACGAACCGACGTAACATTAATAACTAAGTCGTATGGTTAATTATCACCGATCGTCACGGACGAAATGATAGAAATGGTAATTTCTCGCAAATCTCTCATAAAGTCTGAAAGATTTACATTTTCCGAATTTTCTGTGATTTCTTTCGCACACACGGTGGGCTTTTTTTTAAATCTCAAAACGTTTCTTCAAAAAATGTCGAACAAATTTAAAAAAACAGAATTCTAATGATATTCAAATATTCCGTGGTTCCCCACTACGTTTAAATTTTGCCATAAAAAACCCCGAGCCACCTAATAAACCAAATGGTCCACTGTCGAAAAAAAAACAGGTTAATAAAAACTAATAGCTTGAGAAATATCGAAGAAATGATGGTCGGGAGATCGAAGGAAAAAATGAATGTCTACATATTTCGTCGTATTACAATTCACAGTTGAAAACAATATTTCAAGCGATTTCAAGTTGTCGTGGCAAACAGCAAGTTTGTCAAGTTCCTTCGTTATGGATTCGAAACTTGATTACGTTAATTAGCAGTGATTAGCGATGATGGTACTGATGAAATCTTTGGCAACTATATCCCGAGTAAACCACGAGGAAAATACTAGCTGAATGGTGACAGGCGTGCCAAAAGGACGAAGCAAAAGATCAGACAAGAGAGCACGCGCAATGGGAAAGAGCAGAGAAAAATATGCGAAGGTGGTGGACACACACGTAGGATGCAAACGTGCAGCAGCAGAGGAAACTTGGCAGAAAGATTGGCAAAGTCTCTCGGAGACAGAACCACTTCATCACCGTCTCTCGCTACTTTTATTTTCTTGTTTCGCGTTGTTGTACACCCGTTGACGTGGATCGTTGCTCGGACAGGGAGAAGGTACGGAAAATTGTGTTCCACCCTGTCGCTGTCACGTCCGCGGAATGCGTTTGGACGTTAACTGTCGCAACAACGCAAATCCTCCTGTACGAACAGCCAGAGGCGGACCCTCGAGGACTCCCAGTCTCTCTCTGTTCCTTTCCAACTCTCTCCGCATCTCCCTTTTCGTTAACGTTCTTTCTTACACATGCTCTCGCGACAATACTGCAGAGCAGATTGACTCACGATCAACTGTACGAGCTAATGCAGTCTCGGGCAAGATCGATACTTAAAATCGTACGAACAACCAATTGCGCTGTTTCTTTCATGCCCGTTGGCCTGCTTACAACACAAGAATCTTAGGAACGCCGTTCCATATACATTTGGCATGAACCACACCCTGGCTATACCTCGATCAGGTCCCGACCAGCTTGAGTAATTTATGCCTGGGAAGACAGTTCTCATGAAAATATAACTCAGGATCTCCACCTGATGGGAAAATCCTGATACGAAGCCTTGTTCGCGTCTGATAAGCTGAGCATTCTTACTCAGCAATACGTTTCGATGTTACACTGGGAATGAAATTTTGTTAAAAATCGTCGATATTTTGTTGAATACGATAAACTAAATATTTTTTTATCATTTCAAAATTTTCGTTATTTTGCCAGTATTTTTGGTCCCTAACGGAATTGTCAGCGAAATTTACGAATGGAACGACAAAAATTTGCTTCCGAAGAGACTTTCTAAAATATTTCTTGCTGCAATGACACTTTTTTTTGGGATTATTAAAAAAAAAAAACGTTTAGTCGAACGTATCGAACAAATTATCCATCTTTTTCAACAAAATTTTTCTTTCAGTGTATGAACGGAAAATTGGGTTGGAAACGCAAGAATTCTCTCATTATCTAGGAAATAATAGGCAGACATAATTCAGATGCAAAAAATGATGATGGAAAATATCAGGCGCTGGTAATATTTGAAAATTGGGTCAATCCTCCCACGACCTCAATCTCGAAGAATTTCAAGGTACGAATTTCGGATTCTTCTCGTGACGGAAATGACCTTGCTCTCGGCTTCGTTATCGAACAATTTCTGATCCATTAACTTTATTTGTTAATGAATTATTCCACCCATGATAATTGAACCTGAACTTAATTAAAGATATGCGTGATAATGATGAACTTGAAAAGCAGAATTTGTTTATTTCATCCACTGTCCATGGCCTGAATTATTAAGTTATTGTCGTTACGTCATATTTATATAAATCGTTGACCGAAAGCAAAAAAGATGAAATATTAATTATGCGAGTATGCGAAAATTTTCTACTCGCAATCCCAGGTTGCAGCGCATGCTCCTGCGAAGTTACGTGAAAAAGAAAAATTATATGCCGAATGATAAAATAGTTTTCGCCGATAAAGATTGAACGTATGACCAGAAACCTATTCCTCAGATTTCGTGAACAATTAAACGTAATCGAAGGATTGGTGAATTGTCACAACCATAATCACTGTGAACGGATCAAGAATCCATTGGATTGTTTATATATTTTCTGTTGATTACGATTTTTCGTGATTAAAAATCGTTGACTGTCAACATTAACGATATTATTGTTGCCTTTTATTTAAGAAAACCTCGCGACGCGATTACCACGCGGAATTTATTTCGTTTCGGATTGTCGAGTGCATTTTATTTTTGTCTTGAATTTATGTCACTCTCAGCTCATCGGGAATTTTTCGCACAGTTCATTTCGTTCAATCTCGCATGTGTTTGCCATTCCTGTCTGAAAAGTGGGGTTCGAGGTTCAAGCCAACCAAACGAAATAGAAGGAAGTTGGTAGCCCAAACCAAATTGGTTAAAATTCTATGAAACTTTAACGGGACCGAACACTTGCTCAGAAACGTCATAACTGTTAGGACTTTTGTTTAATCGCTGCGTTTTTCATGGTGAAAAAAACAATTGTAAAGTTTCAGATAAATAGATTAATTTATTTACATGTTTAAATTAAATTACAAGGAACGAAAATTTCGATGACGAACTGCTGTCGTCGTGTATCATTTACGACGGCACGTGATGAGACTCATGTTCATGTTTTTTCTCATGAGCAGGGCAATCGTCAAGCTCACCGCAACTTCCATTCGGGAATCGCACGTATCCAGCTTTGCACCGACAGTCGTATGTGCAGTACTATAAAATGAAGGAACCAAATTAGTAACTTTCTATTCAGCCAGATGAAACATCACGCCGTGCGATGAATAAAAATTTCCGATTTCGGGATCGTAATTTTATAGCGTACTTTCGACTCTTGATAAACTTTCCCGCATGTTTTTTTGAATGACGATCAATGAGTCAAACTTACCGCTGGGTTTACGCCGCAGAGACGATGTTGGGGCCGTTCACAGCTTGGTTCACAGAATCGTCCACATAGTGCTTTTTCCGCATTTTCTCCACACACATGCGACGCCGCACACAGATCTGCAGCCGATCGATAAAATTTTTCAATAAAAAAGTCATTAGTGCCGACAGTGGGCTGTGCAATGAGCTCAATTTTAATATGAAAAAGATTCAAATGACTCATGGAAATCAGATGCTCATATAGGAAAAAAAAAGAACTCGCCAATATGACGAATTTCACGAGAGATAATTTTTTACTTTTATGTGAGTATTTACACATTTCCAACGTGTTACACATTGCTGTGAACTTAATGTTCAAAACTTGAGAATATGATTTTCCATCGTGCACCTAATCCATCGAAAGTTCCATTTTATTATTTTGATATTCGGATTTCTATCGAAAAGGGCGCTGCTAAAATAATCAACTCACGTGTGCAAACGAGGGCGATGACAAGGGCTGCAATAATGTGGGAAGACATGTTGAATGCTTTGCGAATTCAATTGGACTGATTTGTTCGATGATTCGCAGCCTATATATATGATTATTAAGCGACGATAAAATAATGTCACTCAATATTTACACAGGTGCGAGCACACCTCCAAAATCGTCCTCGATAAATTCTCTTTACTTACCCTCTTTGATATCAACATGACATATTTCACACGTAAATGGCTGAACTAAGAAACCTTGGCTTTCCAGCTCATGGACACTCGCTGCAATTTTGACAGCATCTCGATTTGTTTGTTCGATCTCTAGATTTGTTTGTTCTTCACTGTGGATCACGGATGAAACAGTGTTGACCTCTGCCACGTCGGCCACTTGGTCCTGAGGGTATAGTGACCCTTGTTGCCCAACCCCTTTAACCGTTTGAATAATGGTCCGAATGGTCAAAACCATTGAAATGACGACGAAGCGATTGTTTTTTGCGAAAACGTTACTTTTCAAAAAAAAAAAAAAAATACCGGATTTGGGAATGAACGAAGTTGCTGAACGTTCGAATGAAACATTTTTCGGAAACGTTTTCTATCGAAAGGATTGAAGAAATAAGAACGATCGAAATTTATTTCAAGGGGCGACGAACCATGAAAACAAAATTTTGTTGAAAAAGATGGATATTTTGTTCGATACGTTCGACTAAACGTTTTTTCGAATAATCCTAAAAATTAAGTCAATGCAGCAAACAAAAATTTTAGAAAGTCTCTTCGGAAGCAAATTTTCGTCGTTCCACTCGTAAAATTCGCTGACAATTCCGTTAGGAACCAAATATACCGCCAAAATAACGAACATTTTGAAATTATCAAAAAATATTTAGTTTATCGTATTCAACAAAATGTCGACGATTTTTAACAAAATTTCATTCTCCGTGTAAGTATGCGACTCATGGTTCTTGGGTTATTGCAGTATGACTGCAGAAAATTGTAGATTTTAGTGGAACATTCAAAGAGTTCTAAAAAGTTGATGAAACAAATAAACCCACAAATCCAAGTTTGTTTAATTCTTCTGTAAAAAAAAAAAAAAAAAAAAAAAAAAATACTTT
>JBAJMU010000007.1:3013840-3214484 GCA_037952995.1 Hyposoter didymator
AAAAAAAAAAAAAAAACATTTGCAACCTTCCCGGACACGCTATGCCAGGCAATCCCGGTATGGCAAGTCTCCAGGGATTTGGTCATGACTGTAATTCTCTTCAGAGTCAGGCGACTATATAGATATATCCATACGCAAAGGTGTTTGCATAGATACCGGAAAATGTGAACCTCTCGCGTTGGACAGCGTCGTCGTCACGTCGCACTGCGTGTGAATTCGGACCATGCGAGAAATTTGACCGCGATTAGCAATCTGTCCAGGCGTTTACTTGATATTTCCTCATGCGTCAAAAACTTGCGCGTCACATTTTAATGGTTTCGACAATCGAATAATTATTAACCCAATTAAATGAAATCTTGAAACTTTCATCATTTTTTTCCACCAAAAAAAACCAAATTTGCACAAAACCCTGTCCCATGGATTCATATCATGCGAGTGCTGGTGGTATTCAAGGGATATCGCCACTCGAAGCACACACAAGATGTACCTGTCTCACTATCTTGAATTTCCCCTCATACCTCCCGACTCGCGTATACATCCATGATGATACGCCCACTCTCGTATCGACCTCTACGACCCCACGATGTTCGCAACAGCACGTGAAACTCTCGTATACGAAAGCTATACACATCATACACGAGAGACAAATACAGAGAGTTCCAAAAACCTTGACCAAACATTCGAGTCACCAAGACGACGGAATCGAGATGAGAATTGAGGTGACGATGAGGTATACAACGAACGGAGACGCGACCAACCGGATATGAAGAAAAGGAGGAGATCTGGAGCGGAATTTTAACAAAATAAATATTTCGTCGTTGTAGAAAAAACTAGACGTCAGAGTTTCTTCTTCGTGTAGCAGCAACTAATTCCCTCCTGCAGCAGCCTGCGAGCATGATGTTTGGAACATCCCATACATCGTGAAGGTGAATAGCTAATGGATTTGCATGCCTCAGGAATCGAGCGTGCGACGTTCAGCAGGGTGTACAACGACGTATACTAAATTTGATATATCTATAGGTTTGCACATACGAGTATATGCATATCGCACGAGAGGTATCGCGGAGACCAGAATTACCTTCAACGGTATCCGGTACCGAAGTCTTCTTCACGACAGGTTTCATGTGGCCAAGCTCGACGACGCGAGAATATGCGAAATATATGATGATTCGAAAAGAAAGATTGAGTGTTGACCAGTGTTTCTAACGCCTCTCTCGCGTGTTTCATGCCTCGAGGTACAAAGGCAAGAGCAGGGATGAAGATTGAAGAATAATGCTTCGGAGAGTAGGCTTGAGCCATAGGTATCTATCCCCAAGAATAATCTCCATGGCATGGCCGACAATGGCAATGCGACAGGATGCATGAAAAATAAATTCATTTCACTATTTTATTTTTATGTGTGCCTGACGTGTGTGACGACGAGGAAGCTGCTGGTCTCTTGGAAAACGAGAAAACGAAAACTATTAATTGCCTGTCGCTACTGTTGCTAAAGAAACTACGAACCAGCCTTCAATTCCGTCGCTAAAAAACGTTGAATCTCTAGGAAAATCGAATCAATCATAATCTCTCAATATTTCCTCGACATGCTGTATCAAAATATTCTCCCCATGCGAGCTGCATCAAATTTGGCTAGATCGTTCGATAATTGGACGTTGAAATACAAATGTCCGTATAACAATGGTTTTTTGTTGTTGTGGTAATCCGTGGGCGTCGTGGCAGAATGAAACAACGTACATTTATATCGTAGTGTATAAATATATATAGCATATCCGTTTCGATATGATCAAAGGGCATCCCTCGAGCTCGTTTGTAACGTAATCCAACGATAGGATCACACACGAGTGAGCTTGTAGCTCGTTTGGTATAATCATTATTTGTTCGATAGAATCATTACTCGGTTGTGCGGAGAGATACGGTGTGGAACGATAATCAAATCTTGTAGCAAGAGAGACGTTGAATAATTAGTTGAAAGCTGCAGCTGCATGAATACGTAGCAGATTGAAGTTAACCAGCTGACGGTGACGAGAATGTCATTTGACATCCACAGGAATCATCGTTCTGGGTTGTGCGTTTTAAGCCCGCGGATATTCCAATTATCTACGTGCTAAAGTCTCTTTTATCGGACAAAGGACGAAGTATGATCGTAACGAGTTTGATGTACAATTTATGGAGTGCCTATTTATTCTGTAAAAGTCAGTACATTCGCGACACTTTGATCAAACCATTTCCAAGCAGATTATTGTCGAGGGCTGTTAGATTTCTTCGAGTCTCGAGTAAATACGAAATGTGTTGAAAATATGGCAAATATTTAAACGCGACTTGGTTGTGTGAAACATTAAATTCCTATTCAGAATTGCGAAATCATGCAATAACAGATTACGAGTACTGTAGAGGCTGCCATTGACGAAGCTATTCGAACATGTATTTTGATCCATCATGGAGCTATCTTGACGTCATCGGTTATTAGATCGAGAGAGTTCTTTTCGAATGCTAGCCACGCTTTCATCCGACTTTGCGAGTCTATCAAAGCCTGCAAAGGACTCTCTGTAGGCCTTTAAGACTTTAAGACGTCGTCCGATCTAATCAGCCAGCTACACTCAATTATTTCATGTGCTCTTCGCGGGGCATGCTCATTTATCATAACGGCCATCATATCCATTATACTCATGATCGTAATAGGCACAATCTTTACCTCTACCTCCGCTTTTTTTCGAGTCTTGTATCTACTTTATATCCTTCGCCAATTGGTCAGTGATTGAAGGATTGCAATCGAACGACTGTTTCTTCTTTCTATAGATCCGTCGTTCTATCAATTTTTTATTTTTTTTTTTGCTTGTCTACCGTTCTCGGAGATTTTCTCATCCAATTTCTTCGAATCCATTCGTCTTGTGAGTTGCGTTCTCTTTGGCAATCTCTTCGGGGCTTGACAGACAGAATGCTACTGCACACTGTGGCCGAAGATCTCAGGCTCTGCGTCTCCGAGCTCACACATAAAGAAAGAGAGGCTGAGAGAAAGAGAAAGAGAGAGAGAGAGAGACAGCGGGAAAGAAGAGGAAGGTTGGCGCGGTGTTCCAAGATCGGATGGGGCAAAGATATACACTCGGTAGCGTGAAGTTACCGGTTCCTCGCGGGGGTGGGGGGCCTTTTTCTTTCTTCTCTTAGACCATCACATGGGGTTGAACGGCCCGAAAGATTCTCCGGCTATACTTATACGTTGAAACGCTGTTCCTTTCTTATTCTCTGTATACGTTACGATTATCGTGAGACCTGATGGTCTCGGGGAGACCGCGAACGCTCTATTTGCAGACAGGGATCGTATCTGGACCCCGGGACTCTTTCTTCTCTGTGTTTCTTCGTCGTCACGGCATAACGTGTATTTCGTTCTCGTTCCTATCCCTCTTCATCTTCTCCTCCTTTTTTTCACGTTATTTTTTTTTTTATTCTCGTTTCATACCTTCCTTTTCTACCAATGAGACGCGCTACCCCGCTTTGACTTTCTTCGGATTTCTCCGCCCAATACCCAAAGAAATAGATCGTCTCGTTGCGGAGAACGAAAGATGAAAACTCTCCCGTTCACACCGGATATATCCGTCAGGGTTAACGGCTGGCTCTCGTTTCGACCTCCGTCTCTCTCAATCTCTTGTCTCTTTTTGTTTGTTTACTCACCGCTATTCTACCCCGAAGACCCCGCTGTTGATTTATCCCATTTACTGGTTCGCCCCAACTGTATATTTTAACGTCGCGATTGTACGCGCCGTCCAACCCGCATATACACAACCTTTCGTACACATTCGCGGCGAGGGAATAAAAAATATAAGTGCATTATTCCTTCTTATTAAACAAATTTATGCGGTTGAGCCGAAAGCCAAACATACCCGACGATTCTTCAATGAGGATTACGATGCAAATGCTCGAACATGTTGCTAAATATTCTTGCGTTATCATCCAGAGTTATCATCCAAACTTCTTTTCAAAATCATCGTTCTTTCCTCATAAATTGAGAAAACAATCAACTTTCCAATCGAGTTCCCTCGACGCCTTTCATTTAGTAATTTCGCAATACTCGCGCAGAAATGACTCAATGATCGATAGATTTTGCCAACCGCGATGGAAAAAATAGCCAACAGCCTTTCCTCGCATATTCTCATGTTATAAACAAAGTGATTGACATTACAGAAATGTTATCTCGTCTCGAAGAAACCAGCCTGTGTATCGAGAGGCTTCGAGTCTGTTATACAGTCCAACGCACTGCATCTTGTATCTGCCGATATTTTCTAATGAATTATCATTTGATCGTTAAATTCTCCACTCTTTTCTGCATCGATTCATAACATATCTATATGTGTCTGTATATAACACGTGGACCAAGTGAAGGGCTCATTCATGCATAAACGATCATCGACGAGACACGATCTATCATTCGACTCATGATCGCGCCTCTCGTTTCATATTGGCATAAATAAAGATATATATGCACACGTGAACACACGATTCACGTATGTGCCATAAACTATAAACAATCGTGGCGAGACACTGGACTTGAGGCCAGCAAACGTTCATATAGATGCAAACGCACACTTTACACAAACGCTTAATTGCATCCGGGGAAAGTGAACGCGCGAGCAACATTTCCCTCCATCGTGACCAATTATACTGACCTCACACATCCACATCGATTTTCTGTTCTCAACACACAACACACGGACGAGAAGAGATTCCCGAGATCGTAAGAACTAAATGCCAATTGATCGAATTATCGTTCATACATAATAGCGATGTTTTCAGTTTATAGCTCGAGCACAGCGCTCGTAAAAATCGATATCCCTATTTTTTTGACTCTCCCTGCGAAATAACCATTTAAGTTTCAATCACTCCAATTACGATTTCTTTCCCTCTGATCAAGTGGAATATTATAATACCGTTTGGGCTTTCTGGCAATTCCGAGGCTTCCATCTTTTTATTATTTAACGGTTTCGTTCAGTCGCGAATTTTTATCATTAGTCGCTTAAAAATATTTTTCTAGCACCGGATAAACATTTCTCATGCTGTGACGGATTTTCTCTTGTTTTCTTATCATTACGTCTCTTCGTTTTCGAAACTTGGCACGTGCTTTTTTTCAACACACCGCGCGAGAAGCTAGTCTGAAATTTTTATTCGATTCTCTCTGTTATTTCGATACAAAATTTTTTGTTTATTGAACAAACGACCGCGAGATATTTCGGGAAACTCTTGAAGAAATCGTGCTAATTGGTTTTTTTAATAATTTCTAAATTATCCTCCTTAATGTTGTGTAATTTCGGTGTTCGCGCAGCTTCACTAGAGTCGCTGGATTTTTATGTAACGACACAACGTCCTTAAGTAGTTATGGAGGATGAATGAATTTATTTCGTGACTTACCCAGAATGATGTTTCGTGTAAATCGGCGGTACCGGAGTCGCCATGATGGCATGTCCAGGAGTAAAGATGTTTCGTGTTCTTAAGGGATTGTAATCATAATTGTGATGATGGTAACCGGCGTAAGCTACGGCCCTGGTGCCTGTGTACTCGGCGACAGCAACCGCGGTCAGTTTTTCAGACTTGTCGTCTGCGTTGGAATCTTGGTTCGTCCTCGTCGTGGCCGTTGTCGTTGTTGGCTTTAAGGTCTTCGACTCCAAGAGATCGGTAGGCCCGTTCCGTGAATCGTGAAGACCGGAGAAACTTTTATCGTTCGTTCTTCTCGGGAGTGTTCGATCGCTGCTCGAGCTCTCGTGTCGTCGAAAGTGATAAACATTTTTTTCATTCTTTTCGAATCCGCCTGAGGTGAGCTCGTTGTCGTTACGATTACGTAAATTTCTGAGCGGAGCTTCGTGAAGGGTACGAATACTAGTGTGCGAGCGAGAATGCGAAATTGCCTCGTGTCGCGGGCGAATTCGGTCGACATCCGATTGTTTCTTATCGTCCGATCTAAAACGATCGTTCGCTGACTGATCGTGACGACGCTGGAACCAGGATGGCCAGATATCGCGATTCGACAAAGTCGAACGATTATGATCCTGCTGGTGGCGACTTTCCGACCCTGACGTTCCGGCTATCCGGTTTACAAGGACGCTAATAAATAAAATAAATAAACTCTTCCACATGAATTTTTTAAACACCATTTTCGCGAACTTGGTTGGCGCGTTTCTCTCAATAAATTAACGAGATAAAAACCTTTGAAAAATCAGGCTTTTCTAGAAAACTAACGAATCGTCGATTCACATGTTCACCGATTTTTCACAAACTACCAATTTCCAATTGTAACAAGAAAATTGTCTCGACGCTTTCAATGCTAAATATGATTCTGTACTTCGTCCGTGGTCCAACGAAGGGTCAATGAAACCTCCCGTTCGACCTCCGGTATTCCTTTTCCTTCTACTAAACGAGTTATTTCGATGAATCGTGCTACGGCCACGACTACGAGCGGGGGAACGCGAAATTTTCGATGTGCAAAATTGTCCGAAGGCTGTAGAGGCACTACTGAACGTCCAAGAGGAACACGAGGCACAAACCCCGAGAGATCTCTCGCTTTAGGTCTCTTTCCACGTGCTTCAGTTGTCCGTGTTTCTCTTCCCCACCCTTTGACGATCTTACAACGCGCGCTCCACAACTTCTCGCGAGCTCATGCTCCAAGTATCCGTATACGTACGTCTGTGTATGTGTGCAAAAAAAAACCATATCGTGGCTTGCTTACACATATCGCGCTCGTGCTCCTTCTTTTGTTTTCTCTTCATCTCGCGAATTCTTCTCTCAGACTTTCGCTTTTTCTTTCGTTCCTTGAACGGTCACCTATTCGGTGTATCGAGAGACCAAAGTAATTCCAATCACAAAATTCTAGAAGATTCTCAAAAACTCTAAAAAAAACTGTCGAATAATCGTCTCTTGGAAATCCGTGCATTGAATGATTGAAACCTTCAACCAAATTACTTGCCACATTGGGGTGAGAAACTACCCCAGGCCCGTTGAGCAAAATAGTCATTTTTCCACTTTCGTTGGTTTCAGCATTTTTTTCAGGGTACTCAAATTTAATTTTTGGCAATATAAAGTGAACAATCTTTTCAAAAAAAGCTTTCAATATGTTCGACAACAATTTTCAAGTCGAAATATTCAGTAGTTCATTTTTTATAACAATTTTTGTCACTGGGGTACAAATCTACCCCATGGTGGCAAGTACGTAATTCTGCAGAGGTTTGGCAATTAAGGTAAATGTTCGATTGACGAAGAACAGCGACTACTTCGTATTAAGCATTGAATTGTGCAACCGCGTGTCTATCTGCGTGGAAGCATTGTTCACCGTTTGGAATCGAAACTGTCAATCAGTGGCTATTGACGATAAGATCTTGGCGAAACCGAGAGGTCGACAGGACAATGCTCCTCCGTGTTGCGCACTCTGCGCTACGTGATGTCCAGAAGTACGTTGCGTATGACCGTACTAAGTGTCCTGTATGTCTAACGTGATAAAGGTATCACACATTATTTTCGCACAGTCGCCTGAGGTGCTGGGTATTCGCACAAATACCAATGGGTATCAGAATCAAAGAGCCTCAGCAGGCGTATCTGAGGGTTCCTCGAAAGCCCTTCTGGCTCTCAGTATCGACCGAACGCGCTTAAGGAGCCTTCCTTGCGAAAGCCAAGAGTCCGAAGCTGCAGAGGACCAACGAACCGAGTGCAGATCGCATAGAGCAGCGTCGTTTGTGAGTCACGCAACACACGTTTTCCTCGCCTGTTTATATACTTCATCCACACTGCAAAGATCGCTCTGCAGTTTCTTCCACGCGGTACACTGACGTGTCAATACAAAGTGTCCTAGAAATCGTGACAGATTTTTGCCAAGCAGATTGGAACAAAAAGTTTGAAAGACCAAACTCGTTCTCGTCTCCTTTTCTCTCGAGTTAATTATCATTTAGATATTGATTAACCAGCCAATGCACGCTGCTGGTGAGACCGAGTGGGCGCGGTGCAACGGGACGCCCAAGCACTCATGAAGAAGAAAGGCTTATAATTTGGACTCCCACCTATAAATTACTTCGGTAACATGAACCGAAAAAATAAAAAAATTGCCTCGGTCTCTAGAGTCCCTGGTAATTTGGAGCTCTCCATCGTTATGGCAAGCTTATCGATGTTTACATTTGTTCTTTAGTTTCCTATCTTCAATAGCCCGTACCCTTTATCAGGAATTTGCTCCCTGTGCAATAAATCTACACAGTTTATAATTTTGCATGTGGAATTGCTTCCTAAGACCCTTTCATTTGATCAGCAGACCATTCCAATCATCTGCTTAATCTCTTCGGGTTACTCAGTGGAAAAAAAACCTCATGAAATCTTGAAAATTCTCTGCTTTATTTATTTATTTATTTATTTATTTATTTATTTATTTCAACTGTTTGACACACTTCCGGTACACCGTGTATATTTATTTGTATTCCCATACGAATATTTATACATACGCACTGCACATGAACGCCACATTCGATTATATTGCCGTGAGTCTCGAGCTCGTCTAATGTACAAGCGAAGGAGCGAGAAAAACGGGTTTTTCGCTCTCGGACACACTTCTCTCGTCTACCATCATCATTTGCCTCTGATACTTCGAGGCAGCCGGATCATGATGCGTGTTACTAATATTACATGAAAACCACCGGTAGAATATTGAAAATTAGGGGCGAGAAAATTCACCTCAGTAAATTGTACAGCACGCGTGCAGACACATTATACGTTTCTCTGGTGTATCATTTGTAAAACGTACACGATGATTTCCCATGAATGGAAGAATTGGGGCAACTTTAAACTTTTGTTGAAAAATTTGAATATTGACGTTCCGTTAGATCTGAAGTTTATTCTGATATTTTATCTTATTCATAACGGGAATAAACTGTAATGAAACGCATTTAAATTTAGTATTCCAATCGATGCCAAACCATGACGAATTTAACGGATAATCAAATGCCGAGAAAATAGCACGAAGGATCTTTGAGCCTTGGGAACCTCGCCATATATTCCGCAAGAAATATATTGATCTCCTGAAAATGCGCTCGTTTAAATTCTTCATTTTTTGTATTCCAATACTTTTTCCAATATTGCGAGGAAAGAATTCATCGCCTCTTTTCACCAAAATCCAATAAATTCAGCCAACAATTCCCTGATTTTCTTCATGGCGAGAATCTCCTACATACGGGTCTCTCGATGGACCAAATTTAATTCTCAACAGAAGCAGAAAAAGAGTGCGAGAGAATTTGACTCGCCTTGAAGTCCCGTTTTCTGTCTCAAAGCGATTGAGATAATTCGACATCCAATTTATAGGAAAAAAAGGGGCTAGTAGCAATTTAAAAAGAACATGAGAAATGAGAAAGTTCGATAGGCAAATTCGGAGTCAACTAAAACGAAAAAACGATATTTTTTCCTGGTACAGATAATTTTTTAGTTTCTGCATTTCTGCCATTTCTCGCGTTTGGAATTTCCATAAAATTGAATCATCAATGTTAATTCTTTAAATAGAAAATCAATGGAATAGCAGAGTCCACATCAAAGTCTGGCTAAAATCATTACTATAATTAACGTGAGTGATCGAGTCAATTAGGTTGGCAAATTTCAGCTAGATAAGAGCCACAACCTGTGGCTAAAGATAAAACATTCGTTTCAGGCACG
This sequence comes from Hyposoter didymator, assembly GCA_037952995.1. Lineage (NCBI taxonomy): Eukaryota > Metazoa > Arthropoda > Insecta > Hymenoptera > Ichneumonidae > Hyposoter > Hyposoter didymator. The sequence goes on from JBAJMU010000007.1 coordinate 3,023,501, forward strand.
ATCATTACTCACCAACGAATCTCCATGGAAGCAAAAAATTTTTTTTTTTTTTTTTTTTTTNTATTTGGACTATCATGACCACTCAGAAACGAATAGGTTTGCGGAGGTTTCGCGGAAAGGAGGTCTGTTCTTGTGGAAAGAAGCAAAAATGAATAAAAGATGTTGATTGCTCATCCGGTGACGTGTATTGATCCTGAACTTGACGCTGATGTACGCGGAGGGTGCCGTTTCATTTTTTCAACTTTATTTCTCTCTCATTTATCACCGTAATCCGTGGAACGGCCAAGGTCATAAAATTTTAACAGCAGCATGAAATGAAAGTGGAAAGGTCGGCCAATTTGCCGATGGTGCACGCGATTCCAACCGAGGTAGAGATTCAATGAAACGGGAATAGTGAAACAGCTGTCCTCAACGATATCCAAAACATTATATGTGTGTGGCCTGAAACTATATTATCCAACATTCCTTAATCCTTTGTTCTCGAGCATGGGCAGTCCCAAGTCAAGAATACCGAACTTGCTTTGGGTTCCTGCGATCTATGCGGACTATCGAGGCCCTTCGTCCCATAGCTTCGTTCACTTGATACAAAAACCTTTTTTTCCGTTGTTTCTTAAGGTATAACTATCGCAGAATGGGTTGATTTAGGATTTTCTTGAAATTTAGTGTAAATATTCTTGACATTAAAACGAACAACTTTCCTATGAGACGAAACATTTTCTGCCGTCTAGAATTTGAGATATTTCATTTCCAATTTTATATTTTTCCCATCTAAACGCATGTAAATTGAAGTCGCGTTTCTTTTGTTTTTTCTTGCAACTTTTTTAACGAAACGTCACTTCAATTTACATGCGTTTAGATGGGAAAAATATAAAATTGGAAATGAAATATCTCAAATTCTAGACGGCAGAAAATGTTTCGTCTCATAGGAAAGTTGTTCGTTTTAATGTCAAGAATATTTACACTAAATTTCAAGAAAATCCTAAATCAACCCATTCTGCGATAGTTATACCTTAATCAAAATCCCGTTAATTGGAATAAAAAAGAAAAAAAATAATGGTAAATATTCGGAAGTGGGGCTCCTGCTATAATCGAGCCAAATTTTTTTCTAAGAATTCCCATAGAAAGAAAACACCATACTTCGTATTATCATGTGAAAAAACTGGTTTAACAAAAAATAGAAATTTTTTACCAAAAAAATAAATAAATAGAGTCCTTGTAGATTTTGGAATAAATATTTTTGTTCTGGGTGTGCAACGAATCCCACGCACACTGTGATTCGAGCTGATTTAATGGTGAGCGTATTTTCCTTGTGGATTGTTTCCAAACAATATCACGCAACCAAAAGTCCCTAAATATTAAATCCACTTTCCTACAACTGTGATAGACTGTGGGAACAGAATACAGCAGTTTATCAATTATACTACGCGAGCGGTATAATTAATGTTATTCAGTGCTGAAGTCAGGAATACCAAAGTAGGAAAGTGGTTTGAATTTCAACGCTATCCCTGCTCGTGCGAGAGTGTTCTAATATTTTGTGCATACGCTGTCCCTCGCACCAAGAGATTAATGAGGTTTCCTTCATATACGACTGATAAACGAACACACCGAGGATACAGGCGTAGAGCAAAACCAAGAGAGCGAGAGAGAGAGAGAGGGCGAGGCAACGATGGATGTAGAAGTGATAAAAAAAAATTGACAAGGATAGTTGATTACTCTGATCTCACCGCGGAACTGACCGCCTCTAAGCGTAAGGCCACCTGGCTGCGAATGCACATATCTCAGAGTCCCTATACACATATTATATATTTTATAGTATATTTATATGTGGATACAAGAAGCATGTATAGAGTCTACGAGTAAAGCCTTACAAGATCCTTTCTCTCGATTATATTCAACACTGAACCTCCCTCTTGTGTATAAATAGCGACATAAATAACGAAAGACTGTACACATGGGATATAATACGATTTTAGTACGTACAACATTGCGTAGACAATTTTTTCTAATTTCAACGTTTATGGCACGTACTATAGGAATACCAAGTAGGAGAGTCTTCATCGAGGACTCTATCACTGACGCTCGCAGTCTGGGAACGATAATTGGACGCAGGGAATCAGCAGCCCTGATAAATGTGAATGAAAAAACTCGAAAAAATCGAACTCAATCGTAAATTAATTCTTAAGACTCCGATTTATCGCTTGCGAGCTTCAACACATTTTTTTAAATGTTTCTCGGACACAAGTACGTAAGACACCATTTTTAAATTTGGTCTGCAACAGCTTTGCAGTTATTTTTAATGCCTGCACACACGTGTTGCCTGAATAATAGTCCTTCGGAGCTTTTATGGTAAAATTCTCATTAGCCAGTCTACTATGTTTATTCCATCTTTATTTTCCAACCTCTGAACACTCACTCCCCGCGTAACATTCTCCAGCAAAACGCTGTTGCGAATCATGTGTGTAGAAAAATCAAAAGATTAAAAATTATTGCTCCGTCGCGCTGATCATTCGGTCTCTAAGGTGCTTCCCATATACGGTTCCGCAAGCGAGCACCATAAATCATAGGATCGTTAAAGTCGCGCATACCGGCTACGACACACATACGCCCATCCCATAGACGCGAGAACTCAAATATTTCTCTTGAAACTTCCCATACACGCGTATCCACGAGCTCATTTAAAAATTCGCACTAAAGTTTTTGATAATTAATTAGTCTCAAAATTCTGGGTCAAAAGTATTTCATCCATTTTCTAATTGTGCACACGTCGTCAGAAGTTATTTATTAATTGAAGTTGCCCGATTCGTTGTTGCCGAATGTTTCTGCGATCAATTATTCGCCAACAATTAAGGGCCCGCAGCCTTTCAACTTAAAATCATTCAGTGATTTAAAAAATTCTAGAGTCCAAGTTTTTATCGCAGGCCAAGTCTCGCGACGCTGCTGATTGCCAGGCTTTTGAAACTAATTACTCTTCAAGGTCAGGGCAGAAACTGTAGAGTATCTTCTTTAGTATGTCCATGAATTTGTACCAAGGTCAATGCGACAGTATCCGAGTGGATATATCTGAGGGGACATTGATATGCTGCACTTGGAGTGTTCAGGCACAAGATAGAACGACAAGTGCTTTAAAAAAACATCGAGACACTGCTGGCATGCGGTTGGTGCTTGGCAAAATGGTACCGAGCACAGCAAACGACAGAAGGAGCAGCAAGGAAAGAAATACAGTCCAACTACGAGAATTGAACGTCAGGTGTGTCACTCCAGTTTACAGGGGTGGTTTCTTCTTTTCGGGTCACGTATCCAGGCTCCGACCTACTGACACGTACCCGTGACGTATCGGGAATGAGGCTGAAGCGAAAGCACTGGGAGGGAGAAAAATAGAACGGGAAAATGAGCCATACATAAAGAATGAGGTGAAACATGACAGAAAGGGTGAAGAAGAAAATGAGAGAAAAGAAAAAAAATAGTGGTAACAAGGGTCGAGACGAATAAGGGATGCAGAATGAAACATATACAGACACGCGGCGAGTCAATGAAAAAATAAGATGGAGGACACGAATGATAGTCGCATTAAGGGACTAGACGCTCTGGTCTATAAAGGTTGAAGAATGAGAAAAAGTGGGAGAACAGACTCTGAAGAACAAAAAAAAAGGTAAAATGGAAGATTCCCGTTGAGACGAAAAGCAGAGAGGCTGAGGATGTGCCGAGAACAGGACAGACTTTCAGGCTACGACGATGGTCAGGGATGGTCCTTGCTCAACCCTGACCACCTCTCCAAATACCAGTTTCACTAGCCACTCAAGACAAGGCCAAACAAAATCCTGTACGATGTCGATAAAAAGCTTGCGACTGCAAGACCGAATCGAGGTTGGGACACCGCGTCAGGAATGGATAACGAAGAGACTAAAAGTTCCATCTCTCGTTGGGACTGCCACAAGTTTTGTAATTTTTACCCTCTTGACACTGAAAATCCGCGTGTTATTCATTTAATTAAATTCAAAGTAATTCGAACCAGTTTCTTACTTTTCTGATTTCCAGAATTCATCTCAACGGATTCTTCTTAATCAACTTTACAGAGAAAATTCGCGAGTCGTCTAGATTCTCGTAATTGGAGGATAGCAGGCAAACTTTTGAGCAAAAATCTCATCCAGTTGCACGGTTAGCTTCGTAGATTCGACCAAGTTTTTTCATCCTTCTCCGAATGTTTGGTGCACATTGAAGCTTCTCATCAGTCAGTTGTTTCGCTCGGACAAATTTTCGCCTCAAGCCATATGTGTGAAAGAGTCTCGTAATAAAAGTATCCATGCGTCAATGTATGAAGATGGTCGCGAAGGTCGGCGATCGAGCAAGGAAAGGGGTTAACTTCACGTGAGCGGGACGTGTCAGCAGCTGAACGCAGCGCGGACCGGTCGCGATCCTTTTGTCTAAATTCTTTACACTTCATATGTTATTTTTTTAACAAAAAATATAATATAATGTGTATATATTATTATTATTATTCATAGATACATTTTTTTATCCGTTTTTTTTTCGTAATTATGTGGACAAGTTTTTTGTTTACGTGAATATATATGATCGTGACGTAACGGGAAAATTAGCCGGTGTTCCGTGGGGCCGAGGAACGACCAGCCCTACCAAATCATCGGGACTGTGAAACGCGCAAAAAAAAGGCTATGAGCTGAGAAAGACTATTCCTGGCTCTCTTTCTATCTCGTCAACAGCTGGAGTCAGGATTCTCCGTCGAATCACACGCGAGGATTTTTGGTCAGTCGAAATTCTCTCCTCTCACGATTTTCGCTCAAACGTTTCCATTTCAACTTTCATCGTTTTGTTTTTTTTTTTTTTTTTTTTTTTTTAGCGATNTTTTTTGGTTAGCCGTCAGTCTCGAGAGACCCGCCAAAAAAGAGGAAATTTTTCTCGTCCTCCGAACTCTCCATGAAAACAACGGGCTCGAAAAAGTGCCGGGCAATTAAATTTTCGTACAGCCCCATGCCAGCCTCGGCGTAAAATTCAACCGAGCTAACTGCCAATCGACTTACCAAAAGACCGATCCTCATTCATGAGTCCTCGTACGATGCCCTTACCAAATTTTATCTGACAGCCTGCGAAGTCACATTTTTACAACGAACTTTTTCGACTGGTTAACCAAGAAAATCAAAATTAGGAGGATAACGGGAACGAATGAAACATTTGTCTACAAACTACGTCAACATCTTAGTAAGAATTCGAATCAGCAAATATTTGTCGTTAATAAATCATTTTCGAGATTTACTTTTCATCGTGACTGAGGAGAAATATTTTTCCCTCAATAAAGCACAAAAAAAATAGACATTTTATCAGCAGATTGATGTACGAATTTTATTTTTATCACGAGCCTAAAAAATTCCTTCCTCAAAATCAATGAAGCGAATTTATGAAACACAAATGAATAATTGGGTCAATGAGGAAGAATTAAATGATAATAGCTTTTCAACAATTTCCCAGGTCCCCGTTTGTCGTAGTTCCCGTCCACGGCCATTCTATGTTTCGACTAGTCGATCGACCCTTAAGTTTCAGGCAGCGTGCCAACGAGTGGATATATAAGGTCAGTAGAAATGCCACAACGTAGAAAATCACAAGCCCTCCGAGACAGGGAATTAGAGAGAACGGAAAAAAATGGAAAAAGCGAGAGGGAAAGAGAGAAAAAACTCACGAAGGTTACGTGTGACCGTGGGCTGTCAGCATGGAGCCATAGAAAAGAGTTGTGAACGCGTCAGTACGATCGCGACCCCTAACGATATTATACCACTCGACTTTCCCACTGAGACTCTTCAAATTTTCTCTTTTCTTTCTTTGCTCATCTTTTTCCGCTGCTCCGCCTACGCTTCCCGACAAATCTCGACATTCACCTTCTTTCGTACATGCACTCACAGATCCCATTAACTTTTTTCCCTTCGAGACCAAGAGTTCAATGACGAAACTATGCCATTAAGTGCTCAAATGCAAACATTCGTTTCGTTGAAATGAATTTCACCAACGCTCGCATTCGTCGACTAAAATTTAATCATTTATGAACAATTTTGACAAAAAAGAAAACAATTAGCTCCTCTGGCAAAAAATTAATCAACAGCGATTAAAACTTTATTTGATTAATTCAAATTTTCCTTTCAACTTGCGTTTTTATCAAACGTCAAAAAATTTTCAAATCAACTCATTGTCACGAAAGATTCAAAGCCAGAAATTTTTGAATGCACTTTTCTTGGTTGGTTCGACGAAATGCGAAGGTTGAGAGGAAAAGAAATATCTGATTAGCGATCCGGGAAAAATAGCTGCGATTGTTCGCATGGGATTTTCTCTGTAAAGGTATTAGGGATTTGGTTCGTTAACAGAAATTGATCCAGGAGATTTTGCAGTAGACAAAGTTACGAGAATCAAGGGATGAGAGGTATTCTCTGTTGGATCTATTTTTCTCACTCGTCCCAAGCGTAATTGAATTTCCTAACGAAGGTGACGATGACGAAGCCCAAGTCTGTCGGTTGTTCCTCGAAGGCTTTTAATTATCGTAATGAGATGACGAGTGAGAAAAAATGAAATTCCCTCGCGACATGACTCTCCGAGTAAATTGTTGATTGCAACGCCTCGGGCTTTGCATTAACACCCTTGGTGTTTGCTCATTAGCATTTCCCTTATAAAGAAGTCGAAGCAATATTTGCGAACTAGCTCTGAATCTTCAATTGGAATGAACATGTGAAAAAAAATTGTTGAACGTCCCGGACCTTCAACTCGTCATGCTCAGCGTAAATTTCGTTGGGAAATTTACTTCAATAAATAAATATTCTTTAGATCCTGCCGTCATGCAGTAAAAACGTCCTAATGCTCGAAATTTCTTTCCAATAATCGTGCATTAATGTGGATATTAATAAAGAATAAATAAACGCAGATGCTGTTTCTCTGGGCGAGGGAGCCTGTGCCCGGTCCACGAGCTGGTCCCTGGCTCGCCTGGTTCGCGACAGCTTTCGTGCTTTGGCGCTGCAGACGTCGCATAGCCAAAGCGATTCTGGCTGTTTCACCTCTGCGTTTATTAAAACGTCGTTGCATAGCTTCGGTCAACGCACATGGCGTTTACGCGCCAAAATCATCGACAAGAAACCATCAAATATCGACGAGGACCGTGACAAGCAACAACCAGCGCGAGCACAACATGGTCGAAAAAGATCCAAAACTGAGTCTCGCACTCAGTGCGAAACACACGACGGGTATAAGAACTCGAGTGAAGCGTTTGTGCACTGGCGACGGTCCACACGTTTCCGCTTGTGTACAAACCCCCCAACAAGTCAATTACCGAGTCACCAGAAGCGGCAGAGTTTACGGAAAATATCCCAACAAAAATGCAGCCCAGCCGATGTGATCGATCGATGGAGAGTATCAAGAAACTTGGAGCACTGGTCACACATCCACTAAATTTCCGATGCACCTTTCGTTTTCGATTTAAATCCAAAAATCAAATTCTCCGCCTCAAAACTTGATACTATTTTTACGAAATGCAATAAGTTGCATTTTTGCAGAAATCTTACAAGCTCCGATGCCGAGTGCACGAAAGTTTCTTTTTTCTATACAATCATCCATCGTCAACAATATTTGTTACGTTACAAAGTCATTCAATAATTGTGTCTGTCCAACTTCATTTCGTTTTTTTGTCCTGTAAACATGTGTAAATCGCATCCATACATAAATTTTTACTTTCCAAAAACATCCGTTGTTCATTACGTTCGACAAAAAACCTGACACTCACATTTCTATCCATCAGTGTCGACGTTAGCATCAAAGTCGACCATTTCGTGCATCAACAATTGTCACAATCTGAATTTTTTATTACAAATCGTTACTCTTCTCAGTCGGTCCATTCCCATTCGTATGGGAAGCAGAGAATAAAGTGAACACAGTTATTTTTTTAAATCAAGATTGATTGAACGAGCGATCCTGTCGATCTGTTCGAACGGAGAATGCTTTGCACGAGCTTTCTTGGGAATTTTCGCTAGATGAAAAATCTATCGTCTCGAGCTTTTAAGGGGGTATGACGGATTCGGATTTCGATGACGATTCGCGTCCTCAACCCACTTTCCATGACTAGGATAAATGTGCACAAATATATCTGTGTCTATGGGCAGCACGTAACCAAGTGCAAAGCCGATTGATAAAGACCTTCGGAGCAGGGTCGTCTCGGTGTCATACCGGGTGCACATCATCATCCCCCGTGAATGGAGGGACGACGAACGACAGCCTGCTGCACGCGGAGAGACGCAATATATCAACGACGCGCGTTTCCTGAGCGATTATTCTATTTACGCTCGGCCGTACGTGCTGTACGTAATGACACGTAACAAGTTTTCGACAAGTCGATCAATATTTAAGGAACAGCTTTTATCGTCAGACCAAATTTTTATCTTTTCAATCAAAAGAACAAAAATTTCAACGCGGAAACGAAATCTCGGATGATGACGGCGAGACGCGGATCAAGTTCGCGCGGATAATAATCATAACCCATGTCTTTATGTTTCTTGAGCTTCTAACTCTGTAGCCGCTTTTCTCTCTCGCGTATTTCATTTCCTCCTCCTCCTCAGCCCTCTTGCAACCCTATATCGTCGCCATTCAGATCAATAAGCGTCGCCTGTGTTCGAAGGGTCTAGGACGTCTCCGCTACGAGTCTTTCTCTTTCTCTCCTCGCTCTTTCCCTCCCTCTCTCTCTCTCTTGCTCTCTCTGTTTGTATTTCGGTAGATTCTCGTTGAAATCCGAATTTGAACGAACCGTTTAATCTTCGTATGCTTTCGCTCAAAGAGTTTCGCCACCAGTACAAACGTGAACGGTCCATTGCATTTGGAGCGAGGTTACCGAAGCCCAGATTTCTTAAAGCTTCATGTGTGTTGTTCGTATCGACATTTTTCTATAAATTTCTATTTTGTTTTCATTTTGAAAAGCTTAATCCATAAATAATGTTCGTCATCGCGAAATGATTGACTCAACGTCGCGATTCTGAACAGTATTTTTCTTTTAATTATTTTTGCAATCTCAGAATCGAATTTCAATAAAAGATTCCGATTTGCCATTGACTCTCAACAACGCACCAATAGAATTTCGTCCATTCCTTTGTTGGAACTGCTCGTTCAAATATCAGCAAAACATCGAGCAAGCAGAACTATCCTCTGATGATCAAAATATCAAGGAATTACGAAATGGAAACGTGACATTACGACAGTGCAATTTCCCAAAAAGGTTTTCAATTCAATGAAAATTTACAGGAATATAGAATCACTTCTGAAAGTTTCTTCTGAGCTTAAAATCTTGGATTTTTCTTTCCTCAATATTTCTGGCTCGACGCATCCTGCTGGTGAAATGGTGAAAAGTTCGTTCCACCAATAATGAGCTGGGCCATTTGGTAAGGGAAGGAAGGCAGAAAAGCGTCAGACTATTAAAAACGATAGCGAATACACGATTGAGCCAAAGAAAAATGAGATTTTTAGCCACTTTTCGATTTTCTGAACGTCAAAAATAACGTAGAAACTCAATCTCTCGTTCCAGTTATATTCCATTATTCCCTCAGTGACTTATACATGACACATAAAAAAATCTACAACGAGCCATGGTTTAAATTTAAAAAATACAGAAATTCGAATGAAATATACAGTTTGAAAGTTTGAATGATTTTTTTTCTTATGTATCCCATTAGGAAACAATTGATTACAATGGTGGTTCGATTTCGAATAACCAATTCAATATGTTGCCGTTTATATAGAAACGTTAGTTTGATATCAAAGGAAATAATCGTTCCACATGGATGGAGGATTGAAAGTATCTGAAGATGATCGATTCATTTTTGATAAACGAAGCTCTCTTGACGTTGAGAACAAGCGAAAGCTTTTCTCATTTTCGCGCGATTGCGATATTACGATTTTCAATGGTATCCGCGTAGCTCAACTGAATTCCAACTGCGAAAAGACTCGCTCGCTTCGTGAAATTGATACAATGTAACAATGTCTCGAACAAGTTTCGTATCAGCAATGTCCCAATTTGCATGGGAAATAATGGTTTCTCAAGTTCTATAAACGTCTCGGTAACAACTGTTTGCCTCTTTTGTATGATGGATCGATGACTTGCGAAGAGAAGCTGAAAGTTTCAGGGCAAATCGGCAGAGTGCAGCTTGGCAGTGAGAAAGATCGTGTGCCAAACTCGATTCGCAATGTTTTGCTCGATTCAGCGCTGTGTGGAGCACCAACGGTATCAGGTTCTCGTTCCCATTCATTCAATAACAAAAGTATCGATTAATTGGAATAACCTTGTAAATTTCATTCAGATTTATTTCTCAAAGAACCTGCTGACCTCGTAGCGGAAAATAAAGCATGGGCGATCACTTGGGCATGAAACTTTCAATACGGCCGATAAAATCTACGACCATTCAAATATTCGCCTGCTCCAAGAATCCAAACTCCAACGAATGAGTTTTCGATGAGAAAAATAACTTGAGGGGTTACGTTGATGAAAAAGGTTCCTCAGTTTTTTTGGATTTGTTCCTCGAAAAGGATTGGAAAGCAGCGTAAATTTCGTACTTCAACGTCGAGTCAAACTTTGCACGAATCATGGAGAAATCGTTGAGGAGAAAATGGTTGTGAAGAAAAAAGAATTAAGAGTTCCGTCACGTCCGAGACCCACAACTTCCAAAGTATTGCGAATTCCTCGCCGAAAATTTCGGAACACGTTCGCAAAAGTATGAATTTTCAAAAGACGATAGAAAGCAAATTTTCCTTCGATCGGTCGAGGACAAGAAAAATAAAAATTACGTCTCGCTCTCTCTGAAGAAAACGAATCGTAACTTTTATTTTATTCGAAAATTTTTAACAGAAAATCGTTCACTTCGAACGAAAAATGGAATGAGATTCATTTACATGGAGAAAATGTATTTTAATTCTACAGTTTTTTTATTGAGAGTTTCATTATTAAAAAATAAAATGAAAAGGGAAAATGAATCTTTTGTGATAAAGTCAAAGTGTTTATTAAATTTGTCTATTATGTAACTATTTATTGAGTCATCATGTTGCCTGTTTTTTGTATTCCAACTCGTCTAATCAACGTAATACCTCGAGGGAGATTAGAGGGGCGGCCTGGGGCGTAACGTCGACGCTGAGTCGGGAACTTAATCAACTCGATTCCTCTGAGGTGACTCGATGGAAGGAGGCCTATCTGATTTGAATAAAACGGGGTCGGTACGGGGCTTCTTCCGCCATGTAAGGTCACAATATACTTCGCATCGAGCCAAGAGTTACGACGCTCACATAGTTTGCGAGAAAATCGTAATATCCGTCCTACGTATATGGGGAACACAACGCAACATTTTTTTGTTACTCCTCGAACAATTTTCCAAATGAAGCAAATATTTTGAATGCAGATTGTCAAGTCCCATTTTTCGCCGATCGTAAGAACAAAATGAAGCCAGACAAAGATTTTGTCGTTTATTTCATTTTCATCGATGAAAAAATTGGAGCTCGTGTCTGTGGATTTTTTTCTCTTTGAATTGCATAAACGTGTCCTCCAAATAAAATTTGCAATTATCTCGTTAGTGGCTCACAATTTCTCGAAAATTATTGGTTTTTATGAATTTATTTATTTACAAAATTCGTTCACTGGTTGCCTTGAAATTATGATTAAAATCAATGGATTCTTTTGCGTACTTTTCATGTGAAATCGCCCATGTATATTTTATATAATGACAAAAGGGCTCCTGTGATGTTTCCATGCAGGTTGTATGTGTACGCGAAAGCCGACACCTCGTATAACGGTGGAGACAGGACTGCTGGAGATTCCCTACCAGAAAGTATCGAATCTCATAAATATTTATCGCGTACTTCCAGTTTTCTCTCTTTCTCAGTTTACTTCGCATAGGTATCACCGTTTCTCACACCTTTCTCGCGTCACCAGGGAATATTAACTCTAGCGAACTCATAGGGACGCTGAAAAACGAGCTTCGTTTTTCTATATAGCCATATAATCTTGAGATTTCCCAGCGAACGGTCCAATGACGAGATGAGGAATATTAAAATGAGAAAGGAGAAAACTGTCCTGCTGGTGACGACTTGAAAAAATGGTTGCAAATGTTACTGATTGTGAGCTGAAAATTTGTCAGAAAAATAAAAATTTCTCGAGCTTTCCATGGCAATAGCCACAAAAACTTGAGCTAAATTATTTTTTTCTTTCAGGAAATGAAAATCCAGATTCTCGGTTTAATTTGAAAAGAAAAAAATTCTGTGATAATGGTTTCCGTAGTGTAAAAGTAACGACACGCCTAATACTCTTTTGTAAAACAGTTTTGTCGATCGACAAAAGCGTGAGAGGACGGAGAGAACGAAGCTCGCTTCTATTCTTGGTAACTGGAGCGAATTTTGTCTCCGAGAGTCTAGTCAGCGTGAAAAAGGGTTGGAGAGGTCTGTGTTTCAAGTGCTCCAGGGCTTGAAATTGGTTGTCCAAGGCATCGAACAAGAAAGCACGACGGAAGAATGAGAAAACGAGAGGGTAGATTTCCGAGAGTGACGCGTGTCGATAAACTCATCGAGTCAGCAAGAGACTCAAATCGGCAAGTAGAGAATTAAGCTGATGTTTAAATACCATCCTCGGGGTTTTTAATCACTCTCCAGCGGCTCATTTTCTTTCTTCACATTTCTTTCAAACAATCAATGCCAATAAATTCCTCCGCTCAAAATCTGCGCGATCAATAAAGACTCGGAAATGGTAACGAAATAATAGTGAATTTTACAGGCGCAAAATTCAATGTCAAAAAAAACAATTAATCATTATGAAATTTTCTTTAGTCGAAAAATTGTGTGCCTAAGCGTTTTGCGTTTATTTGTGATATTTTTTCTTGTAACACTACACGGAGAGAAATTTATATAAAAAATTACTATGCCACCATAGTTCCCTGGTGACATATCGTCCCTTTGAGAAATTTGAGCAAAAACATAGTAATTTTTATTCAAATTCTATCGGAAATGGCGGAAATTTGACATTTTTCGCCCAATTTCAGATGAAAAATTACTATGTTTTTGCTCAAATTTCTCAGAGGGGCGATATGTCACCAGGGAACTATAGTGGCATAGTAATTTTTTATATAGATTTCTCTCCGTGTACGAATATCTAAAAATTGATAAATATAAAGAATTGTTCGATTATCTTTATGACCGAACCCTTAATTTCATATCTTCCCTTATCAGATAAGAAGCCTTCTTCCTTGTTTCAGTTCCGTATCATCAGAGTTGATAAAAAAAGCTTTTTATCCAAAACCGATGACTGGATTGTTCGGTGTTATCAGATAGTTACGTAATATGATAGCGTTCCATGCGTATGACGTCACGATCGACATTCCAGTTTTTCTGTGAGTCTCGAGTCTCGAGAGCCGAGCGAATGGAATTCGCTTTGAAATAAAAGTTGCAATATTCCGGATCATGAATGATTTTTAAAGTCTGGCATCGAATCAGCCAAAAGTTTATCATTTTATGGTTTTTGAGAATTGCTTTACGAGCTCCGGGAGTTTCCACGAGAAAAATCGTGAGCTCCATCTCCCGATCGAGTAGTAGTCCGAATTTATTCCGTTCTGTCAATAAACGTTACTCTCGTGATTCGGGAATGATGATGCTGAACGATTAGGATCACGGAAGAATTCGCATCAAATATTCGATTATGGGAAACGATCGAATCCTATGGCTAGCTCACACGTACGTGGCCAGCGAATGAATTAATAGAATTTCATTACCGAACCTCCGTAGAATGTCTGATAGCATACGGGCGAGTTCTACTTCCTCCTTCTGTTGGAACGCGAATGATGTTACGCTATGCTACCCAGAGATTCGAACCAATTTCACAAAAACAAATAGTCATTTCACAAAAACTCTGAAAACCCGAATATGTCGCTTTTGCCAAATTGGTCGAAAAAATATCGTGCCAAGGGCAAGCGCATCATGGGCTGCTTGCCATGCAGCGTGCGCAGTGAGACATTGTCCTGTCTGTGTATTTTCATCTTTTTCCTGCTTTCATACACAACTTTGTAAACAAAGCCCGACCGCGGGGATTGCTCGCGGTAGGATATCCATTGTTTCCAGTATGTTCACTGCAACGAGAAACAAAAACCCGCATGGAGCGTAAGAAATGGACGATTCTCAGGCCCTGGAAATTTTGTGTGAATGACCGTCGATTTCTCGATGAAAATTTCTTTCATTAGGAAAATATGCGAGGTACGTCAGAATCCAATCGGAATAATTGCGGAAAATAACATGGAGAGAAAGGAAATTGAAATTGCTCAACGAGGTCGATGTGACCCCTGTCTACCCATCGTACCTTGTGACCTCGACGAATTTGAAAATTGGAGGTGACTGTATGTCCTGACGTCCATACAAAGTAATGCAAAAACGAGACGAGGAAAAAAAAGGAGGGGCGGAGAGCGAAAGGAAATTGGAAATCGGTTAAAAGGGCGTAAGAGAAAACGAGTTACCGAGGGGGATACGAAGATGCAAGACGGAGGGAGAGCGAGAGGGAAGGAGAAAGGTCTGTAACGATAAATGGTGGGGGTGGTGAGGAGAGGAAGCTCACAGGGTGGAAAAAAGCTTCTAGGGGTTTGTGCGCAGGCGTTCTGCGCGTGGTATATCGATGCCTGCAAGCGCCCGGGCAGTGTCGCGTTCTGCGAAAGTCTACTGACGGATTTTCTCTCCTCGTCAGTAGTAAACCCCGGGCTGGTCAGCCGTACACTCCGCGGGCATTTTCAACCATCAGACGATAATCCGCTTGCGAACAAAGGGTTGAAAGTGAACCTAAAATAAAAACTTACACCCTCGCGTACCTTCGTCCATTTTTTTTCTAACGATCAAAAGTTTTCGTCTCACTCTTAAATATCCGTGGTGCGTAGAGATAGATCCTCATCACTGTAACGAATTTCCTTTTTCTCTGAGTACGTGAATAAAACTCATGGAAATGGAATGATTTTTTCGTTCATCGAACGAATCCGAGAAATAAATAAATAAATAGTGCGACCTCTCAGCATGAGGACGATAAGGTATGTGCACGAGAGTCAATTCGATTCTTCCTCCAGTGAAAAATCGCAGAGAGATAGAGAGCTCCGTTAAAGATGGCAGTGTGTTTCTAACATGGACGGCTACGAGGATGCTGCGCGTGAAGCCAAACTGAGATAAAATGTCCCTGAACAAATAATATCGTCGGTGCAGGGAATAATTGCTTGATATTTGCTCATCGACGACAGCGATATCTCACGGTGTCAATAACAAGATTTCATGGTACATTATTTATTTATTGAGTAAGCTTTCCACCGAGGAAAATCGTGGCTGCAAGTATATGGGACGAGCAGGGAGGGGGTCGAAAATAGAGGGTTTGTGTCGAGAATGTTTCACGAGCCTTGCAGTTTGCAGTTGCTTGCTCGCAGAACTCTCTCTCTCAGCTTTTTTCTCCAAAGTTTTTTATTTTTCATTTTATAAAAATCGTTCATTTTTCGATCGTAGGACAAGCAAACAGTAGCGGAAAATAATCAGTCGTATTTAGAAATATGTAACTGCATGTTTGCTTAGCTCGAATTAATTCAAATAGAACGTTGCTGGACCAATTTACGTTGCAGTCTTTCAAGTTAGTCATGAACGTGTGATTGTCGGCCAAATTGCTCGTCAACGTAATTGTCCAACATCTTGTAGAGAAGAAAACTGTCTTTGTGTGTAGGAATTTCTGCAAAACTCTGCTTTCTGTCCAAGACTTGATTCGCAATCAACGAAATAGTTGAAAACTTGCGAATGAATTTTTGTAAAATTAGACTAACACGAACCTCACGAGTAACGCATTATTTTATGTCACACGTAAAGTAATTAGTCGACTAGAACGACCCCACGAAATAAAATCATTATTAGCAGGATTCCATGTGAAATTTCATTGGAAAAAATAGCCAGCAGCATCGTTTAAGATTTTCTTTATCACGGAGTGTCATCTCTGCATGATTATATATTTCGAGAAATTGTGTGTCACGAGGGAGTCGGGGGTGAAATTATGGTCTATCGGCCAGGTCGCATCTCATCTCGACATGCGCATCGTTGACCAAATTTATTTTGTTAGAATTAAACAAGCAAGTGTATAGTTTTAGAGCGACGCAGCTGACTTGCCGATCGAACAAAAAGCGCCAGCTTTTCGTTTCGGTTCGTATTAGTATCGCGTTTCATATGCACCATGAAAAATACAACCTATGCATTTATTTTTATTGACACATCTACGCAATTTCTATGTTCACACATTTGTCCATGAAGCCGGAAATTTCTGAAGACCTGCCGGGAATAAATGTTTCGTTCCATCAGAGTGATTGATCGGTGACGCGGTAGAAAAAATTACATGAAAGAAAAAATATTTCTACAAGTTGTCAATTAGTTTCTCTCGTTAACTCGATATGTATGCGATTCATTAAGGACAAATGCTGCAGACTGAATTAAAAATGTTGATTGTTACGATTATTAAAAATTGCAATTGTTGCTCTTGGATAAAAAAAAAGCTACGACCCTTCGTCACAAATAACTCGTATCCCAGCAACGACAGATTGTTGTGTCGATAATTTTGCTGAAATATTAGTTGAATATCGTCATGGAAACACTGGCTTTTTTTGAAGATGGTCAATGCATGATAAATCTATCGAGTATTCTCCGCGATATTTACTGAATTTTGTCACGAACTGTTAGGAATTAGCTCCACAACTCAAAACTCTAAAAAATTTCCACTATATGCACACATCGCGTCGGGTTTCATAAAAATATACAAAACTTTCTTCTTTTGATAAGAATTTCCGTTTCTCGCAGTAGAATTCGCACAAATTTCAAATTCATTCAGTCAATGTTTCAAAAACTGTCGAATTCAAGTTTTTTAGCTCATTCGTTCATATAACTTTCTTCTGAACCGTCTCCGCACGAGAACTGACTGCTGAGGTTTACCGTCCGTACACATTGTCCAATTTTGGTACGATGGAGTGTTTCCAGCTCAGAGATCGTTACGACTCGACCAACCATTCCTGATGCGTTTGTAAACTGACAAGTTTGACGTGGAGAATTTTAGAGCTGCGGAAAAGGCAGAACGACTACCTGCTGGGCAGGAAAAATAAAAAAACATCGAAGGGCGCGATTCTCGGGAGAGGGAGTCCGTGTAAAGACATGCTGAGGCTTTTTTTTCCTTGGCCATGGTTTCTGCCTGAAAAGACACTCCGCGTTTGACAGCCACGCAGAGGATTGTTTTTATCGAGAATGCAATAGTCTCGTAATCGTTCCTTAGGCTCTCCAATCTTCCTGTCGCGCTCGATCCATGAAAAAATACATTTAACGTTGCGAAGGAAAAGCGAAACTACCCTCGATTTGATTTACCCACGAAACTTTTTTGTGCGCTTTGACGTTGCAACAAAAACGACTGTGTATGAACACACGAGGCCATCCGGACGTAAATAAATGAGGCGATCGATATTTTGCCAGGAACTTTCAAGGCACTTTCGGTCGACGAGGGTTCGAGGGACGGGAGGGAGAGGAACGAGGGTGAAAAAAGAGGAGCGTCGTGTCACGTGTTTGAGCTCGTATCTGTGTTGGTTCACACACACGTATCATGTAAAAAAAGCGGACGTCAATAAATATATATATTCATATATCTCATCGATGTATCATTCTGCACAGAAATATCGCGCGTAAGCAAAGAGACCCGATGTGGCAAAGTGGGGGAGCTAAAACTTGAAAGAAAAAAGAAAAACGTAACACGCTAATCCGGGGTTACGAGCAGGGGCTTCTTAATCTTCTTTTCATGTAACAGACTTGACTCTCGCGACAGCGGTCGCGTGTCGACGCATTTCGGTGGATTTATATACTTTAACGTGTCATCTATCGTCGAGCCCTGATGCGATCGGCTTGCCGGATATGTCACACCGGTAATGACACTCTCACCTCGCAATGGACACGCTCGTTAAGCCCCAAGCGATCTTAAATTACAGCCTTCGCTATTCTCTGATCCAAAATTCTCGTTTTTTTCAAATCGAACCTAAAATTTTCCACGCAGATTGAAACGCTTTTTCATTTTTTCAATCCGCTCCGCCTCTTTCAGCATTTGAATAAAATGCCATTCATAATTTCTCGTTTTTCGATAATTGCCTATCGTCGGAACGAACTACCAGCTCGTTAGAGCAATAGACTCAATTCCACCGCGAGTGCATTAATATAGCAAATGTTGAAGAGTTTGTATTACGCCATTGAATGGGGAGAAGACTTGAAAAAAAATCGGAGTCATTATCTGAATATTAATGGAGCTCGGTAATTATTGATAACATCGATAATGTAAATCTGACGAGAACCCAATGGACAAAGTATCGAAAGTAAAAAGGTTTGGGGATTTTTTAATTTGGCCAAGACACGCGATCTTTAAATCACGATGGTCCGGTGAAAATGAAGAAGGGGCTATGCGGCGGGGGCTGCTCCACTTGCGCTCCTCTTCGGAGGAGAGCAGGGTCGATGAAAGACGCCGCAGCAGAAGGCAATGATTCCAGAAGAGCAGGTTTTTTTCGTACGCGGCCGTGTATACACGTTGTACATAGAAGAGGGTTGAAAAAGAGACACGGAGTGTGGTGCCTAGCTTCCCCATTGAGAGAGGCGACTAAATTATGAATGGGCGGTCGATAATGTTGAGACGCGTGCACCCCGTAGACGAAAGAAGAGCTACTACGAGACAATTATTCCTCACAATAAAACGAGGAAGGCATATGTGTGTACACCTCCACAGCAATAGAAAAAAAGGTCAACGTACAGCATTGCTATCGATAAAAATATACACTGGGAACGGCACCTGCCGCCTTCCTACAACGAGGGTGTCATACGTTATGAGATTTTATCGTAATATCATACAGAACAAAAAAACATAATTTCTTGTATCACGCGAAGAATCTCTTTACGGTGGTTGACTGTACAAAAAGCTTCGTGCGCGAAAAATGAATGTATTAATTTTTTAAACGCAGCTAAAAAAAAAAAGTGCAAGTCGACGTTCTGACGATGTTTCCATTTTCACGAAGCTTTCACTTTCAGCCCCGGAATTATTTATCCTCACACTTTTTTATTGTTCGCAGTGGTGTTGATGCTAAAAATTATTGTGAACGGTCAAAGTCATCACGAGGTGTCTGAAACTGTTAAAGGGTATTAACTACGGCCAACCGATTGTGAGCAATCGGAAGGATCAGTGCTACGGAGACGGGTGGTTGGAAGTAAAACTTGTTGCGAACATTATTTTTGTGGTGTGTTCGAGGCACGCGCTCGGTGGTCCCCGAAGGGGTCCACTGGAAAACGGTGAAGGGTAAATTCACCTAAGGGCGGGTTTCGAGGGGATGCAGCGCGAAGGGGTGGCGGCATGGAGGAGCCCTCGCTGGAGGCTCTCATGCAAGCGGGCCTCATCTTCGTCGTCGGTGTTGCCATCATCCTCTCGAATCTCCTCATCATCGCCACTTACCTCAACTTCCGGGGTAACGTATATTTACTTAACTCGTAAACGGAAAGAATAAACACAAAAAATAACCATGAATCAATAGAATAAAAAGGAAGGACCTTGAATTCCGAGCTTTTACGAAAGTCTTGACTGGAAAATGATGGAAAATAAAACTGTTGATTCAAGTTCTTCCTTCCGTGGCCTATAAATAGAAACGTCGAGTACTAAATCAATTTCTTTTCCTTTTTTTTCCCCATCGCTCCAACTTGCAGGTCCCTCCGAGGTGATAAACTACTATTTGCTATCGTTGGCGTCGGCGGATCTTCTATGCGGTCTGCTGGTAGTACCACTCTCGGTATATCCAGCGCTCGTTAGAAGATGGGTCTACGGAGACATAGTATGCCGTTTGGTCGGTTACCTCGAGGTCACACTCTGGGGGGTCTCGGTCTACACCTTCATGTGGATCTCCGTCGATCGCTATCTCGCAATCAGGTGAACCATCTGCCCTTAAACTCTCATGACCTTCATTGTAATATTTAAGACAGTCTCTGCTTCGTACACACTCGCACAAATATATATGCTTTCTGATTACCCCTACAATTTCCGTTCCCAAATAACTCGAATAATACTGAAACACTTCCTCAACCAAGTTCCTCTGAAACGAACAAGTAAATGCAGCCAATCAACATCTCCAGTCAACTCCGTATTCTTTATAAATACGACCCACTGAGAAACTAACTTTGCAAACTTAACAAAATGACGATTCTCAAAAATAAACTTTGTGTTTCGAAATTTTTTCGAATCTGTACCTTTGCAAAGTGGAGAGACGATTGCAGAGAAAAGATATTGGCATTGGTAATTTCATACATTTAACATTGAGTCTCATGATTAATCTCAGTTTCCATTTAGGATTTTACAATGAATTCTTATCAATTCTCAATAAATTTATCATCAATAAAAGTTGGTATAGTAGTAGATTACGATTGGGAAAGGATCCAGTCAAAATTTCAAGAGCAGGCTCAAGAGAACCAGAAAAAAAGGTATTCGCATTGGTAATTTCATACATTTAACATTGAGTCTTATGAGAAATCTCAATTCTTAGGAGAAATCACAGTTTTAATTGTAAAATAAAATGAAATGTGTGAAATGGATGTTAAATTCATGAAATTTCCAATGCGAATATATTTGTTGTGGTTCTGTGTAGCCTCTTGAAAATTTGACTGGATATTTTTCGTATCACAATCTATTACTTTACCAAATTTCATTAAACTCTGAACGGTAATTCTGAAACCGACGGTATAACCTTAAGCAATCGAGTCAAAAGTGCTGTCAAATAAAAATCGAACCGTTTGCTAGGGCAACACGACAAGCTCGTGAATGTTTCGACAATCAAACGAAATCTCTGTCTTTCTAATCAGTGAAAGATTGTATCGGAATAATCGCAATTGCATAACTTACTTTCGATGTACTGATGAGGAATATCGTGAATGTGAATATTTGTCAGGAAACCACTGCGGTACGAGACCGTGCAGACAAAAACTCGATGTCAGTGCTGGATGGTTTTCACATGGATAAGCGTGGCCATGATATGCTGCCCACCGTTGCTCGGTTTCAACAAGCCGATCTTCGATCGCGAGGCCTTCATATGCATGCTCGATTGGGGAAATATGGCCGCCTATACAATCACCCTATCAATACTCGTACTCGGTCCTTCGGTCATAACAATCGTGTACACGTATTTCTACATATTCTCGATGATGCGACGGCTAAGATCCGGCGTTCCGATACACGACAAAGAGTACGCGACAGCGTTGTCCGAAAATCTGAGCAATCCAAGCCACATCATGTCCTTCGTTCTCGTTATGGCGTTTTGGGTATCCTGGGCACCGTATGCTGGACTCAGAATCTACTCTAGTCTCAACGGACCACCCCAGGTAACCGCCATCTTTTCATCATCCACCTTTTCCAATTATTCTCGACAAAAGTGTCACGTACATCGAGAGAAAATTATATTAAAAATTTTTCAACAGAAAATGGGCAAAAAATGTTAATATTTCGCGAAAATGTCAAAGTTTCCGCAATTTTCTACAAAATATGAATGAAAAATTCATATTGAAAAAAAAGCCGACCGGGGAACTACGATTCCATCGTAATCTTTCATGTTATTTTCTCTCCCTGCGTACGGAGCATCATTTTCTTTGATCAACATTTTCGATTTTTTGTTCTCTCTACGCAGGTGCCGTTCCTGAACTTTGCCGTCGTTTGGTTCGGGGTGACAAACAGTTTCTGGAAGGCTTTGGTGCTGGGAACGTTGAGCCCCCAGTTTCGTCTGGCAGCGCGGGTTCTGTGTCTGACATTGTGCTGTCGTCAGCGAAGACTTCCGCCAGAATTGCTAGGCCTGGACGACGACGATTAAATATTTCGGCAGGGAAAGCCAAACGAGAAACAGAGAAAATTCAACCAACAAGTGGAAATGCGACGTTGAACACGAGGCACAAAAGGACGAGAACGGAAAAACAACCTTGCAAACTGTAGAGCAACGACGACTCATTCTTAGAGCATCGTTAAGTCTCGACGATCGTTCATGATCTGATTTTCCCTTCGGTCGTGGCCGAAGAAAGTTGGATTGAGTGAGAGAAGCGGGAAAAGGGTGCAAAACGGATTTCGACCGAGGCGAATGAGGAGATGCTCGGGCGATCGAATATCCGGTAGTTTCCTATCGAAGAGTTATCGCGTTGCGTCCGACGAGCTTGGCGCCTGTTCACCACGATCGTCGGAACAACGCGACCCTCTTGAAAGCAAAAAAATCTCGTTTCGCTCAATATCTCGTTGACGAATGCAGAAAAACAATATCCGACAAAAAAAACGATAATTCAGAGTAAAATCGATGGGAAAAGAAGATTCTGGATTACAATGAAAATGATTACTCGCCCAAGAAGCGAACGGGAGTTCGAGGCGACGAACAATCATGTTCAAAGTCTTAAAAAGAATAAAATGAAGAAAAACAAATGTTAAATAATCGTTGCCTACGTACGTCTTAAGACCACGCTCAATAAGTGTCGTAGCCGAGCTAAAAATGTGTAGCACTTGTCGACCGAAAAGCCCATCTCCGTGTCCGCACTCAATTAAAAAGTGAACAAACCAAAAGAATCAGAAAATAAAATGCTCGATAAACTTCATACGTTACGAATAAAGAAGTTGAACGAAACAAAATGCAAAAACAAACAACAAAAAAACTAGTCAATTAACGGGGATGCCTCTACGAACGTGACGCGCTCTGGCTCCAGTAAAAACGTGCTGCACGAGGATGGGCAAATCGAGAAATTGAGCAAAAAGGTTGGCCCGAGTTGAAAGAGAAACGAGGGTGCGAGCGGAGACGAAAACAGAGTCGTTTCTCCCCGTAAAGTTGGCGCAATATGCGCAATTTCTCGATAAATACTTTTAATGGGCTTACGGGGTCGTAGTTGATGACACTCCGCCAAATTTTCTTGCGTATAAACAAAAACAAAACTGAAAATGTAACGACATGTATTTGATGGAGAAACAAATTACTCACGTTGTTTGCAGCTTCGCTTCAAATCGAAGAAATATTTCAATCAACACAAAGAATAAATATTAATTCTATATCCCGAGTGTTTTGCGAAATTCTGGCATTGGTTAGAGCTTTCGATGATTTAACTTAAAACGAAAACGAGGGAATTTGGAAGCTGGTGAAATCGAGCGGGACACGGCCCCGTGAATTACCGTTAACTCAGAGCCTCTTTTCTTTTTCGTATTCTCTTCGAATTACGTAGCATCAAGCGAGATTTAAAAACATTAAGAAACAACAACAAAAAACCACGTTAACGGCAGTTTACGAAATAAAAGCGTAGCGCAATCAGCGAATGTCGCAAAGATCGAGTCAAAAAACGAAAAACAAAAAAAATACAGAAAAAAAAAACAAAAACACGTTCAACGACTTACTGATTATCTTAATGACTACAATAATCATTGGCGTCTTTTTCAGAAAGCTTCGATGAGGCACATTCGACGGTAGAGTTGAAAAAATTATTTCATTTCGAAAATAGTTTGTCAAAAACTGATTCAAAATCTATTAAAAAAAAAAAAAAAAAAAAATTTTGAAATTTTTTAAAGCAATGTTTCTTCTCCGTAACTGAATGTAATTATTCGTATCGAAGACTCTCTGTAAAGTCTTACGACACATTCGACAAAGAGTCGCGAAATATCCAGAAATTCCTTCAATGGTAAAAAAAAGAAAAAAAGTAAAAAAAAATAGAAAGACAAGAATTGGCTCAACTTTGCATCATGTCTACGCGATTCGGATATTGAAGATTTAATAAATAAATTTAAAAAACATAGAGCTTAGCGTTGATTAGGCTTATAGACGTGGGCGCGCAGCGGGACTGCCACTTCGTTATCAAAGGTTCGTGATTTCACATCTATTCGTCGGTGAAACAAAATATAATAATAAAAACGACAAGAGGAAAAACAGAGAACGATAACGTTGCACTAAATTTGCGACTGTCACGAAACCGACAGAGAAGGGCGCCATAGGTGAAAAAAAAAGAGACTCCATCATTTTGTAGCATCGCTCTCGTTGCAGAAGTAATTGGAAGCTTCACGATCGATTGTTAATTAAGAATGAAGGAAAAGAATGAATTCGAGTGATTGTTTTTTTGTTTTATGAGTTTTTTTCGCATGGTGCCCATTCTCGGAGCGATGGAGAGCGAAAGAGAGAGAACGAGACATTTTGGTGTGAAGAGCATAAAGTGCGAAGTATTAACTAGAAATTAGAAGTGGTGAAATAAATATTAAGAAGTAAAGAGAGAGCAGAGTAAGGAAAATACGAGAGTATAAAAATATAATCTGCAAAAAGCGAGAAAAACTGTTCGAATTAGTTTGTAAAAGATATAAAAGAAAAAAGTCGTTTCAACGGAGTGTAAATAGTGTTATAATAATTATAAAATGCTTAAATTATAAGTCACTCGTTTTCTGAGGAAGATAAAACGCGTCACGATCGATCGCTATTGTTTCAAAGTTATACAGATATATTATATACTTATGAGGATTCTCAACACACCAATATAAAATACAAAAACATATTGAAAAACATTGACATGTATAATAAAAAACAAAATAAGAGCTACGAGTTTTTTCGTCGTCCTTTGAGTCTCAACTTTTCTCTCTCTTTTTACCTCCTCTCTCTCTCTCTCTCTCTCTTTCTCGCTTTCTCCTTTCTCTCGATCTTCCCATTTTGCTCTGTCTAACAAAGTGCTTGGCATATAAACAAATATTGCTCGTCTATGAAATAACGATCGGTTGATTATTGGTGTCAGTTCTTTCCATTAATTATTATTCGTTTCTCAATAAGCAAAACTCACTCAATACTGAATAACAAAATAAGTATTTATTAATTAATGATATTTATTGAATAAAAAAGGGGCTGGTTAATGAGGAAAATCCTCAAACACTTTTCCCATGAGAAAAACCTCGGCCCATGTGCTTCAAATTGAGATTAAATTTCATTCAATTAAAGCCAATTATTTAGGCCTTTTTAATTAAATTAATGATTCGGTCGACGATGTTTAGAAGATGGAGCAAGCACTACGGACATTAAATTTATTAACGTCGCGCAGGGGTAAGTTTCTTCGAAAACCAACCAAACTGCATAGCTCCATGAATATCAAGCTTACACTTCAGAATAATAAATCTTATTGAGGGAATGATGCTGACGTTTGCAACGTTGGGATGGCATGAAGTTTTCGAATAGTCTTTCAATTCAGGCAATGGCAAAAGGTTTTCTTGTCCTGACCTAAAACTGAATATGAATGACGAGCACCGCTAGAAACCGAAAACAACAAACAGGATTTCTAAAATTCCATTCCAACGATGCAAACATCTTGTTAAGAAATTTATGGCTTGGAGTTTTTGACTGACAGACACAGTGAAGCTCAAGATTTGCAACATTTTAATATTCCATTATAAAAGATCGATCTAAACTACGTATTCCAAATATTCTCTTTCCCCAAACACCAGCAATAGCACATAATTATCGCACTTTGTTTAATGTCCGGGAAAAAAGTTATGCACGAACGACTCGCGAACCAGATGCAATTAGAGGGAAAAAAAATAAAAGGCTCCGATCTGATTCGATTATCGGCCACGAGACCAGCCGAATTAATTAAGCAGTATGAATGAACAGACCCGATGGAAAAAGTACCAAGTAAACAAATCGTAACTAATGAAGCATAAAAAAATTAATCATTTTCCTTTTGTCTATCCATGAATGAAGATTCAAAGGTTTCCGAACCAAGGACCGTTTCGAACATAGAATAATAGTCGCAAAAAAAATATAAGTAGCTCCTTCGAGTACTGACGGAAAAAGGAGGGAAAAGGCGGGCAAAGCAGGGAAGCAAGAATGGAATTTTCGTTTTCTCAGAATCTGAAAAACCTGAAATTTTTCTCAAGATTTCAATAGAAGAATTTTTGGATTTAGAGATTCAAAAAATCACTGATTCCACGATTTTTCAGAAGCTCTCACACTTTGCTCGCCTTTCCTCTACACAAACAAACAGATACTTCACAAAAGGTTGAAGAGATAAGTGGATGAAATTGTTAACGACGTGGCAGTTTGATAAATCGCGACGATGAAAGCGAATGGACGTGGCAAAACCAAAGGAAGAGAAAATGACGAAATAGTAGTAAATATTTTTAAAAAATATTAAGAGTTGAACGAATATACGGTCCCTGGCAGTTTCCCGGGCGGCCTTCATTATTAACGATTAATTACAATTTTTGTACCTAGTTGCTAGTTTTGTACTAGTTTTGTAACGTACCTCATCATGGACGTGATATTATTGGATATTTTGAATGGACGTTGAAAAAGAATAAGAGAAGCGAGAAAAAAATGAGCATGTACGCCATACGCGGGAAATAAGGATTGACAGACAACGTGGATTGATGATCCGCGTCAAAGTTTGTCACGATCTGGAGTGCGAAAAAAGAGAATGGCCGTATATCGAGAGGAAAGAGAAAGCGCGAGAGAGAAAGAGAAAGAGAGAGAGAGAGATAAACCACAAAATCCAGTTCCAAAGCCCTCGCAAATTTTCGAAGATTCTCTCATTTTTTCCAGTGCTCGCGACACTCGAGCAACAATGATTTGTCACCGTTAATGTCAAAAATGGATTGGTACGTGCGGAATGTATGCATTATTGCTGGAAAGCGTGTCAATGAAGAAAAAAAAAGTGAAGCAGACGAAAATTTGTTCGCGTGGCGTGGGATTTCAAGAAAAAAAAACAGAGCCGGTGACAGCAAACTATAGCGACATAAATTTAATGTTGCCGACATGAAGGAATTCAGGAGTAACGGAACGTGTGATTGTCTGAGAAAAAAAGAACGAGCAAGACTTGAAGAGAAAATATAACGATGGAATGACGAAAATCCAATGGATGCTGCAACGATAATGTAACGTGATTTTAATGATGACGGTACGATTATAATGAATCTTGTCCTAATAGAGTCTCTAGAGTAACAAGATATTCTAATAATAAACAGTGAGAGCATAGTTACTGCGATTTCACTCCGTGATAAACTATTATGACGGTAAATCCTTTTGTTATTCATTCACGAAATAGGCTTTCTGTCTTAAATGATCATATTAATTGATTCATATGCAGATTCACCGTAGGCAATAAAATTATTCACAGGTTGATAGGAAACGTGGAAAAATCTTGGACACTGACACTTTGAGTGTTTCTTGCACTGGCATCTCCAAATATATGGAAATTAATGTGTAAATTTCATTTTTTTCACGCCAGAGGTAAGTAGATCGTTTTTCGTAATGTTTTCATTTTTATTTGTTATTTTATAATTTAGTGAGTTAATAATTAATGGGCGACATCGGTGATCAGACGAATCTTTCGTTTTCATTCCTCCATCGGAATTTTCCTAAATTATCAGATTGAGTAGGAATTTGAGCTCTTCAATTTTTTTAGGCATCCGGGCCATTCTGCAGCTTGAAGTCGTCTTCATCATTTACGAGGTTGTTTGAGCATACAACAAACGGTTCTGCTTGATTGTGATCTTTATAAAATCTCGTCTTCTGACATATCCATCGTTGGCCCATAACGAGATGCCTTTTCGCTATTTAAATCCCAAAAATTCATAACAGCTCAGCGTGTTCATGAAATTGCCGAGCGCCAGTAAATTGAAAACGAAACCCAAAGACAAAAAAAACATAAGGAAGTAATTTAAACAGGAAAAAAAACATTGACGAACTGTTACGATTGTTCGATTTACCGAGAGTAAAGGTTTCGATGATCTCACGAAATGTCAAAGCGTACCTTTTCGTACACTCACTGGAATCCGATTAATTAATAACTCGCACCGGTCACCGAGTACGACGAGAACTAGATGAATAAAATAATCTCGTCTAGACACCGTTCGAATGGCAGCGGAGGAGCTTAGTCCTTATATACGTCGTGCTATCCCGGTTACAAAGTGCATCGATGTATTCGAGCGACTATATCGTTACGTAATCGAGCGCTTTGAAAAATGCAAAGCTTACACTTACGAAATGGAGCGATTCACGAATTCAGACCGAACCAACTATTCGTTGTAATTCAGCAAAGAAACGATGAACAGAATTTGTATTCAATGTGTTTGGAAAGCAAAATTTCCAACAAGTAAAGAGTAATAACAATGAAGGAATGATTTACGCGTGAATCATTCGCGAACGAACCGTTTTCCGCACCATATAATGTCAAACTGTTTCGCTGCATCGCCGACCCATGGATTCAATGAAATTTCGTAATTCTCAGCTTCCACTATCATTGTTCTGCATTATTTCCATGGAAATTCTGAAAATGCTGAGCCTCCTACAAATCGTTTAACCGCAAAAGCTTTCTTTCTGGCTTCCTCTATTTTTTTTACCGTAAATCAACGTTTCCCTGCGAATGCAATTTAAAAAAAAAAGTATCGTTATTTTTTAACGCCCTAATTTACAATCGAAGAGGTCGAAGAAACGTTGCACGTATGCGCGAGCTGCGGGGTAGTTTGCTGAGAGATTGCGTGTCTGACCTGTTACAGGCTGGTACTACTTCGTACTGGAATATATCGCTTCGTCGTCAAACGACGTCGACCTGTTCGTCCATGGGGCATTTTACGTCACGTCGACCCACGTTCGAGCTTTCTTTTTTTTGTTTGGCTGCGAATTGGATTCGAATTGAATTCGATTTCGGAAAAATTGGGGAAAATATCTTACAAGGACACAGCCAACATCTTGCTCGTAGAATCTTTCGCGTGTTCCCGAAATTTGCGCCATCGATGTTAAGAATTAATACTCGACTGGAAGCAGCGGAATCACTGACTCGCTTTGGATTTTCTTTCTCTCTATACGCTCGGCCTCGAGCTGCTATCACGTCTCTCGATCAACGCATTGCATTCGCTAACATTTGGCTTTCCATTGGCTTTTCAACTCCGGAAATTTGAGCCCAAATGTTTTTATTAAATTCATCAACTTTTGCAGATTATTTCGCACAGTCAATTGATTCGCAAATCAATTGAATCTAAAATGAAAATTCGCTTTGAAATTAAATCTCAATTGTTTCATTCCCTGTATAGTTGTTCGTGAAAGCTTTTGAAAGACTTGCTCAAGAGTTGCTTGAGCATAATTGAAGATCCTGCAAGCTTGGCATGGTCGAAGCCAAAATATTGTTGGGGCTATAATAGGTCAGGACGTAGATTGAGGAGGCCAAGAGTATAACAAGAAAAAGAAGAACAATCGAAGAAGAGTGGGAGAAGATTGAGCTAAGGGTAACTTACCTAAGAAACGAAGGGATCGTTTAGTTATTGTCGCATTACAGCACAGGCTGGGCATGTGAAAGCTGTTCGTATTTTGATATATCGCAGTCAAAATCAAACATTTCAAAAGCAGCAATCGTAGATGAGTGGCAATAATTCTCAAGATTAACGTGAATCAAGAGAAAATTTCGAAATGGCAGACGAAGAAGAAGCAAAAGTGAGTCGACTATTTAAAAAAAAATGAATACGATCCACAGATATCGACTCCCTGGTACGGTTTCGTTATCGAGCTCTACATATCGAAAGATTTCAAAGCAATCAGAAAATTATCGACAAATTTTCATTTCGTACAATCTCGTATATCAATGTGAAGAAAATCAGTTTGGTACACGCGACACGTGTTTCAAAACGATAAGGATAAATTTACAGAAAAGTGGTACGAAATTCGATGAATGCGGTTACCTGTCCTTTTTTTCTGATCCACAAGGCGTCTCGAAACTAAGATCAAAAATTTCCTACAAAAGATAAACCAGTGAATCCCGAAATTTGTATTCATCGTCCATTGAACTCTGCCCAAGAGTGCATTTTGAAAAATCGATCATTGTACAAAACAATCACTGGCTAACTTTGTTTTTTAACATTTGAGCAAAGACTCGAGGAAAAAAAAATACACGAGAGCGAAACTTCGGACAGACCGTATACTGAGGTGTAGCCTCACTGATACGTTCGCGCACATGTTCGTGTGTAAGATGATTTGAGATATGGGAAGAAAAGTTGTTAAAAATGGTTGAGAAATCCAAAGTTTCATCGTCAGCAGTGATACCACGTGGCGCCGGGGGCAGGAGTCGTGATGCGAGGGAATGTGTAAGAAGTGTAAAGTAGTAACAGTGACGATGAGTCAGACGATTATCTGGGGCTGATAAACCTCGTTTCACACGCCATCCTATTTCCTTGCCTGGGCTAGGTGAGCTGGGGAATAATTCGTGAATGGGGATGGGAACGAGGAGAAAACTCAGCGTTACAACTAATTATACGCTAATTGCTCGTTTAGGATTAAATCACTTGTATATTAATCACGATTTCCCTGTATTGTAGGCCATTGCTATAACTATTTTTTCATTATGCAGCATGTTTCGTAGACACGTGCCGTGTAAATGAGTTTTCCATAAAAATCGGACCCTCGTAATTCTGGCGTATTGCAGACGACGTTGAAGACACGAGGGTTCCCCAGAAGAAATTCATGTTTTCGATTTTCCCAGAGCAGGAGTCAGTTTTTTTTCGTTTGGTTCAACCAAAAATTATGTGAGAAGATTAAAAAGGAACAAATAAGATTTCTGTGGAATTTGGGATCAAGTTCGTAACTCTTTGGTGGGTTCGATTGTTAATCCTCCATGATTACGACAGAACGACAGATAAAAATTCAGGATATTAGTTCGAACCTTTCCGAATAAGAATATCGAGAGAAAATTGTTTTATCCAATTCGGAAAATAGCAAAAAAAATCAGCAAAGAGGCAATGTGTAAAAAAAGAAAAATCTCGTGCAACCAAAGCATCGTTGGTGAGCTGAGGCCAACTGTCTCGGGCGCCTTTTGTAGTAATTCTAGCTCAAAGTTGCGCTTGGGGTCATTTTGACCCCTGGTGACCTTGGAGGGTTAATTAATCATTGTTTTTCATTGACACATTTATTAAATTGGACATTTCTCAATAACAATGGACTCGGAAGGAATCTTTTTATTTACATTAAAAAAAAAAAAAAGGTCGATCATATCNTTTTTTTTTACATTAAAAAAAAAAAAAGGTCGATCATATCCAATCGAGAGTTGACAAATCGTCTTTCTGTCCACACAAGGAATCGATTGACCTTTCGCAGACACGAGGTCTTCGATTCTATGATGAAGACCGCGACGTGTGTGCAACCGAACAGGATATATTTAGAGGCGTTGATGGTCGGTGCCAGACACGAAGTATCCGACGTTTGTGCGCCCCTTCCAAAAAAGCCTCCCTCTCCCTCACGTCTTTTCAACCCTCTCTCGCTTTTGCACACACCTTCCGTCGTCACACTATTCTGTTGCTGCAAAATCCTACAATCACCTCGACGCCTCGCGACTCCAGTGAGTCTCGTGACGATCTCTCGCCTCGACACAAAGTCTTTCCACAGTCGAGCAGAGTTCCCTCATTCCCAACTATCGCTTCGAGACAATATGTTCGTTCAGGGACCAAGAGTCGCTTATGACAAATCCGATAATTCGGACGATCAGAGCGATGAAGATGAACCCAGTGGTGATATACTCCAGGTGGCTGATCGATTTTTTAAATACTTTTCAACAACTAGTAACTAAACAAGAAAAGTCTCAAGGGTGTGGGAGAAGAGTGTGTTCGATTTCAATTTGTCCAAAACTCCAGGTTATAAAAAATAGTGAATGGAAATGTACATTTTTATATAAATTTGTTATTGAATTCGAAACAGTTTGTTTCGAAAACTCGTCGATAAATGGAACCGAAATTCATCCCTTATCGAAATTGAAATTAAAAAAAAAAAAAAAATGAACAAAAACGAAGGAGAGAGAATTTTTATATGAAAAATTGCAATGTTTTTATAATGACTGGGGATCATGACGTTCAACGCGATTTTTTCACGTTCGTACGAGCAAATCCTTTCGCTTGATTAAAAACATATGTCAACGTTTTGTACAAAAATTTATTCCGGCACGTTAATTTCGAAAAAGTGACAAGGCATCGGGCGGATTCTAAAAGTTGTTGCGCATAAATTAGAAGAAAAATGACAATGAAAAAAAAAGTTTTATTTGACGAACGGTGAGAAGAGTTAACGGATTGATTTGGCAATCGGAACAGAAAAGGCGAGAAGAATGCGAGCGAAAAGCACGCAGAGGGGAGATGGACCCGAGGCTGGAGTTTGCGTTTCAGTTACTCGTCGACGCGACCGGTTTGCCACGTCACGAAGTAATGGACCACGTATTCGAGGGTGGCATGCTCGACGAGATAAATCAGCTATTTCTACCTCATCTGAGAGCGACCCTCGTCTGGTACTACCAGGATGTCGAAGAGCCCGAACCGCAACGTTCAACAGATACGGTATACGCCAAATTATTTTTCGCTCATGCACGCATAAATACACTGCACATCAATTTTTTTCTTTTCTCATCCGCGCTGAACGCTTTTCGTATCATCAATCATCGCTACATCATTTATTATAATCATTATGCAACTCGTAAAATTGAATACGAAAAGAGCTCGTTGAACTCGTTAACGCGACTGTATGGGCTGAGAATTTTTCAACGATTCTACAAAAGGGTCCAGCTGCGAAAGGAGGAGGCTCGCGAGCAGCCCAAAGCACAAATGCACCCAAGGTCAAGGATCCCAAAGAATCCAAGGAGCCACCGAAAAAAAAACTTTTCCTCACCGATGGCTGGCAAGTTCCTTGCACCGGAGTTTGCATTTACATGTTTCGGCAAGTTTTTTCCATCGTTATAAATTATTCGCTTTTATAATCCGGGGCTCAAGATTTTCATGGGAAGAAAATATTTCCTATTAAAATTCTAAATGGAGTCCGTAAAGTTCACTGGAGCAAATCCATGAGAAAAAAAAATCGCTTCACTGATCCTGCTCGGCGATGCATTTGTCTACCTTATTTGTAAAACAAGCGACAATTTATACAAGCATTCAGGACTAAAAAAAAGATCATCAAGCGTTGGGAAAGAAAATGGGAAAATAAAAAAGAATTTTTTTTTTTATTGAGGGCAGAATCAACACCGCGAAGCAACTGCCGGAGGAAGGTTTTCATCGAGATCTCTACACGGGTGTTATAGATACAACGAAAGTGGGTGTTATAGCTTCGATACAGAGGATCGTTGAACAAGTTTTTATGGACGCACTGGCGCACCCGGGAACGGAGGATGAGGATGATTGCCCGATGATAAAGAGCCTTCTTTTGCCCGGGCTGAGATCCTTCTGCAGTGCTCTCAAAGGTGAGTTTATTTTTTCACCCTTGCCAATCACCGCGCTCCGGAGCGTTTATATATTTACAATTCATCCGATCAATATCTCTGATAGCGTCTTTTTAATTTATTTTTATTTTCATTAGTGTGTGAGATAGTCGCACAAGAAGGCAGCATCTTCGACGATGGTAAGTCGATGATGGATGACATTAATAATTTCGAGGATGCTAAGGCCCTCGTAGCGAAGGATGGAATCGTCGAGAAAATCGAAAATCGTGTCAAAGTTTGGATTAAAAAACTCAAGGATTTTATCCTCGAAAGCAAACAAGTTCGAAGGGAGAACGATAATTCGGGACCGCAGCAAGAATTGGAATATTGGAAAAGACGTGGTGCCCAATTTAGTCAACTTGCTGGACGACTTCAGGTGCGCGAATCAATAGCACAGAAAACACTTGATCGCGCGATGTTGACACCTCGTTCAAGATTTTTCGTATCCCGTAACGTTGGACTGTTGCTTTTAGAATTACCGTTCAGAATTTAATGAAATTTGGTAAAGTTGTAGATTTTTATAAGAAAAAGATCCAGTCAAATTTTCAAGAAGCTACAGAGAACCACTACAAATATATTCGCATTGGTAATTTCATGAATTTAACATCGATTTCATACATTTCATTGTATTTTACAATTAAAACTGTGATTCCTCCCACGAATTGATAAGGATTCATTGTAAATCACTATGAAAACTGAGTTTTTTCATAAACTCAATGTTAAATGTATGAAATTACCAATGCGAATACCTTTTTTCTGGTTCTCTGGAGCCTGCTCATGAAATTTTGACTGGATCCTTTTCCAATCATAATCTCCTACTATACCAAATTTTATTGATGATGAATTTATTGAGAATTGATAAGAATTCATTGTAAAATACAAAATGAAAACTGAGATTTTTCATAAACTCAATGTTAAATGTATGAAATAACCAATGCGAATACCTTTTTTTCTGGTTCTCTGGAGCCTGCTCTTGAAATTTTGACTGGATCCCTTTCCAATCATAATCTACTACTATACCAAATTTTATTGATGATAAATTTATTGAGAATTGATAACAATTCATTGTAAAATATAAAATGGAAACTGAAATTTATCATGAGACTCAATGTTAAATGTATGAAATAACCAATGCGAATACCTTTTTTTCTGGTTCTCTGGAGCCTGCTCTTGAAATTTTGACTGGATCCTTTTCCAATCATAATCTACTACTATACCAAATTTTATTGATGATAAATTTATTGAGAATTGATAAGAATTCATTGTAAAATACAAAATGGAAACTGAGATTCATCATGAGACTCTATGTTAAATGTATGAAATTACCGATGCGAATATCTTTTTTGTGGTTCTCTGGAGCCTGCTCTTGAAATTTTGACTGGATCCTTTTCCAATCATAATCCCCTACTATACCAAATTTTATTGATGATGAATTTATTGAGAATTGATAAGAATTCATTGTAAAATATAAAATGGAAACTGAGATTTATCATGAGACTCGATGTTAAATGTATGAAATTACCAATGCGAATACCTTTTTTTCTGGTTCTCTGGAGCCTGCTCTTGAAATTTTGACTGTATCATTTTCCAATCACAACTACTGTACCAAATTTTATTAAATTCTGAACGCACCAATTCTAAAACCGACAGCACTACCTTAAATAGAATGTATTCATTTATTTGTATGATCCTTGCAGAGTCACGAAGTTCGAATGTCACTTCTTTGCCTGCAAGTTTCTCGCTCGAAATTAATCAAAGATTGGGTCGACGCCGAGGACGAAGTGACGTATTGTTACAACGAGGCGAAGGATAACGCCAAATTTATTCAAGCATTAGAAAAGTGTTGTCATTGTCTGTATCTCGATGACCCCGTAAGTCAATAACTCGTTAAAAAATGCACGTTTTGCCCCCAAAGTGTGAAAACTTTTCTGAAAATTTACAATCTTCCAAGTTACACGATATTGCAAAAAAAAAATCCCAATAATCCGTCGCGATTGACTCCCCAAATAATCGGATTGCATGACATCGGAGCCCCGCGTTGTGAGCGAAATATTAACGTATCACTCGTTGTTTCATGGACATGGACCATGGACATGGAAATGGACCTGAATCTCTAACGAATACGATAATTCTTTCAGGTTAAAATGCGAGATTCTTTGGTATCTCTTCTACAAACCGTACGCCTGATATACAGTGTATCGCGATATTACAATACGTCGGAGAGAACTTCGTCATTGATGGTGAAAATAACGAATCAAATGATAGTGGCCTGTCGTGATTACGTGACGAAAAGAGGACGCGAGACTGTTTGGGATTTGGATAGAGCGGCTGCAAGATCGAGGCTGAAGCATTGCTTGAGACTGAACAAGTAAATAAAACAGAAGAGAAGTCGTTGCGTTCGTGCTATTTGGTCGAAACATATTCACGTTTCGCGTTCTCGCAGGGCTTATAGAGAAACGTACAGACTGGTGCGTTGTTCTCCAGCGGTGACGGAACAAGAATTCTCATTTTCTGAAACTCACGTATTCGGAAGATTCGATTCGTTTTGCGCGAGGATACGAAAAATTCTCACTATGTTCGATCTCATCGACGATTATCAACAATTGTTTGAGAGACGGATGGAGGGACTTCTCTTGGGAGAAGGTGAAAATTTGACACGAGTTTTATTTATTTCCTCAGTTATCCACTTGATTCGTTACTCCATAAAATTTGCAGAACGCGTAAACCGTTGACAATTATTTTAGCTCTCGAAGAAGCTACGAAAACTTTTCAAGAAGGCAAAAAAGTTGCAACAAATAAAACGTACGATTACTTGGACCCACGAAATATTGAATTTGACAAAGATTACGACGTGTTCATGACTAAAATGGACACACTCAAAGAGAGCATCGGAAACATAATTGAAAAGAATTACGCCGACGTGTGGGAGACCCCTCAAGGAATTCGATTTCTCACAAGATTTGAAAAAGTATTTCTTTCCATTTTCCGCTCGAAATATTATAAAAATCGTTGAAGATTAAATTTTCATCGATTCAATTGATTTTTTCTTCCGTTTTTCATGCTCTTGCGTGTTCGTAGGTTAGCGGAAAAATCCCGCTGACTAAATTGGACGAAAAATATCAATTAGTGGTGAAATATTGTGACAAAGAAGTCGAAAGGACGTTGAAGCTTTTCAAGAAGCAACGGGATGATCCTCCCTTACCGAGACACATGCCACCGATAGCAGGAAGATTGACATGGGCACATTCATTAAAGTAATTAGCTCACGATAATGAAAAGAATAAAAGTTGCAAAACGATTATACTTTCGAGAGTCTATAAAGAAAAATCTTGAAATTTACTGTACAGAGTCCATCTGGACGAATTAGCAGCTTCCGTGTGCAGTCATCCGATCCTGAAAACGTTGCCACTGACCACCGATCTCGTTCGGAGATACAACCATGCAATTGCAGTTTTACAACAATACCAGACAGACATTGCGCAAGTTTGGACACACCAGAATTCCTGGGTCATCGAAGATGGTCTTAAAAAGTACGAACCTCAATAATTCTTCAGTTTTTTTTTTTTTCAATTCTTCTTCCAACTCATTCTTTTTCTACAGCTGACAGTTGTTCAGTTTCCATGCGTCG
This sequence comes from Hyposoter didymator, assembly GCA_037952995.1. NCBI lineage: Eukaryota > Metazoa > Arthropoda > Insecta > Hymenoptera > Ichneumonidae > Hyposoter > Hyposoter didymator. Next base: position 3,060,423 of record JBAJMU010000007.1, read on the forward strand.
AAATGTCTTCAGAGACCAATGCAATTTTAATTCCGCCAGTTCCGATCTTTTTCATAAACTTTCGCTTTTTTAATGGATTTTCTAGGCCCCTGTTAGCAGTCGATCGAGAGACTGGCAGAGTGAAAGTGAATTTGGAAGGAAGAATATTGTTGCTTTTACGAGAAGCTGATTGTCTTGCAAAATTGAGACTAGAAGTGCCGATAGTGGCGTTGACGATTCTCGTGAAAAGAGATCATTTCACTCTGATAAACGATTCGTTGCAATTGGTGATTGAGGAATTCGTATCTACCGCTAGACGCGTAAAGTTGGAAGTAAGGCCGCTCCTGCTTCCACACTTGGTGCGGGTCTCGTCACTTCTCGCCCCAGCTCTTCAAAATATCACGTGGACGAATCCTGATTGGCGAGAGTTTTGCCAAACAACGCGAGAAGAGATAAAAACGTTTGACATATTGATAACGAGAGTTCACGACGTTTACGCCAACAGGATTCTCCAGGTACTTGCGAGCATGCAAAAAATAACTCTCCACGCACTGCCGGACGACGAGCCATGGGGAATCGAGGAATTTGTCGACAAGACCGAAGAAGCTTGCAGACTGGCGGCCATCGACTTACACCGTCGAAGTCTCATGGTTGAGGAAGCTGTCGAGGAAGTTTTACAGCTCGTCAAGAACGCTGCGGCTCTTTTCAAAACAAATCGCGAAGCGGATCAATACGATTTGGGCAACGCCGATGGCAAGTTAATTATTCTCAAACGCTCTTGAAATTTTGCCACTGAATTTTCTATGAAAAATCAATCAAACGCCAGGATCGCAAGGCGGTGACGACGAAGCAGCTCAGCAGCAACAAGACTGGACCGCTGTCTGGGCTTGTTTCGACGATCCTCATCAATTGCTCACCACTCCCGGAGGCGGTTTGTCCAAAAATATGCAAGAAATGGTGCGCAACGCTGTTTCGGAAATGAGGCGTTATTATTCGAGAAAAGTCGTCGATGTACTCATCAAAGTAACGAGAAGTTCTTTGGACGCCATACGACGCCGATTCGTTCGTGAAAGCGATCCTGGTACGTAATTTTATTTTTTTCAGCGAATTAAATCCGCGGGTTTTCCGGTGGGAAGCATTTTTAGAAAAGCGGCGCAAACTTCATTTTTTTTTGTCATTCCGAAAGATAAAAAACGATGGAGTCATCTTTTCGTTATGTCCAGACGAACCACCACTTCCGGTCTTTCTCCTGCAAGCAACTCTGATGATTCCATCGGTAGTCGTTAAGCCGAGTCTCGAGGAAGTACAAGAAGCTCTGACTGCTGCTGGGAAAGCGATCGCGGGAGTTTCCAAAGGAGTCGCTCAATGGAACGCAGGATCCAAGGTATAAATTCAGTGAGCAGGTCACGAAACGACTTTATTGAGGATTCTTTCAAAATTTTGTACAAACGTTTGGACGTTTAGAATTTGAGAAATTAAATTTCCAATTCTTTTATTTTTCCCATCTAAACGCGTGGAATTGGAGTCGTTTTCCTTTTGTTTTTATTCTTGCAACTTTTTAACGAAGCGTGACTTTATTTCACTCGCATTTAGGCCGGAAAAATAAAAAATTGGAGAGAAAAATATCTCAAAGCCCGAAGCCGTCAAGAAATGTTTCTTCAAAGGAGAAAACTGTTAGTTATTTTGGTGCCAAGAAGGTTTATACACAATTTTGAAAAAACCCTCAATAAAGTCGTTTTGTGACAGGGATTCGCGTTAAATGCAAATGCAAGAGATTTTAATGTCAAAATGAGTGAATCTCGTGAATTCTCGTGAAGAATACTTGGCGCGGAGTTGGGTGGGCTCCCAAGAGAAATCTCCTCGAAGTCGTGATGAGAGCTCAGGGCAACACCGATCGCCTACACACCGACGGTGAACCCGAGGATCCCAAAACCCGGAGACGACGTCTGTACAAAATGCTTTCCGAAGAGAGACCAACGTTTCCGGTCCAGCAGAGAAATTTTCATACTTTGGTAATGGAGAACAAGGAGGTTGCCAAAGTTCTGTCTATGCTGAGTTCCTGCACTCAAGAACTTCGTCAGGTACAATCAATTCGCATAAGCCCCAAGGAAAAAACGTTGGCGAGAGAATTTGCTCGGCAAAATGTTTTTAAAAAATCTTGCAAGAGATCGCGAATGCCATTTCGGTCTTAAAAGATTCGTTTGTCTTTAGGATGTGGTCGGTTTTTTGGATCGATGGAAACCGTACAAATTCTTGTGGAAGAACGAGCGTAGCGTTCGTGAGTTGTTGTTGATATCGTTGACGGAATTCGAGGGCACATTGCGAAAGCACGGAGAGCTGGAGGATCGTTTAGCAACCGAGCCAGACTTGATATTATTTGCGAAATCGATAGCTCTGTCAACGGAAAAACTAAAATACGGTTTGTACACGGAGATCAAAGCGTCGACCCACAAAATAGGTCAAGCGATGAAAAAAAAGTATCGCCGAGAAATGGAATATGTTTACGCGGTGATGAACGAGATGGAGCGCAAGTTGGACCGACAGATTCGCGATCTCGACGACGTGAGGCTGATAATGGATACTCTGAAGAAAATTCGCGAGCAGGAGGTCGACATGGAACTGCGAATTGATCCGATCGAGGAGGCTTTCAATATCGTCACGAGATACGAAGTTCCTGTCGATCGGGAGTGTCTCGAACAAGTGGACAACTTGCGTTACACTTGGCAACAACTTTTGGCCAGAGCCCAGGACAGTCACGTTCTTCTCTTGAAACTGCAGCCGCAGTTCGAAGAAGAACTGCGAAACAATTTGGACAAATTCCGTATCGACAACGAAGCATATTGCGAGGAATATCGTTCGACAGGACCGATGCAAGCCGGACTGACACCCAGAGAAGCATCCGACAGACAAATCCTCTTCCAAAATCGCTTCGACGGCATGTGGCGAAAGTTACAAACGTACCAAAGCGGCGAAGAACTTTTTGGTCTCCCCACAACCGATTATCCCGAACTCTCACAGATCCGAAAGGAATTGAATTTGTTGCAGAAATTGTACAAACTCTACAACGACGTGATCGACCGGGTCAGCAGTTATTACGATATTCCTTGGGGCGAGGTGAGAATTTTAAGATTTCTGCACGCGATACATTTTTTCCAAATTTTCAAATGCGAAAATTCTCGAATTTAATTGAAAATCTGAATTTCCTGTTCGCCTTGAGTTGGTTGGAAACATAATTACCGATATTTTTCATGAATTTTCGCAAAGGTCAACATCGAAGAGATAAACAACGAACTGATGGAGTTCCAAAATCGTTGTCGTAAACTTCCAAAAGGATTGAAAGAGTGGCCAGCTTTTTTTGCACTGAAGAAGACGATCGATGATTTCAACGACATGTGTCCGCTTCTCGAGTTGATGGCGAACAAGGCAATGAAGCCAAGACATTGGCAAAGAATAGTCGAAGTAACCGGCTACACTTTCGACCTCGAGAGCGAGGGTTTTTGCCTGAAAAACATCCTCGAGGCGCCTCTCCTCAAGTACAAAGAGGACATTGAGGACATTTGTATTTCTGCGATGAAGGAGAAGGATATCGAGGCTAAATTGCGTCAAGTTGTTAACGAATGGACTTCCCACGAATTGACTTTCATGACTTTTAACAATCGTGGAGAATTGTTGCTCAGAGGAGATACAACTGCCGAAACGATTGGACAACTCGAAGACAGTCTCATGGTTCTTGGCTCGTTAATGTCCAATCGTTACAACGCTCCCTTTCGCAAACAGATACAACAATGGCTCTCTGATCTTTCCAATACGAATGAAATCCTAGAACGCTGGCTCCTCGTCCAAAACATGTGGGTTTACCTAGAGGCAGTTTTCGTCGGGGGCGACATTGCTAAACAATTACCCAAGGAGGCGAAAAGGTTCAGCAAAATCGACAAAAGTTGGCAGAAAATAATGCAACGAGCTCACGAAACTCCGGGTGTCGTACCATGCTGCGTCGGTGACGATTTACTCAAGCAATTGCTGCCCCATCTCCAGGAACAGTTGGAATTGTGCCAAAAGTCTCTGAGTGGGCAAGTAGATGCATTTTTTTATTTTCATGTCAACAAAATTTGACCAAGTCCATTCGAGCTGCATTCTAAACCTCGAGCAATGCACTTTTCTGTTTGCAGTTATTTGGAAAAGAAACGAATGATGTTTCCCCGATTTTTCTTCGTCTCGGATCCAGCGTTGTTGGAAATTTTGGGACAAGCTTCGGATTCTCATACAATACAAAATCATCTTCTCTCAATATTCGACAATACTCGATACGTCAAGTTCCACGATATCGAGTACAACAAAATGATGGCTATTGTTTCGTCCGAAGGTGAAAGCATCGTGGTGAGTTAACCCTTCAAGAGCAATTCGATTTCGAACGTTCATTTCCGGTGTCGTGAGTAAAAAAAAAAATAAGAAAAGTCAGTGACGTTTGCTCTGAAACTTTTTTAATCCTTTTTTCGTTATTTTCGATGGAATTTTTTCAATCAGCTTGAGAGAGCGGTGCGAGCGGAAGGTTCAGTGGAAACTTGGTTAATGCAATTGTTGCAAACATCGCAACAATCGCTACACGCGATAATCCGTCAATCTCACACGATGATCAACGATCAAAATTTCAATTTACTCACGTTTCTCGACAAAATGCCTGCTCAGGTAGGCATATTAGGAATCCAAATGATTTGGACCAGAGACGCTGAATTGGCGCTGATGCAAGCACGAGCTGACAAAAAAATCATGGGAGAAACGAACAATCGATTTCTCGAATTGCTAAACACTCTCATCGATCAAACGACCAGAGATTTGACGAGAATCGATCGCATCAAATTCGAAACGTTGATTACTATTCACGTTCATCAACGAGACATCTTTGACATTCTCGTAAGTTTAATTGCAAAGAAAAAAAAATTAAAAAATCCCAAAGAATTTCCATTTTTCGACTCGATCTAAAAAAAAAAACATCGGCAATCCTTGATTTTCCGAAATTTCTCAAAAATAAAAACAGCTAATTGGTAAATATTCTCTCGAAACAGTGTCGCCTGAACGTCCGGACGGTTTCGGATTTCGAGTGGTTGAAGCAATGTCGTTTTTACTTCAAAGAGGATCTTGACAAAACTGCAATTTCTATTACCGACGTACAGTTCACTTATCAAAATGAATATCTCGGGTGCACAGAGCGATTGGTCATAACGCCACTGACGGACAGATGTTACATAACATTGGCTCAAGCGTTGTCAATGTCAATGGGTGGCTCACCTTGTGGTCCAGCCGGAACAGGAAAGACTGAAACGGTCAAGGACATGGGAAAGACGTTGGCAAAGTACGTGGTTGTTTTCAATTGTTCCGATCAAATGGATTATCGTGGATTGGGCAGAATTTACAAAGGATTAGCACAGAGTGGCTCGTGGGGTTGTTTCGATGAGTTCAACAGGATCGAACTTCCGGTTCTTTCGGTAGCAGCTCAACAAGTAGCTGTTGTCCTAGCAGCGAAGAAGGAAAAGAAAAAACAATTCGTTTTTACGGACGGTGATCAAATTGAAATGTGCCCGGAGCTTGGAATCTTCATAACTATGAATCCTGGTTACGCCGGCAGGAAAGAACTCCCCGAAAATTTGAAAATACAATTCCGTACCGTTGCTATGATGGTGCCCGACAGACAAATAATCATCAGAGTCAAACTTGCCAGTTGCGGCTTTCTCGAAAATATAACCCTGGCAAGAAAATTTTACACTCTTTACAAACTCTGCGAGGAACAATTGACCAAACAAGTTCATTACGATTTTGGTCTGAGAAATATTCTCTCTGTCCTGAGAACTCTCGGAGCTTCCAAAAGAGTAAATTCCAAAGATTCCGAAAGCACGATCGTCATGAGGGTTCTCAGGGACATGAACCTTTCGAAACTCATAGGTAAGACTGATTGCCAAAAAACAAATTTTTTATTTCTTCGACCTCGCGAGAACGTGGATTTTATTTCAATTCGAAAAATTTAATGTTTGCATTTTTTTTTTCGAATTAATTCAAATCTCGTTGTTGAAAAATCGTCACAACTACTTGTCACGTTTCTGCTTTCGGATACGATAATCCGCGATGCGTTCACAAAAACATTGGACTCAATTTTTCCAGATGAGGACGAACCACTTTTCATTTCCCTTGTCGCTGATTTATTTCCGAATCAGGCTCTTGAAAAAACCTCGTACCCCGAACTCGAAGCTGCTATCGATCAGCAAGTCCAAGAAGCTGGACTGATGTACCATCCACCGTGGGTTTTGAAATTAATACAGCTCTACGAGACCCAGAGAGTACGACATGGTATCATGACTCTGGGACCAACAGGAGCTGGAAAAACCGCTTGTATTCACGTGTTGATGAAAGCTCTGACCCAGTGTGGCGACTGCCATCGGTGAGATTAACGCACAACCATCGCAAAACGACTTTATTTAGGATTTTTTTAAAACATTTTCATAAACGTTTTTTGCACCAAAACTAACAGTTTTCTGATTTGAAAAAAAATTTCTAACCTTCAGAATTTCAGATATTTCATTTCTAATCTTTTATTTTTTTCCATCTAAACTCACGTGGAAAAAAAACGATAGAAACGAAACTTTAATTTACACGCGTTTAGATGGAAAAAAGTAAAAAAATTGCAAATGAAATATCTCAAATTCTAAACGTCAAAAAATTTTTCTTCATGAGAGAAAATTGTTAGTTTTGGTGCAAAGAACGTTTATTCCAAATTTGGAAAAAATTCTAAATAAAGTCGTTATGTGATGCTATAATTATCGCAATTAAAATTTGTGAAAACTGTGAGTTTTTGTTAAGATGGAAATAAGGGAAAAAATTGGAAATGAAATGTCTCAAATTCTAAACGTCAGAAAATTTTTCTTCATGAGAGAAAATTGTTAGTTTTGGTGCAAAGAACGTTTATTCAAAATTTTGGAATAATTCTAAATAAAGTCGTTTAGTGATGCTATAATTATCGCAATTAAAATTTGTGAAAACTGTGAGTTTTTGTTAAGATGGAAATAAGGGAAAAATTGGAAATGAAATATCTCAAATTCTAAACGTCAGAAAATTTTTCTTCATAGGAGAAAATTGTTAGTTCTGGTGCAAAGAACTTTTGTTCAAAATTTGGAAAAAATTCTAAATAAATTCGTTCAGTGATGCTATAATTATCGCAATTAAAATTTGTGAAAACTGTGAGTTTTTTTAAAGATGGAAATAAGGGACAAAATTGGAAATGAAATATCTCAAATTCTAAACGTCAGAAAATTTTTCTCCATGAGAGAAAATGGTTAGTTTTGGTGCAAAGAACGTTTATTCAAAATTTGGAAAAAATTCTAAATAAAGTCGTTATGTGATGCTATAATTATCGCAATTATAATTTGTGAAAACTTTGAGTTTTTGTTAAGATGGAAAAAATTGGAAATGAAATATGTCAAATTCTAAACGTCAGAAAATTTTTCTCCATGAGAGAAAATTGTTAGTTCTGGTGCAAAGAACTTTTGTTCAAAATTTGGGAAAAATTCTAAATAAAGTCGTTCAGTGATGCTATAATTATCGCAATTATAATTTATGAAAACTTTAAGTTTTTGTTAAGAAGGAAAAAATTGGAAATGAAATATGTCAAATTCTAAACGTCAGAAAATTTTTCTCCATGAGAGAAAATTGTTAGTTTTAGTGCAAAGAACGTTCATTCAAAATTTTTGAATAATTCTGAATAAAGTCGTTCAGTGATGCTATAATTATCGCAATTATAATTTATGAAAACTTTGAGTTTTTGTTAAATTCCAAATAAAAACTCGACATGCGAGTTAGGTAATGAGGAAAGTAATAATTTGATTGGAAAAATTGAACAGGGAAATGAGAATGAATCCAAAAAGTATCACAGCAGCCCAAATGTTTGGTCGGTTGGACGTGGCGACCAACGACTGGACCGACGGTATATTTTCGGCACTATGGCGAAAAACATTGAAGATCAAATCGGAGGAGCACGTGTGGCTGGTACTGGATGGACCAGTGGACAGTATTTGGATCGAGAATTTGAATTCCGTGTTAGATGACAACAAGACGCTGACCCTGGCGAACGGGGATCGCTTGTCAATGGCACCGACATGCAAAATCATTTTCGAACCGCACAACATTGATAACGCGAGTCCAGCAACGGTTTCCCGCAACGGTATGGTCTACATGAGCTCGTCGGGACTCGATTGGAAACCCGTCGTTACCGCTTGGCTGAAGGGACGAACGGCACTCGAACAGGAAGTTTTGGAACAAACTTTCGACGAATCCTTCGCACAAGTAAGTTTCGTTTGAATATTTTTCCCACAAAAAAAACACACAAAATGGATAAAAGGGATGAGAAAGTTTTCCTCATTCTTTCGGCAGATATACGCCTGGAGCACGCAGACGCTAGTTTTGGCGATGAAAGTTTTGCAGTGCAACGTAATTCGTCAAATGTTGTGCCTTCTCGAAGGGCTCGTTCCGCCGGAATTGCCTCTTGAGGAGGTTGAGGACGAGGACGATCTGGAGCGTGACAAGCCGCAGCCAATGACGGCCGACCATTTGAAACGTCTTTACGTATTTGCTCTGGTTTGGGGTATCGGTGCGTTGCTCGAGACAGCGGATCGTAGCAAATACGACGAATACATTCGCACGAATTTCGAGAGTCTCGATCTTCCAACATCGGACAAATACCCAGAGGCGAAAGTGTTCGATTTCATGGTGAACGAAAAAGGCAAATGGGACACTTGGACGACGATGGTAACGAATTATCTTTATCCGGATTACGCTACTCCCGATTACAACAGCATCTTGGTGCCGATAGTGGACAATGTCAGAATTCAGTATCTCATCGATTTGATTGGCCGTCAAGATCGAGCTGTCCTGTTGACCGGAGAGCAGGGCTCGGCAAAAACGATTATGATGAAATCGTACATGAAGAAGACGAACCCAGACACGACTCTGGGGAGATCGTTCAACTTCAGTTCCGCGACGACACCCTACCAGTTCCAAAAAACCATCGAAAGCTACGTGGAAAAACGTCTGGGCAATACCTTTGGTCCTCCGGGAGGCAAGAAAATGTTGATTTTTATAGACGACGTTAATTTGCCACAGATAAACGAATGGGGCGATCAAATAACCAACGAGATCGTTCGCCAGACAATGGATATGAAAGGTTTCTATTCCCTGGAAAAACCCGGAGACTTTACCACGATAATTGACGTGACTTTCCTCGCCGCAATGGGCCAACCAGGCGGTGGAAGAAACGACATACCGTCCAGGCTCAAACGACAATTCTGCATCTTCAATTGTACGCTCCCGAACGACGCCTCGATCGACAAAATATTCAGTGTTCTTGGGGAGGGCCACTACAATACGAAAAGAGGATTTTCTCAAGAAATCAGGTCCCTGGTAAAGAAAATGGTACCGTTAACGAGGATACTCTGGCAACGTACCAGAAGCAAACTTTTGCCAACTCCAGCAAAATTTCATTACGTCTTTAGTCTTCGCGACTTGTCGAGAATCTGGCAAGGTATGGTTGGTACTTTGTGCACCGTTATCGAAAAGGAGAATTCTCTAATGTTGCTCTGGAAGCACGAGTGTTCGAGAGTTTTCAGCGACAGATTGACCCTCCAATCGGACAAGGATTGGTTCGATCAAGAACTGATAAGCGTTGCTCGTGAAACACTCGGAGAATCGTACATCGCGATGATCGCTAAAGAAGAACCTGCGTTCGTCGATTTTATGAGGTACGTTATTATTTTCGAGGGCTCGCAGCAGCAGCAGCGCGATCTCGAGTGCATTTTAAAAGAAGATCGTGACGAATGTTTGTCTTTGGATTCGTTTCGATTCACAGGTCGTTAAATTTTTTGTTGCAGAGACGCGCCGGAACCGACTGGCGAAGAAGGCGAAGACGCAGACATGGAATTGCCAAAAGTTTACGAGCCCGTTTACGATCATCAAATCCTGCGTGATCGGCTGGAAATGTTTCTGGCGCAGTTCAACGAAATGCAAAGAGGAGCTGGAATGGATCTGGTATTTTTCCCAGACGCTATGCTGCATCTGGTCAAGATATCGAGAGTCATAAGACATCCACGTGGCAACGTCATGCTCGTGGGTGTGGGAGGTTCGGGCAAACAGAGTCTCACCAAGTTATCCTCCTTTATAGCGGGCTACAAAACCTTCCAAATAACTCTGACGAGATCGTACAACGTAGCTAATTTCTTGGAAGACCTTAAATTCCTGTATCGTTCGTGCGGAGGTCAAGGAAAAGGAACAACCTTTATATTCACGGATCTGGACATAAAGGAAGAGGGTTTTCTCGAGTACCTTAACAACATACTGAGTTCGGGAGTGATAAGCAATCTCTTTACACGGGACGAGCAAGCTGAAATAATATCCGAGCTGACACCAACGATGAAACGTGAGAATCCAAAAAAGACGCTAAACAACGAGCTCGTAATGGAATTTTTTTTGCAGCGAACCTGTCAAAATCTCCACGTAGTTTTTTGCTTTTCACCGGTCGGTGAAAAGTTCCGTAACCGTGCTCAGCGTTTTCCAGCTTTGATATCCGGCTGTACGATCGATTGGTTTCAACCTTGGCCACGTGACGCCCTGGTCCTCGTGGCTCATCACTTTCTGCACGACTTTGAGATCGCCTGCAGTCCGCAAGTCAAATCCCATCTGGTTAATGCACTGGGCTCGATACAGGACGTCGTGGCCGATACTTCGGCGGAATATTTCCAAAGATTCCGTCGAGCGACTCACGTCACGCCCAAATCTTATCTCAACTTTATCGGAGGCTACAAAAACATTTATCGCAACAAGCAGCACGAATTGGGAGAAGGAGCTCGGCGTATGGACACGGGGCTTGCCAAGCTCGAGGAAGCCTCGATATCCGTGGAGTTACTGAAAAGGGATTTAGCCGCGATGGAGCAAGAGCTGGTACAAGCCTCGGAGAAGGCGGAAAAGGTTTTGCTGGAAGTTACAGAGCGTGCGATGCAAGCGGAGACCTTTAAGAATCAAGTGCAAAAAGTTAAAGAAAAAGCGGAAGTCTTGGTGGGCTGTATCGCCGAGGAGAAAGCAGTGGCGGAAGAAAAACTGGAGGCTGCGAAGCCAGCTCTCGAGGAAGCTGAGGCTGCGCTGAATACGATTAAACCGGCGCATATAGCAACCGTAAGAAAATTGGGTAGACCACCGCATCTGATAATGAGAATCATGGACTGCGTGTTGATACTTTTCCAGCGAAAGATTGGTCCGGTGGTGCCAGACCCGACGGCCTTTTGTCCCAGGCCTTCGTGGGGTGAGTCCCTCAAAATGATGGCCAGCACGACCTTTCTTCTCCAGCTTCAAAACTACCCAAAGGACATAATCAACAACGAGATGGTGGAATTGCTGCAGCCGTATTTCAAGATGGAAGATTATAACATGGAAACTGCTCGAAGAGTCTGCGGCGACGTCGCGGGTTTGCTCTCATGGACCAAAGCAATGGCTTTCTTCCATTCCGTCAACAAAGAAGTTTTACCACTAAAAGCTAATCTGACGTTACAAGAAGCTAGACTGAAGCTTGCGATGGAGGACTTGGCAGACGCCGAGAGAGAGCTCTCCGAGAGAGAAATGGCTTTGCAAGCGGTTAAGGAGCAGTACGACAACGCCGTTTCGGAAAAGCAAAGATTAACGGACGCTGCCAACGTTTGTTTACGGAAAATGACTGCCGCAACTGCCCTCATCAATGGCTTGGGTGGCGAGAAGATTCGGTGGACCGAACAGAGCGGAGAATTCAAAGTCCAACTGGGCAAACTAGTGGGCGATGTTCTATTAGCTACAGGCTTCCTTTCCTACTGCGGTCCTTACAATCAACACTTCAGGTCAGGACTGGTAACCGCATGGATGAACATCTTGACCAGCCGAACGATACCCTTCACCAATGACCTCAATATCATCAACATGCTCGTCGATTCCGCGACCGTTTCCGAATGGACTTTGCAGGGTTTACCGAACGACGATCTCTCCGTTCAAAACGCTCTCATTGTCACCAAGTCCTCGTCGTATCCGCTGCTCGTTGATCCACAGAATCAAGGCAAGATGTGGATCAAGAACAAAGAAGGATGCAACGAGCTACAAATCACATCACTCAATCACAAGTACTTCAGATCACATCTGGAGGACAGTCTCTCGCTCGGCAGGCCACTGCTCATTGAAGACGTTGCCGAAGAACTCGATCCCGTTATCGACAACGTTTTGGAAAAGAATTTCATTAAATCTGGTTCGATCGAGAAGGTTGTCGTTGGCGACAAAGAGTGCGACGTAATGCCAGGCTTTATGCTCTACATAACGACCAAACTTCCCAATCCTGCGTACAGCCCAGAAATATCAGCAAAGACATCGATCATTGATTTCACTGTGACGATGCAAGGTCTCGAGGATCAATTACTCGGTCGCGTTATTCTCATGGAAAAGTCTGATCTCGAGGCCGAACGAGTCGCGCTCTTCGAGTCGGTAATGACCAACCAAAGGTCCATGAAAGAACTGGAAAGTACATTGCTCCACAGACTGACTTCTTCCGAAGGATCGCTCGTCGACGACGAGGCTCTTATCGGCGTCTTGCGAGAAACAAAATCAACTGCCGAATCCGTCAACGAGAAGCTGCAAGTTTCGGCTTTGACAGAAAAAAAGATAACGATTGCGCGAGAGGAATTTCGAGCTGTCGCTGGCCGCGGATCCATTCTCTATTTTCTTATCGTTGAGATGAGCAACGTCAACACAATGTACCAAAATTCACTCAGACAATTTTTAACAATTTTCGACAATTCCATCACCAAATCGACCAAAAGTTCCGTCACCGCAGAAAGAATCGAAATCATACTGAACCACCTGACCTACGAAGTTTGGGGATTCACTTTACGAAGCCTTTACGAAAGACACAAGTCTCTCTTCACTCTGATGCTCGCAATGAAAATCGATTGTCATCGTGGCACAATAACGCACACGGAATTCATGGCCTTCATCAAAGGCGGAGCTTCTTTGGATCTCAATGCCGTTGCTCCAAAACCCTTCAGGTGGATTCTCGACATAACTTGGTTGAATCTCGTGGAAATCAGTAAGCTCGAGGTTTTCAGTGAAATACTCACTAAAATTGAATTCACCGAGAGAGAATGGAGAATCTGGTACGAGAAGGAAAGACCCGAGGAGGAAGAATTGCCCTGTGGTTATCAAAAGAGTCTGGACGTATTTAGGAAGCTTCTGCTCATACGTTCCTGGAGCCCTGACAGAACTTTGTCCCAGGCTAAAAAATACATAATCGACTCACTTGGCAAGGAGTACGGCGAAGCTAAGATCTTGGATCTCGAAGCAACGTGGCTCGAGTCCGAACCTAGAACACCCCTCGTCTGTATCCTCTCGATCGGCTCGGATCCGAGTCCCCAAATCACAGCCCTGGCGAAACAAAAAGCCACTCGTAAGTTGCTCCGTAAAATCTAAGCCGCCTCGTCGGGGTGGGGGTTAATATTACGAATAACCAAATTGTCGAACAGCTAATAATTCGGAATTTTGGTATTCATAAAATTAAATAAAAGAAAAGTAAGAAAGTCGAAATCAAATTTTTCAAATGACTAAAAATTCGAAATACAAAATAGCGAACGTCAAAAATGGCGAACGTCAAAACGGCGAGCGCCAAAATAACGAATTCTATTCTATTCTATTCTATTCTATTCTATTCTAGCGTTCGTTATTTTGGCGCTCGCCATTTTGACGTTCGCCATTTTTGACGTTCGCTATTTTGTATTTCGAATTTTTAGTCGCTTGAAAAATTTGATTTCGACTTTCTTACTTTTCTTTTATTTAATTTTATGAATACCAAAATTCCGAATTATTAGCTGTTCGACAATTTGGTTATTCGTAATATTAACCCCCACCCAAATATCTCACACTGGTAATGAAATTTTGTTAAAAATCATGGACATTTTGTTGAATTCGGTCAACTAAATATTTTTTTTATTATTTCAAAATTTTCGTTATTTTGGCAGTATATTTGGTTTCTAACGGAATTGTCAGCGAAATTTACGAGTGGAACGCCAAAAATTTGCTTCCGAAGAGACTTTCTAAAATATTTCTTGCTGCGATGACACTATTTTTGGGATTATTTAAAAAAACGTTTAGTCAAACATATTGAACGAAATATCCATTTTTTTCAATAAAATTTTGTTTTCAGTGCAAAAGACTTAAAAACCAAAAAACCAAAATCCGTCTCGTCAAGACGCTGTCGCGACTCTAAATGTGAGAAGAAAATAATGAATCACCATGTCGTTTTATTTTTAAGCACTCAAATCAGTGTCAATGGGTCAAGGCCAAGAGTTCCATGCTCGTCGAATGATTGCGGATGCGATGAATGCCGGCTGCTGGGTGCTTTTGCAAAATATTCATTTGTCGCTGCCTTTCTGTACCGAAGCCATGGATGCTTTGGTCGAGACGGATAACATTCACGAATCCTTTAGACTGTGGATGACGACGGAAGTGCATTCGCAATTTCCAATTGGATTGTTGCAGGTGAGAGTGGAAATTTTCTTCGGAAATAACGCGATTGCACTGAATTATCGTGGAGATTAATTTTCAAGATGGCGATCAAGTTCACGAACGAACCTCCTCAAGGTATACGAGCGAGTTTGAAGAGAACGTATCAGGCTGTGACTCAAGACATTCTCGACTACAGTACACAGAGCCAGTGGCCTCCGTTACTCTATGCCGTTGCATTTTTGCACACGGTCGTGCAAGAAAGACGAAAGTTTGGTCCTCTCGGCTGGAACGTACCTTACGAATTCAATCAAGCAGATTTTGCTGCCTCCGTCCAGTTCATTCAAAATCATTTGGATGACATGGACCCTAAAAAAGGAGTATCCTGGCCGACTGTTTGCTACATGCTTGGAGAGGTAAATCAGCCACTAATCCGATAAATATTCATTTTCCTTAAGGAGATGCCTCGAGGCTTCGCCCTGGAGCAGAAAATCGTGAAAATAATTAACTCTCAAAATTCTTCAAAATGCTCCATGTTTTTCATGAAATTTTTCCTCCAATTTATAGAGTTTTCGTTCAATTGCCATTCTGACAAAGAGCGCGGAGATTTTCATGAAAATTTCGTACACTAACTGTTGCTCGAAAGTGTAAACTCAAAATGTTGGGAAATTTAATGAGGAAACTTCTTGGCGGGACGACTTTTGAAAAATATTCATTTTTCCCAAATCCATTGCTCGAGGCTTCGCCCTAGCGAGGAGTCGAGAAAAGCTCGAACCCTAAATCCTTCAAAATGCTCCATAAAAGACGTTTTCGTCGTCGAATTTTTTTTTAGCTGCGATTTTGAACAACAGCGCGGAGATTTTCATGAAAATTTTATCCAAAAACTATTGTTGGAACGTGAAAGCTCAAAATTTTGAAAAATCCGACGAGGAAACTTGTTGGCGGGACGACTACGGAAAAATATTCATTATTCTCGAGAAAAGCTCGAACCCTGAATCCTTCAAAATGCTCCATAAAAGTCTACGATGTTTTTTTTTGTTTTTTACTAAAGTTTTCGTCCAATTTGTAGAGTTTTCATTGAATTGCGATTTCGAACAAGAGCGCGGAGATTTTCATGAAAATTTTGTCGAGAAACTGTTGCAGGAAAGTGTAAAGTTAAAAATTTGGAAAAAAATCAACAAGGAAATGTGTTGGCCAAACGACCGCGTTGAAAAATGAAATTTTCAGGTCCAATACGGTGGACGAGTAACGGATGACTTTGACAAACGTTTATTAACAACTTTTACTCACGTCTGGTTCTGCGACGTTCTACTTAGACCAGGTTTCGAGTTTTATCGGGGTTACAGAGTTCCGCAGACTCGAAACATTCACGGATACGTCGATTACATCAACGCTTTACCGGCAAACGATACTCCCGAGGTTTTCGGACTGCACTCGAACGCCGACATTACTTATCAAATAAATACGGCGAAAGCAATATTGGATACGATTCTGAACGTTCAACCCAAAGAAGGAGGCTCACAAGGTGGCGAAACGAGAGAAAGCGTTGTTTATAGACTCGCTGATGACATGTTGGCCAAATTACCCAAGCAGTATAACGCTTTCGACGTCCGAGACGCTTTGCAGAGAATGGGAGCTTTGCTGCCAATGAACATTTTCCTTAGACAAGAAATTGACAGGCAAGTCACTTGAAACTTTCATTTCCCGAGCGCACTTATCGACATTTTCAGCTTTTCCATCGCACATGCATCGATCTAAAAGAAAAATACTTCTTATTTCTTGATTGCATTTCCCATGTCGAGAAAATACGAATTTTCTTATTTTTCATGAAACAATAATCCATCAACCGTATTTTTCAATTTTCTATCATACGGTTTTTCTTGCACAGCAAGAAATTTTGAAATAATCGACTCAACCTTCAGATTTCTTTTGCTTTACCTTCGCTCGCACGTTTTTCTTGCATAACAACTTTTGTTTAATCTGCAGCTTCAATGACCTTGCCAAAGGCGGACGACGATGGGAGTCAAAGTTTCCAGTCGGTCGATGACGACCATTCAGCTTTTTTTGTCCAAACTAAATAATTGAGAAATCCACAACGTTCTCCATAAATGTTGCGGGCAAACAACTTTTGCATAAACCAACTATTTCTCCCTGTAAATTGAATTTATACCTGACGATTCTTCTTCCATGTTTTTCATGGATCAACGCGGATAAATTCTGGTAGCAGGTTTTCTGTAGAATTCGTAGATTCTTTCCAAATCTGCAGACTCAAGTTTCGTTGTACATTTTCAACGGCAGCGTTGCAACAGCGTTCTTTGAGGATGATTTCCTTTCGATACTGGATGCGATTCACTTTAACAACTTTTCTCTGACCTTTTTTTACGCCGTCTTAGTTGCAAAGGCCCAGAGTCTTTTCATTTTTTCCTGCAAACTTTCTCGATGCTATTCCAGTAGCACGGCCGGAGGCAATCAATATTCTCAACGGCTGAAACAAACGGGGGTTTGAATTTGTAGGGACAATGGATTTTGTGCATCAATTTCGTTTCTGAATTATTTGCCGAGGCCTCGAAATAATCCTCAAGGCCATTACATTTCTTGTTTGTAGTTTTACGAGCCCTATGCCCAGTCATGGAATAAGCGGCAAAAAGTACATTCCACATTGTCCGAAGGAGTTTGTTCCGCCGCTGTGTACTGAACAGAACGACATTTCGTTTGTTATTTGTTTTCGAAATTGTTGGCTGCGACGATCGAATTGATTGTTGTCGTAAATATTTTACGAACACTGTGCTCATGAAAATCATTGTTCGTTTTTTGAGCTCAAATTTAATCATTTGAAGTTTCAACGTAATAAATATACTTACGTTCGAAGTTCTGCTGAAAACTCGTTCGCTCGACATTGGAATTTTCAACCATTTTCATCGGTCAATTGCCTCGAAAACCATCGAACGCTGATTCGGAATGCTGCGAGTGTCACCACGAAAAAAACTCGAAAAGACATTTCAAGTTTTTGGTTAAATTGCGTTGATAAATGTGCGAAAGTCACTTTTTTGTCGTAAAAAGGAATTTTGTAACGCGTCATCTCTTATTTTTCAAATTCAGCAGAGATAGTTATCGTACTTTTGTACTTTGTCGCAAAATGTTTATGACACCCGATCATAACAGACGCGCGCGTAATGGAGACAAAAAATGGCGCCAATGGCGGTTTCGTTTAGACCGTTTAGACGGTTTTGCCAACCTGCTGTTTTGACGAGAATTTCAAGGGCGGCGCTCGTAGAAAACGACGGCAACCATGCTCAACATTTGAATTTTGAATATAAAACGCAGTGACCTGCTGCGCTTACAAACGTACGGCAAAAACAAATTCTTTGTCATGAACGATAGTTTTCGCTGTTTATCTTTGTGTCTATTTGGCAAAAATCGAAAAATCTTTGACAGCAGAATGGAATTTCATTGGAATGGAAAAAAAAACAAAAAATCGAACATTCCGGCAACTGTTTCCGAAAAAATGAATTTTCAGAAGCAAAATAGCGAAATTGTTGAGAATCTCAAATGAAAATTGATCCCCAGGATAACTCGTGTAATTGGCGAAGTTCAATCAACACTGACCGATCTGAGACTGGCGATAGACGGAACGATCGTAATGAGCCAGGGCCTGAGATGGTCTCTGGACGCAATGTACGACGCCCGGATACCGGAAAAGTGGCAAAAAATATCATGGGAATCGGCAACCTTGGGATTTTGGTACACGGAACTTTTAGAGAGGGACGCGCAATTTCGACATTGGTGCGTCAACGGTCGACCGAATGTTTTTTGGATGACAGGGTTCTTCAATCCACAAGGATTTTTAACAGCGATGAGGCAGGTGAGAATAAACTGTCGAAAACGACGACGACGAAACAAAATGAGTAAAAATTGATAAAAATGATGAAAAATTGATTTTTCGCATACGAAAATGTTTGCAGGAAGTCACACGAGCCCACAAGGGATGGGCCCTCGATTCCGTAGTCCTTCAAAACCTAATAACGCGTCACAACAAAGAGGACATAAAAGAGCAAGTCCAAGAGGGTGTCTACGTGCATGGCCTCTTTCTCGAAGGTGCATCGCTCGATCGTAAATTCTCTAAACTCGTAGAAAGCAAACCAAAAGTACTTTACGAGCAAATGCCAGTGATTTATATTTATGCGATCAACACGACAGCCGGTAAAGATCCAAAATTATACGAGTGTCCTATATACAGAAAACCACAACGAACCGATCAAAAATACGTCGGTTCGATCGACTTTGAAACCGATCACAATCCACGCCATTGGACATTGCGCGGTGTCGCCCTTCTCTGTGACATTAAATAAACTCAATTGTATCAAGAATTTCTTCTCAACTCTCAGGGAACTGGTACAGGAACGGTCTGCAACGAGTGTTGGGATGGAAACATGACACTGAAGTTTGCAACGTTGATTTCCGACGGAAAACACTATTCCAATTAATTTTTTGGTCAATTTCAAGAACCACGACAATTTTCGTACGAATTTTACGTTTGGATGCTGAAAATATTGCGTTTTATCGTGTGGACCAAATATTGGATAAGAATCTTGAGATTTGCTCGCGAAAAAAACGGAATTTCGATGCTATTCGACGATGCAAACTTCAGCATCGTATGTGGAATCGTAAAAACCCGAATTAAAAATAAAAATATATATGTATATATATATATATTTGGATTATGACTTAACGGAGAAAAATAAATGGATATCACACGTCGCCACTACGTTCCCTGCCAAGGGGAGCCAATTCTCATTCCCTCGATATTCCAGAGTAAAAAATTCATTGTAAAAAAAGTTGAAAACTTTTCAATACGTTGGATATAGCTTCAAGTTCCATTGCGACGAGATCTTGGCCGACTACGCATTCGACGATGTCGGGAATAGAGTTCACTTTGAAGATCAATATTTTGTCTTCTTGGTTTTGACACTCGTCAACGTCGCAGCACATTTCCATGTTCATGAGATCGAGAAATTCCTTCAATTTCGATTTTACACTGTCCAAATAGTCAGGGTCGCTCTTCTCATTGTTATCACATACATATGCAGAGAGAGATTGAAGATTTTTGAGAACTTCGTCCCTCTTGGGCACCGAGTCGTCGTTGAAAGATTTTTTCAGTTTTAAATGATAATCCGCCAATTTAACACCAAGATTAATTTTCTTTATAGGCACCTTGGTCACCTCGGGATATTTACATTTTGCCAATTCAGCCGAACTACTCAGGCTCTGATCGCCTCTGTCTTTTTTCAAAATAGCGCAAATACTCTCTTTGTTTGTAAGATCGGACACAACCTCCATAAGTCTCTGGAGCATTTTTCTCGACGCTTCGTGTTTCGCTTGCTTCTTGGTCATCGCTCTTCCTTCCTCTTTAAAAGTTGAAACGACGCATTGATAAGTGAAAATTCTAGCATGCGGAGGCCCCACGTCGCTTATCATATTGTACTCCGGCTCTTGGAGCTCCTTCTCCGCACAAAGATCTTTGAGCTCGCCGATCGCGTTGAGAAACGGTTCGTTGGGTGAGATTTTTGGCGACGCCGGCAATTTCTCAGGCAGAGGCGTTCGCACCGGCGAATCTACCGGCGTCGCCGGCAGCTGAGGATAACACCTCGCAGCCGCTATCGTCTCCAACATATTCTTCGCCGCAATGTGCTTTGCATCCTTTTTGCATCGCCCCGTTCCCGTCGCCACGAACCCATCGCACGTAACTCTGTACGTAAATGTATTAATGTGCGTCCCGCCTCCGTCGTGTATCAAATCGTAATTCGGCACTGTTCCTTTCTTCACCATCATCTCCTGCAGTATGGAAACGTTCGTCTTCGCGTTCATCTTTGCGACATCACAAACTTTGGGCTACGTGCGCTTATCGGTAAAGTTTCTCTAGGCTTCTTCGGTTTCGTCATCAATCAGGGACTCCTAAAAAATCATGGCTTATCTTACTCTCGCGTACATTCATCGTTCAAATCGAGGCTATTCGCAACTTGTCGAATCAAATATTTGTATCACAATAATTGTCATTTTTCTGTAAATACACTTTATAAAAGGAGCTTTTTGTTCGTCTCCACGTTCGATTTTCTTTACCTTCAAAAATCTGGAGTTTATAACCTCAAATATTTTTCTACTTTTAATTTTCGGAGTAATGAAAATTTCCAAGTTTTCTTATTCGTAATGAGCCTCGGTGATCAGTCGATATCATTCGAAATTATGTCATGACAATTGTTTATTGTATAATTTTCGTTTTTTAAAACGAATCGTAATTATAACCAAAGTTTTCCCGACCGCGCGTTCATCGTATTTTTCAATACTTCCGTTGTTCACATTTACGAAGAATAATATATAATATTTCCAATCGAAACTTTTGATGATTGAATACTCTTTGGACGTCTTACCGTTGGGAAATGCGGCAAACAATATTCATTCGCATCGACTTGTTTACCGACAAAAACGCTTATTACGACATCTGATCTCAGTGTCTGCAAGCATTCGCTCACATTTGCGCATCCAGTTACCTCCCTACGACTAGGAACACGTTGGTGTCAGATACACTCCAAAAACAACTCCGACGACGAGCGAGTTTAAATCGTTTGAATGAAAAATTCGAAATAGTCGACATTGCGGGGAGGAAAAGTCACGTGAGTTAGTTGTAAACGATATTTTTTGCAAAAGTAATCGTCCAGAGCGAACAATCACCATATGCGATTAATTCAGGGTTCGTTCAAAATTTTCCGACGTTTAGAATGTGAGATATTTCATTTCCAATTTTTTACGCTTCCCATCCAAACGCACGTGGAAAATAACGATAGAAACGCGCTTCCAATTTACATGCGTTCGGATCAAAATTCAGCTGAAATTCTAAACGTCAGAAAATTTTTCTTCAAAGGAGAAAACTGTTGGTTAATTCTTGGTCCAAAGAACGTTTATACAAAATGCTAAATAAAGTCGTAATCCCATAAGTTCAGAATAATGGGAGCACGAAATTTTTTCCTTTAACGTTTTTATATTCCTTGCATCTCGAAGAACTTGCAAAATTGTTTGTGACCCAAAGCAACTTCGTTCATCATGGTAACGAATAAAATTCTCCAAAATGATTGCTGCGTGACATACAGGATGAGGATCGGGTGTGTTACAGGTTTGAATAATAACGACATGGGACACGTTTTTTATAAGTATGTATGTGCGTATATATACATATATGAATATACACACACATATATAAATAGATGATTTAATTGCCAAAAAAAAAGAAACATTTTTTTCTTGTTTGCGTATCTATAGGAACAACATGAAACTGTGCATAGAATGAACGATTTTTTCTAGATAGTTTTGTTTTTTCTTCAATTCTCTGGTTCGAAAGTTCGAGTTTTTACGGCAAGAGGGTTGGGGGAATATCGCCACGAAAAACACGCAAACCGATTTTTCATAGTTGTGCAATTTTCATGAAATATTATTACAGACATTTTGTTTCCCGAATTTTCACAAGGGAATTGAATACGTTCAATGATTTATGAGAAATAACGAGATTCTGTTGCTCGTTTACGCAATTTTTGGTTGTGTTTGTGATTCATTTGTTTGTTTGTTTGTTTTTTTTTCGTTTTACTGTAAAAGAATATCGATTTGTACAGCTGATTCGTTAGCGATAATTAATTATTGAGTCTCCTGAGGTATCGTTGTTTCTATTGGTCTATTATCGGAGCTGTGCTCGTTCCTACGAAGTTTTCCTCCCATTGGAAAAAAACGTTTGTTTTGTTTGTTTGTTTAAATTAAATATTTTACAAATTCGTTCAATAGCTCGAATCTTTAGCATCTTTCCCAATGAGCGAAAACTTCATTGGCACACTCACAGCAATGTCATTGTGTCATCCTGTAACAAAAAATATAAATATTCGGTATGCATCTGTTTTTCATTTTCCTCGATCGTCATTCCCGCTTGACACACGCATGGGGGGCTCTGAATAATGTGCTAATTACCCTAATGACAGGCCTCCGGTTTTTACAAAGTCAAATGTCGCGAAATACGAACGCCGATTGATTCTTTTGCCTTTTTTTTTAGCTTTCGTCTTTTTATTAATATTCCAGTATGAATCCACGTGCGAATGTCATTCATTCGTCCTCGATACGTTTCTATTTCACATTCTCCTCTCACTCTCTCTCGCTTCCGCTCTATTTTTATTCACAGTTAGAAATAAAAGATTCGATCGTTATTCGTATTTATTATTCCATTCGCTAGACTTAAGTTTTATAAGTGACAGTCACAAAAATATTTCGTCGGAATATTCTTACTCCCAATTCAATGTGTATTTATGTTTCTCGTGTAGTCGAAAAAAAAGGATGGAAGCGAACGTTTTTCCTGAATCGAGGACATTATTTCATGGAAATTTGTTATTAAATTAAAAAAAAAATCGATTTTCGCTCTGGTTTCGAACAATTTCGTCAATCCTTCATTCGACTTGTGGCAAATTTCATCGTGCGGAACGCTAGGTCAAATAGAACGTAACACACTTTTTTTATTATCAACTAAAAAGTTGCGTTTTTCTGGCATTTCTGTTGACGATCCACAAATCGAATGGGGCGCAGAATAAAATGATGATATTTAAAAAAAACAATAATTGAAAAATGATTCGCATTTCGAGTTTCTTGTCAAGTCAGCAGAGAATAAAAATTGTGTAAGTGTGTTTTGTGTGTTACCCCTATTTACTGACAATATCTACACCCTGTACAGTGTTTCCGTAATACATCTCCATCACTTTATAACATTTCGAAATAAGGAGAAAAAAAAAGGAAAAATGAAGAAAAAACCATTCCTTCCCGGCTCTTAAAATTCTACGACGTCTTTGAAATTTCTTGTATCGTATTTTTCTTACTTTGTTATTCATAGTTATTCGCTTTTGCAGACGGTCACAATAATCCACTGCACGCAGTAGTTGTCCATTTCATTTGACATTAAGTTTCAAGTCGTTCTCGCTCGTTCTCTCTTTTTATTTGTCCACAGAATCACGAGTTACTTTTTTTAAACTTTCATTCACACTTAAAAGATAATAAAGTTCTATATTACACAAGCGACACGTTGCTTTCCATCCAATTAACCTTGCACACCCTCGAAACTCGTAAGCCATGAATTTGTCCAATAAAAATAGAAAAATAAAATAAACAAGAGGAAAGAGAAACGAGATGATGAAAAATAATGAAAATCTGCAACTTTGTGTATTCGCGGACTCGTCGCATTGCTCAAGTTTTTACCTACTTAATGCCTATGAGGTTCTATACAATTCTTAATCCGCAAAATTCATAATATATTCATTTCATAATTCTAATATATAAATTCAGTCCTTAAAAAAAAACAAAAGGAAAAAAATATTTCAAATTACAGATTCATTCTGGCTGTTTTTGTATTTTTTTTTTCTCGCTCGCTTGCTTCTCCCCAGACAGCCCGGAGAGCTCGTAATCGCGATAAGAAGCTCGACATGTTTGGTAAAAAAAGATAGGCTCGTTTTTTTTATTTCTCCAAAGCGCGAAGTGAACTTGCTGCGTTAACAAACGACCTTTTTTTAGTTTATTTATTTTATTTTTTTGAATTTTTCATTCACTCTCACTCACTCAATGACTCACTCTCGCTCTCTAACGAAAAATCATTCTCGTATTTGAGTCTCTGTATCACGATTGTAAAATTTTTAGTATCTCACTAATTTTTATCGTCACTATTGTTCCGTTGCGTAAACTATTTATTTAATCGTCTTCACATTTGTTGTTGGATCAAAATTCTCGCAATTTGATCGAGCGAGCCAGCATTTTCGCTTTTTATCCAACTCCTCGATGCATTAAATTCATAAATATCATAACAAGCGTACACTTTGAGTTTTTATCTCTTCCATCATCTATTAACAAAAGGTTCTCGAGCCTCAGTATATCACTTCGTAGACGGTCGCTTTCTTGTCGCCCGAACCCGTCACTATGTATTTGTCGTCGGTCGAAATGTCACAGCTCAATACTGACGAGGATTCTTTTGACTGCGAATTGAAGAAAAAAACACACAAACATTGAAATTAGTAAAAAAATCGATGATATTTAAAATGTAGAAAAGTATGAAGGGACGTGAGGGTAAAATACAAAAATTGTCATTTTCCCGGAAGGGAATATGCGGAATGTGAAATTATTTAGTAAAATAGAAAAGAAAGGAGGAAATGGGAAATAATAGTTACCTGGAATATCGACGCGCCATAAGGTGTGCGCCAGGCATTGAGGAGATTATCCTTGCCAGTGGAGACGAACCATTTACCACAGGATGCGAATCTCAACGAGAGTACGCAAGATTCGTGAAGATGTAATTGATACTTGTCGGGTTTGGAGGCATGGAGAACTTCGACGTTTGAATTTTCCATGCCAACGGCGAGCCATTCGCCGGTAGGACAATAGCCGAGTGAGAATATTTGTGAAGTAAAGTCGTGCTGTTGTAATTGTCTGCCTTCGCGAAGATCCCACGATCTAACGGTATTGTCAAGTCCACCGGTCCATAATTTGGAGCCATCGGCAGAGATGTCGATGCAGGATGCGCCGTCGGTGTGTCCCTGGAATTGTCTGACGAGCGTTTGATTCTGAAGGTCCCAAACGGCGATGTTACCGTCGCTGCAACAGCTGAAGCAGACTTTCGAGTCGGGGGATATCGCAAGGGCGTAACAGGCCGGGGCGGACGATGTCAATTCGGCCTTGATCCTCGGTGTCGGACTTGCCAAATCCCATATACTCAGATTACTCGCTTCGCCACCGACGATCAGTGTTCTACCGTCCGGTAATAATTTCACAGATCTTATATAATTATCACGCTGTAGACAGTCCAATTGGGATACAGGCTTCGCGCTTCCACTTCCACCCTGACTAATGTCCCAGACTTTGACGCAGCCCTTTCCACCGGTGTAAACATATTTCGTTGGATTTGAAATGGTCACTGCGCACACTACCTCACCGTGCGTCAGTGTGTTTATTTGTCGGGCGTGTCTCGGTATTCCTGGTCCAATTAACGCATCCGGGGGAAATGGAACTGGCTGCATTTGACCTTCGCTCGACACGTGGAAGCTGTAGGCTCTGTAATTATGAGACAAACAACAATAAAAAATTATTCAGTCAATCGACAAATGATTCTTTTGAGTAATCGATTTGAAGAGCAAGTTTTTTTAAATGTTTTGTTTTTTTTTTATTTCCGAGTCGAGTTTGGAAAAATAATTCGTTTAAATTGAATTGCTCGCGGGTCAAATTGACCCCGAGGAAGCTAGCAGAGTTAATAATCGCTGAGGCGCATATATACGGAGATGATTGATGTGTATATAGTGGAAGAAACACTCACGGTTTTCCGCCGGGTACACCGAGTGGCCCAAGGGGAGCTCTCATGCCACCGTGAGGGTCATAGAGTTGTTGAAGTGGTGGCCTAGCTGGATAACCATTAAGTGCGCCAGGTGGATATCCAAGCATGTCAACGTGAGGACCCGAGGGTGGATGATGAGGAGGTGGATAATGAGGAGGATAGGAGCCGACCGCGGAGGCTGAGACGAGCGGTTTGCTCGAGCTCGAAGACTTGAGACCTCCTGAACTGGAGCTGCTGCCACCGGCTGATGTTGGAGTAACTGGCTTTGATATCGGTGTCGTTGGCTTTTCTCTGTCCTCCATCTTCTTGGCGGATGGTGTGCTTGCGTTACTGCTAGTTCCACTTCGTGGCGATGGTGGTGGTACTTCCTTTTTAACTTGTCCTCCCATTTGACCGATCGACGAACCCCCCATTTTTTCAAGACCATTTTCCCGAGGTGATGACGTTCCATTTGCTGCTGGACTTCCAGGACCTTCGTCGCCGTCGTCAACCACGAGATCTTGGTCACTTTTCTCCCCATCGCTTTGCTGTCAAAAATTACATTCGTTATTTACACATTCCTCACTTTAGATAAACAAATTTTCATTCGACACCTCTTCCATCACCTCTGCAGAATTACGTACTTGCCACCATGGGGTAGATTTGTACCCCAGTGACAAAAATTGTTATAAAAAATTAACTACTGAATATTTCGACTTGAAAATTGTTGTAAAAAACGTTGAAAGATTTTTTGGAAAAATTGTTAAAAATTAAATTCAATAACACTAAAAAAAATGCTGGAACCAACAAAAGTGGATAAATGACTATTTTCCTTAATAGGCCTGGGGTAGTTCGTTCCCCAAGGTGCCAAGAATTGAAAAAAAGATATACTCACATGGCCAATATCTTTGTCCTGTTCTTTCTTCATTTTCTTCAAATGCATGTGATCGTGATGTTGGGAATCAGGTGTGCTTCTCGGTCTGCTATATTTTTCACGCTCTGCAGGCGAGATCGAGTTCCTCTGAAACCCAAACAAAAAGAGTACCCGGTCATTAGGATTCATATGCGATCACGAGATGCTTGAATGCAATGAATAAACTGAAAATGAAGAGAAAAAAAAATGCCAAAAAGAGACTATGATTTTCCGTGTAAGTCGAGTCGTAAAGGAGACCGGCTGTTTTTCCACGCGAATGCCTATTATATTTGCAAACTGCGAAGCTCTTCTATCTTCATTCTGTATTTACGACTTGGCATTAAAACTCCGAGGGGATGGAAAAACGCGAGAGAGAGAGAAGAGAGACAGAGAGGATGGGAAGATGAGTTTGGAAGGCAGAGCTACGAGGATTTACAAGGACATAAAGTACCTACGAGAAAGGAACGACAGGGCATGTCATTTTCGACGAATACGACGCCGGATAGATCTTTATTTCTTTGCCCATAGCCTCTTGCTCGACGACTCTCGTGTTCTTCGCTTCTCTAGCCCCTCATTCAATAAAACCACTCATTCCGGACCGGAGTAAGGGAGGGTTCGAAATTACTTATGCGACTATTTCCTTCGCGACGTCGTTTGGGGTAATACGTTGAGAAGTTGGCTTTCCAACTGTATTTTACGAACCACAAACCCGGGACCATCGCTTTTTCTCTCCGTCACATATATAAATTTATGCAAACGGTATATACGCGTGTGTGCAACACACTCGGAAGCTGCCGACGATCCGGCAGTCATCATTATGTCAGCTATGAATTTCTTTTCTGCTTCTCCATATTCATAAAAATGAATGAAACTCTTGGCCGATTGTGACACGATAAACACTCATTCTTTGGTATTCTTCGCAATCTCGTTCAACACCCGTTGCCACCACCACATGGGTGCAAATTTGCAGCCACGAAAACTTGCGGTGGCTTCAAAATTAATTTTTGTTGAAAATCTTGTATTTTTCGATTTTTAAATCATCGTAATCGACGGCCCAGGATTCGCTACCCCTAAAAAGTATCCCACGCATTTTCAAACCGAACTATAATGCCAGTGAGACAGAGACTCGAAAACCAGAGTTTTTGAATCTTCAAATTTGCGGAGGTTTTTTTTTCGATCGGTTCGACAATATTCGTCGCTCTTTGAGTTCGAAATAAATTTGAATTTCATATTCGCGCATACTGTGAACGATAAAACTGAGTTATATGCATATGATTCGCATGACGGGCTGTAAAGGAGCTTTTGGTGGAGAGGCCTTTGGCCTTTGTAAATAAGTCATTGACTAGGGAACCTGTCGAGATCGCCATGCCCTTGGAAGTGCCAAAGAAGCGAGAGAATAGAAAGAGTAAAAAAAAACAGACTGGGATCTTTTCCCTGGAGTATGGAGCGTGTACAGGCCATGATTGGGGTGGGTCTGATATGGGTTCCAATTTCTCTATCTCCAAATACGTCTCGGATCACCAAGAAAATAAATTTCTACGATAGGGTCTCGTCCTCTCGGTTATTTCTCTTCACCTCCCGCGCCCATTTTTTTTCCTTTGCTTTTATATATTCCCTCGGGAATGACCGTGCAAAAATACATTTATCGTCGTACATGTTCGGGCACAGATACACACAGAGAGACACGTATCCGCAAAAACGATCGTCGGAATTTCTCGTGATCCCGAGACTGCTATTTCTCCTCTTATATATAAAAGGAAGCATTTCTTTTGCCTTTTTTTCGCCCTTCGGAGGAGCTCGGGATCCCCGAGGGTAGAATAACGTCAGAATGAATTCCTGTTTTTTCGACGATTATATATATTTTTCTCACCCCTTGATCTGACTATAGAAAATCCTTGATCTCTCCCTGCTTTTTCATCCCTTTTTCGAACAATATATTTTGTCACCGAAATCTCGAATCGCAGCGACAAGGCCGATTTCTCGTGGACCAAAACGTGCATGTTTGCTTGAAAGAATTTTTTATTTATATTTATCAGCGCATTGTGTCGTCCGCGTTAAAAAATAGAATAGAAAATGTTTCGTGTTGATAATTTATTGGGGAAAAATTAATCTCGTTTTCTCGTTTACGTAGTGAAATCCTGAATTCGATTGAAGGGGGAAGCGAGGGGTTTGAATGAATGAAAGGGTAGTGCGAGAAAAAGGAGGAGGTGAAAACAGATTCTCCACGTCGTAAAGCATCCCCTTGATTTCGTATGGGGGGTAGAGAATCATTTCCAAGTGAAAGAGAGAGAGAGATTGAGGGACGAAAACACATCAGCTCAGCGAGTAAATCTCCTCTTCTCAATTACCTTGGCAGCGGCTGGTTCGTTCATCCCTTGAGGGGAGAACCGGATCTCACTTTCTCTTTCTCTTCTCGACGATATCTCGCGCCCTATTACCCCTCGATGTTCCTCACACACGCGTCTCATTCCGTCCCTTGCGGCAGGGTGCGATACTACACCCTGCCACCCTTCAGGGGGTTGGAAAGCGAGAAGAGGAAAAATAAAATAAAAGATTGTGAAACAGAATGCTCGAGGATCCATACCACGCTTTTTTCTTTTTAATATCGTTCCCCTCGACCTGACGCGTTAATACTTGTCGCGATTACGAGAGACTCGTGCGAATTTATCGAATCAAAACTTTTACGAGCCACAGTTCTCTCCCTTCGTCTCGAAATCGCAGAAATTTAATTTCCGTTAGTAACTGCTTCATTCGGGGAGGAACCCCTTCAACTTTCGGGGCTGAAAATAATTTATTTTTTCGTCGTTAACGACGTTATCAACAAACGATTACTTACTAATTGAATAAAAAACCACGATGAAAAGAATCGATTAAAAAAAAGCTCGTAATCTGATGGAATTTTTCTCACGTTTTTCCCAGCGCCCTGGTCGTGTGAGCAAAGTTTTTTCTTCTTTTTTATTCCTTTCACGAAGGTCGAGAAGAAAAAGAAAATGTCAATAGAGGAGGATGTTGAGAAGAGCTTCGTAAAGTAGGAAAGCACGAGTCTGGAACACCGAGCAACGATGGCCTGGTGTTGGTAGAATGTCAAAGAGTTCGAGAGAAAACGGAGTTGGAAAAAAAAAAGTAAAATGAAAATGGCGAGTCAAGATGTTGGTCACAATAGGAAATGTGTGGTTGTCGCTTTCATGTTTCCTTCGGAAAGGTCCTTCGTGTTTCCTACGGGAGAACTATAAATATATCTAAAAAATATATGCGATCCATTGTTCCTAGCAAGTTTTCACTTCTGCTGCCTCTGCTCCATGTAAAACGTATCCATATGAGTTCGAATATAAAAAGCCTTGGCAATGGTCGGTCAGTCGATACAGCCATAAAAGTATGCGAATGGGGAAAGAGTGAGGCACATGATACACGTGTTTCGTCACCGGAATACGAGCTTCTTACATTTTTCAGTGACTGCTGGTCGATCGTTAAACAAGTTACGCGAGACGCCCCTCGGTGTCGGTGCGCGAGGTATCGTAAAAAAATGTGTAGGCATACATAAATATACGAAATGGGGATTGAAAAATAACATCGCGGCCATCCGCCGCAGGAGCCATAAAAAAAAAAAAAAAANAAAAAAAAAAAAAAAAAATACAGCAACAAACCCACCTACGCTCTCGTGCCAAACGTTGACGACGAGAAGCAGCAATAAAAATGGCAAAACTTCACAATTCTCAGGGTCACCGATGACGCGACCTTCTCGAGAAAAAAGTGAGATAAAACTCGAGTGGTTGACGTTGGTGTCGTTTCAAAGAAGAAAAAAACTAGAACTAGGCCAACGGAGTAGCGATACTCGAGACTGGCAGAAGAATTCATGAAAAGCTCGTGCGCATGCATTTGGTAGAACAAGAGCAAGGGGAAGTTGAAAAGGAAAGTGTTAAGAAGGAAAAGATACAAGTGGAAGAAGCAGCAGCACCAGAAGAAGAAGAAGAAGAAGAAACGAGAGTGCATGGAAGCCTCTCGAGAGCCTTGCGGCATAATCTCTTTGTCTTTGGAGCAAGACTTTTGCATTCACACCCTCTGACACTATGTTACACCTTTTTCCTTCCTTTCGAAAGCGAATATACAACGAATATATACATTTGTCTATATACTGTATATGCACGTGGATGACATGTAAATAGGTTGCATACATGTAGAAGGAAAAGTTTCACAGCACGAATGTTCACACTTAACCACAATGGATGTCTGTTTCACTATGGGATACGTTACAGACTGCATAAAGAGGATTGTTCGTGCATTGTACAGAATGTTACAAAAGTGGAGCCCTTGAGGGTCAGCATAAGTTTGAAAAGGACGGTCCCTTATCACATGTTCATACGACTGATGAGAATATATCTTTGCTCTGAAGGAGTGATAGCCAATCGAGTGCACAATTGGATACGATAAAACGGGCGTGGCAAGGACCGGCGAGCTCTTGTACCGGATTGTGTTTTATCGATCGATATAAAATTCCGATCAACGGCTCATTGAATGAAAAAAAGGAAAGTTGTCCACAGAATTGTGCGATCTCTAGACAGCTGAGTCGCGGGTATGGAGCTGGTAAAATTGAGAATATGAAAAGAGATGTAGAGCTGCAAAGCGAAGTGGTACTGATGTTTGCCTGTACAGTGAATTCTGTATTCTTACATCCAGAGCCGAACAAAGAGGGTTTGTCGGGGCACGATCAATAAGGGGGTAGGAACGGGGTTGTAAGATGCGCACACACAAGCTGCTGGAAAGCAGTGAAGAAGAGAGAATATTGTGTTGGTCGTTTGTGTATATAGTATAAATAAAAGGAGCAGGATATGTGTGTAGGAAGATTGGGTATAAGTGTGTGTAGTGTTAAAGGATGACTTTGGTTCGTAGGAAAGCAAGTTGGCAAGCGAAGAGAGAGAGAGAGGGTGAAGGTGGGTTGTGTGCAGTGGTGTGGTGTCGTGCGGTGGCGCAACGTCTTGATGGCTGGTAGTGGTAGTGTTAGTGCGAAACCGAAGAAGAGGCACCAAAAGTCTGGAGAAGGTATGGGGGCGAGATCTGCTTCGGTTCTTCGCAAGCTCACCCGAAGAGGAACGGTGAAATGCTACGAGCGGAGGGTGGGTTTGCTTGCAAGGCACACCAACCTCCGAAGAGTTATACAAGAGGAGGATGGAGTGTTGAGGAGATGGCATAGCCCTCTCTGTAGCTCGTATAATACATTGGAGAGAGGTTCCTCGGTTCCTCGTGTCGGTCCTTCTCTTTCTGGGTACAGCGGTGCCGAAGAGCGAGAGTGAAGCTAAGTAAGGTTAGGCTTGTACGAAGAGAAGGTTGAGAAAGCACGAGACGAAGGAGAGTAGAGAGAGAGAGGGAGAGAGAAAGCGTTGAAGAGAAGGACGTAAGGAATGGAGTCTCCGGTAAATTCCTGCGAGGGGTTGTATAGAAGGAGATGTTGGCTGGTGGTGGTCGAAGAAGCCAAGCCAGAGAGGCCCCAGGTTGGGTAAGTGAGTGAAGCGAGACTCCGCAGCTATGGCGTTTCTTGGCTACCCTTCAACCGACCCCCAACCTCTTGTGTGTCTCGGGACTCTACACGTCGCGCGAGAACCAACGTCTTGCCTCTTCCCACTTTATCTACTCTCAGGCGCATCCCTTCACGTTTCACTTCGAGCCATCCAACCCTACAGCTTGTATACTCAGCCTCTATATTCCTACAGAGAAGGACAGACAGAGAGAGAGAGAGGGAGAGGGAGCTAGCAGCTCCTTCTCGTCTTGTCGCAATCCTCGAGCCTCTTCAACCCTCTGAACGCCACTCTCGGGAATGTATAGACGTGTATGCATGCCTATATATATATATATAGGAAGGAACGAGGGGAGCCAACGTCTCGGAGGAAAGCAGAAAGAGGAATCGGTAGGTCGAACGATCTCACAGAGGGTTGACGACGTAAGAAGGAGTCGTTTCACGAGTTATTGGCATACTTCCAGCTCTTTCTTTTCGCTCTATTTCATAGGCTATCCTATCCCGAAACTTGTCAATGACTGGATGTATGCCAATGAGTATGCTCCTCTCTAAAAACACGCCTGTATCTGTACCACCGTCAGTTTCATCTTCTTTCACGAAATCCATCTTCTTCCTCTTGGCTCAACATTTTCTGCGTTATTCTCTCCGTTACACCAAAAGCTATCTTCATTCGTCTCCTTTCAACTCTGCTCACGGTTTCACTAGTTTCATCCTGTCCTATCAGTCTCTCGCTTTACCTCCTCTTTCTCTTCTCAACTCTCGCTCAGCTTTTACCTACCCAACATCATGGACGTCCCTCATACCCTCCTCCCTCAATCTATTCCTCACTCCAAAGATAGCTCGTGCTTTCCTTCCGGACAGCCGCAACCAGCAGGAGCTCTGCAAACCCCCTTCTAGCAAGTTCCGAATAAGAAGAAGAAGGAGAATAAGAAAAAGAGACGGAGGTGAGGTTACGAGCCAAGTCGCGTCTCATTCCTGAGAGAAGAGAGAGGAAGAGCCAGAGAGCCCTCAAGCCCCAGCTGGTACAAGATTGCAACCAGTGATTCTCAAACGATCATGTCACTCAACGTCTTCTTCCTACAAACACGTAACGAAATTTCTATGTACGTGTGTACATAACCGAGGCTCTTGGAACTATGGAACAAGTTTTGTTTTCTGATGGATCTTCCGATATTGTGTATACGATGGCTGAGCTATTTTAGCGAATGTTGGCATTCTGTTAAGCTCATTTAACTCGCCTCCTAACTAATGCCAAAGGACCCGTTTAAATTGTATTTATGCTGTGTCCCTTGCAACTATATATATTCTCATTTTACATCAAGTTACTCCTGTACGTTTTGCCATTACGTATAATTATGTAAGGAACACGAAGTCGGAAGTTTCGTTACTTTATAATGAACCTTCGCACATTATTTGGATATTTGAATAGAAATTTTAATCTGTTTTGAAAATATTGACAGCATCGTTGGAAAGTGACGGAATTAATTTATTTATTCGTAACAGATCGATGAAATTTTTTATTCACCTTCCGAGGATATTTCAGAGTCAAAAAAACTCATTACTGTATTCAAAATACGTATTTCATCTCGTATGTAAAAGCTTTCGATTTTATTCATGCTCAGCCGAAGCGTTAGGATCGAAAATTACACATACTTCCTCTTTTCAAGCTGCCGCACACCTTTTTAATATTCTTGGTGGTACGAGCTGTTGGGAAATCCGCCCATTTCGCGTCGCCACAAAAATTTATACGTCGAGGCGGGTGCTGGTGAGATTCAGGCATTTTTTCTCTTTGATTTCGCGAGGTGCTGTTACCGTTGGATGTTGATGATGAGGAGAAAAGTAAAGGGACGTGAAAGAGGGAGAGCGGCGGGGCGGTGGGAAATTCCCGGCTGTTTCGGAAAAGGTTGCTCCGACGCGCTTGTACAGGGAAACAGGGAGAATCGTGCTAGCGTCAAAGGAACGGCGTTGAGCCCTCAACAGTTCCTCGGAATATATACGAAAAGCTCGAGTTGGTTATTTTGCACTCACGAACCGAGGAATGAAGAAAAAAAAGAGCCGACAGAGGAGAGAAAAAAACGTTGAAATAAAGAAGGAAGAGGTAGAGCCGGTGGCAAAAGTTAGAGGGTGTATAGCAGCTTTTCGTTTAGTTCGCAAAACTACCACGACGACGCCACTACCGGAAGACTAGTAGGGGATGAAGAGCTCTGCCGGATGGAGAGTACAAAAATCTCTCTCTTCTCTCTTTCAGTACGTACATGTTATCAAAGTGTTTGGGCAACTCGGAGAGAAGCAAGAGAGAGAGAGGGAGGGTTGGGAAATGAAAAAAGTGACGTGGAAAATTCGCCTCTCCGAATTATTTAACGACTCGTCGTAAATACGAGACGCTTTCCCACACTTTCACGGTTTTCCACTTTTCTCTCTCTCTCCCTCTGCCTCTCTCACACGCACACACTTGGGGTAGTTTTTTTCGTGTGAATATATCGCCCTGTCTCTCATGCAAACTCTTTCTCTTCCTTGTTTTCGTCATTCTATCCTCGTCGCAGCTCTTCTCCTCTTTGTTTGTTTNTTTTTTTTTTTTTTTTAATTTTATTTATTCAGCCAACCAGTCCTCCTGGACGTCCGTGGGTGACACTCCAGCCATCCTCCATGGTTTTTCCACCCTTGTACACCCTCTCTCCTATAACGCCCCTTTGCGATTCTCTCTACAACGTTCTGTTTCTCGCTCACGGTTTTTCCTGTTTTTTTTTTTTTTACTTTTTTTACTTTTTTTTCCCACTACCGTCGCAACATTTCGCAACTGGTATACCGCTCACTCTCTTACCCTCTCTCTCTCCCTCTCACTCACGCCATTCTATCTCTTTCTATTCTGTTCCCTAGCACGGGATACGCGAGGGGATGTGCGACTGCGGTGGAATTTGCATTTTTAAATTAACTCGCCTCTGTTTGCCAGCTATCTCGGACAGAGTGAGGCAACGGAAGGTTGGGGGGAGGGGCAAGGTTTTACAATTTTATGCAACAGCGCCCCTACCACGAGAGAACTGGCTCGTTTCAAACTCTCTCGCTCTCTCTCTCATCCCCTCGGTGGACTGAAAAACCCACCCTTCTGCGACCACCCATCATCCTTCATTCGGTGTGTGCTGCTGGTTTGCCTATCCCACAACCTACTCTGCGACAGACCTACCCGCTTCTACCTCGGGTTATCGACATTATCATTATTATTATTATTGTTATTATCCGGCGTTGAACACGGCAATGGTTGGGGGATGGTTGCATAAATACACACACGCACACACATACATAAACATTCACACATGCAGGACTGCGACACGTCGATACTTGGATGCTATGTTGCTGATGCTGCTACATCTGCTGTTATGGTACATGGATATTCCTCGTCCAAAGTTGGAAGGTTGTGAAAACTATCGACGTGCGATATTCTTATACGTCCTTATGACTCTGAGCGATCGAATATAGATAGACGTATTTGTCAAGGGATGAGACAAGTTTGGGCACGAGGTATATGTGATGGTTAGTGGTTGTACACCAGTGACGCTATTGGATGCTGCCACCTACCGCAATTTCGTACGTGATCTCGTCCCGAGCGAATTGTCCTCCAACTACCTGTACCATTGTATTATTATTGTACGTGCTGGCAATACATACATAATCACAGTTACACAAGTTTCTCTCTCTCCCCTCTCTCTCTCTCTCTCCATATCTGTACATATCCATACGTAAATATATTTATAAAGAAATATATGTGCACAGGAACACGTTGTCGAGGATAGAGATGGATATTCCAAGTCGATGAACATTTTGTTATAGGATTAAGGTATTTCTAGTTATTCAGTCTTTGTTGAAAATTCGAAATGATCTTTATACCGCGAGAATTTCCGAGCATTGTACAAACTAATTGGTTTTTCCGTCTCCTCGTTATACGAAACATTGATTTTTCATTCAAGGTTATTCCTTTGCCAAGAAAAGAAAATAAAATAATGGGAAAATAAAAGAAATGGAAAAAAAAAAATCGTTCCATTAATGGTGAACAGAAATAATTGGAGGATTTTTTGTTCGATTCGGAGAGACGAGTAGCTGCAGCAGCAGCAGCAGTAACAGGACATTCGTCGACGTTGTTTTTCGCCTCTTTTGGCCAACCGAGAGAACGAGATATTTCCCTGAACTCACTCTAGTTTTTGTAGGACGAACGAGCAACTCTGTAGGGATGAGGGAACAAGTCAAAGAGATTGAAAAAAACGCGAGGCAGGTGAAGAGGGAAAGGGAGCGAGAGGCGCATATAGTGAGCGCGACAGAAAGAGAGACGGTAATTGAAAAGCCCGTGGAGATCCGAATCCTGCTTTCGTCGTTGCTGCTGCTGCTGCTGCTGCCTTGCCCGAAGCTAGATTCTCGCTACCCGCACATACATAAACATCCACCTATGTATATACACATTTATTCCAGAGTCCTCTTTTATCTCGAATTCGCCATCTCGGTCTTTCTCGTTACGTATTTTCCTCCGTTCTTTCTCTTGCACTTACTCCCCCGTTCCCTTTTTCCATAACTACCCCGCGGCGGGGGTTGAACGCAGAAAGAGCGAGAGAGAGAAGGGAGGAAAATAAAACCAAGGCAACAATACCCGCGAGGTACATTCTCGCGCTGTTATAACCGAAGCTCGTTCGCCTCGCGAGCGTTACAGAGCAAGAGAGAGAGAGAGAGAGAGGGAGCTCTCAGTTTAACGAATGGCTTCGTAAAGTCTGCCGCGCCATGCTGCTTTGAGGTCATTACACAACGCAAAAAAGTGGCGTTAACACGGGCCCTGCCCACGGCTTGTACCGGTGAAAAACGAGGCAAAGAAAGAGCCAAGAGAGGCGAAAAGAGAAGGACACGAAAGTCGACAATCGAGTCACTGATTTATAGCGGCTGTACCGGAAAACCCAAGGGCTCCGGTATAGCGCCCTGGACCCGCGTATTCACTTATTTTTATATATATAGCTATTTTATGCGGAGAAAGAAGAACTTGCTAGTCTGAGTTTGCTGGTTCAATTCACTTTACAAGTCGGTGGCAAGCGTCAAAAGCAAAAGGCAAACCGAGAAATAACGACCAATTACATAATACCACTTTTCAACCTTTCATGACTTCTCCTTAAAGCTCAGAAATTCATTATTTCTTATTATTATCGTGGCTTTCAAAAGTCCATATGTTGAATATAATATATTATGAGAAAGTGTGCTCTTGGCTCGTTGAATTGTGAATAAAAATTCATATATTTCGGGCGCGAGCTTCTGCGATCAATCATTTTTTCTCTTATACGCTGCATAGGCATTTATATTTCCGCGCGGTCCATTTGTCATACGACCAGCACAAAGACTTTCTTTTCGCCAACACGAATACCCGGATAATTGCTCAATTCGAGTCAATTGCAAATGGACATTGAATTATATGGCGGTAGATGTTGGGCAAAAAAGTCAATCGAAACAAATATAATCGAATGTCAAATGCGCTGGACCATGGTCGCGTTAACGAGCTCCGATAATTTCGCCTCTATATCGTATCAGAACGGATCGAAAGAGCATGAGTAACATGGCAAACCAGCGAGAGAAAAAGCGAGAGGGAGAGAGAAAGGGGAGAAAATAAGGAGAGCGAAAGATCCGCGGCGATGTTTAACAGGATATCGCTATCGCGAGAGGCAAAAGATCGGAGGATTCTCCCTGCTTCGGACCAATTACAACATCCTCGTGAAGCTCTTATAGGCGGTCGAGCAAGATGAGATTGAACGAGCTGGGAGAAGAGTGAGAACGAGTGAGATACCGAAGTGGTGCAGAAAGAACACGAGCGAGAAAGAGCGAGAGCGGTAGGAGGACGAAAAAAAAGGACGCGCGCGGAGAAAAAAAAACACACGCAAAACCCAATTTATTTTCCACTCTATGGGCAATGTGAGCGAGAGAAGCATGCCAAGATCGCGAAAGATATGCTCTCCAAATTAGAGAGAAAGGGACAGGAGGATGAAAAAAACGACAACATTATCATAAACGACAGGGAAAGGTTATAAAAAAAAATAAAAATAAAAAAAAAACAATAGTAAATAAAAAAATAAAAAATAAATTGGAGGTGGAACGAAAAGTACGAAGGAAGGAAAAGAAAGAGTCTCTGGTGATTATTATGAAAAATACGGAGGCGTAATTACCGAAGCGCTTGGAACGCCGAGCATTTACGACGGAGCCTCATCAAATTACCAACTAATTACCGTTCGCACGGAGCCCTCCGGGCGAATTATTAAAAAGTTTAGTCGGCCGTAAAGCGCGGCTCGTAAAAGCTCCCCGATTATTCTCACACCACAAAACTTACACTCTTCTCACTAGAGAAAACGAATTTCGTACGTATGCTCACGGACACACATGCGTAAATCCGTTTAATAGTTGTGCGTCCAGTTTAGCGATTCGGTTAATCGTTGAATGCGTGCGCGAGACGTCATCAACGGTGAAAACTAATCAATCATCCTTATGATTCATTTCTAAATTTACCAAGTTTCATCACCTCTAAATCTCTCGAACGTGTCGTTCGCCGTTGCGATGATTAATTATGTAATCTCGAAAACTTGCGAAACTTAAATAAACGCTATTTTTATATTTTATTTACATTTATTTGCTCTGTTATTTTCAGCAGCAAATTTGCTCAATTCATTTTCGAGCCATTGAATAATACAAAGCAAGGAAAAAAAAACAAATTTGCAAAAGTAATTTGTAACGGCCTTCAGAATATAATTGTCGGAATAACGAGTAAAGAATTCTCTCGTAATTTCGCTGTCTGACTAGAGAAAAGAATGGCGAAAGTGGCGGTATCCTTTAAGTCTGCAAGTAAAAGGAGTAGAGAAAAAAGATCTCTGGCTCAAATCGTCGTTTCACGAATAAAAGTGTTTTTTCTTTCTTTTCATCAAGTTTGTTCTTTTTCTTTTTGTTTTAATTTTATTCTCTGCGAGTTGAAGAGACACGAAAGAGCGTAAATTCGTTGGTGGTAAAGTACAGCGATGAAACAGGAGTAAAGAATTTTTCATACCGTTTCTCCAAGTCAAAGGGAAAGGAAAGAAAAAAAAGGATAAAGCGAGAGAGCTTTTTCCAACCCTTCTCGGAAAAAAAGAGAGTAAGTACAGCGTAAAATATCCATAACGATTTTCTGACAGCAGAGTTGTTAAGGATTTTTTCGTTCGCTCTCGCTTGCACCGAAAGGACGGGAAGCCAGGACAGAGACGTTGGGGATGGCCACTCTGTATATGCAGTCGCGAAACTACGAGGCAAAAGCCAAGAGTGTCATTAGTACGAGCGTCAGGATGTTTTTAATTAATTAATCGAGAGCAGTAAGGGAGTCGCCGAGGCGAGCAGAAGGGCAGACAAAGTGAGGGTAAGTATTGCAAAAATTCTTGGCGCGAGACCCTCGACGGGGGTGAGAGAACGAGGTCGGTAGGCGAGACGGAAAAGAAGGGTGTAGATCAAAACTTTTGCACCTTTAATTTTATCAACATTTTTTTTTTCACCACAGCTCGAATGTTCATCGAATCTGAAATATTCTCGACGAAATATTTGAAAAATATTAAATTGCGAAAAATAGCGACAAATTTGTCGTATTACGAAAAATAGCGACGAAAATTGAGAAAAAAATTGAAAAAGAAATGAAAATGCAGAGGGCCGGTCCCAACTTTTCGAAAACGCGACGAATTTCGACGCTTTCGATTAACCAATAATTTCTTTTGAATTTTGAACGTCGATGGTTGAAATTTCTGATACATTGATAAATAATAAAATAATAAAAAAAAGCTCGGGCTAGGAAGAGGGAATAAAGTGGTTAACAGTATGAACGGTTGGCAGAGAGCGGGCAAAGACAGTTTTTTATGAGGAACAATAAACCAAGAGTCTCGATCCTCCTCTGGGTCTGGGACGAGAGGCAGCTGACAAAGTATCGAGTAGAGAAGGAGAAGAAAAACATGAGAAAGAACGAGAGAGATATGAGAAGAGGCGAGAAAATGAGAAATCGCGTTGGTGTGTAAGTGAATCGACGATTTACTCTGGGCTCTTTGGCACAGCTTTTTACTGATTTTTTGCTCGTCGGCAAAGAGGTTCTTTTTTTTATCTGCTGGACCCTTGTCACCCGAGGTTTTTTAAGCATGAAATATATCCGTCGCCATAGCTCATCCCCTAGCATATCCAATAATCCTCTCATACCCTTATAATCTTGTGCCATCGCGTTTCTTTTTGCTTTCCAACCTTTTCCATGACATAATAGACTTTCTACGTGTNATACATGTCCGTAATCTTCGTTTCAATCTCGGATAACTCCTGTCTACGAGAGTTTATACCGTCGCAGCCCTTAACGTCGTGTCTCGAGCTTCCATCCTCTCTCTCTGGCTCTCTTCCACGCTGGCTGGTCGCAGGCCGCCATCTTGTAAATTAATTAATGCGTCCCTAACGAGATCAGAGTTGTCGGTAAGGTTGTACCGGAGGTATATAATATACATAGCGACGGTTCGGGATGAGAGGGATCGAGAGAGAGAGAGTTTACAATATCGCTGTACAGCATGTACTTACATTGACATGTACATATATATATATGTATGGATTTCTGCAGAGGCGTTTTCGCTGATGGTGCGAGGAGGTTATGTCAGCGTCGCACTGAGGAGCAGGGAGTATGGTTTGCAAAGGCAAAACCGGAGGGAGTTTGACAGGCGTTGAATTAGTCCGTTCAAACCCTTCAGGGATATGGCTTACCTTCGACTCAACGAGTAATTATATTTGTACATACCTGTATGTATACACATGTGAGCAAATTAAGGACGCGGTGGTAGTAACCGGAAGTGTGGAACGAGGGTGAAAAGAGCATGTATGTAATTAGCGTTTCGAGGTAGACGACGTGTTTTGCGAATTAGGTTTGAATCTCTATATATTTTTTTTTCAATGCCTCTCGCGTGTCTTCAATGTTCATTTTATATTTATATTCTGGATTATAACCAAAAGTTCTTTCACGGAGGAAACGAGAATGTAGACGCGTAGAGCTGTAAATATATGCTTCGTAATAACATTAGCTTCTTCCCTTTCAAGCCTTTTTAACGAGAGAGAGGGAAAGACGAAACTCTCGCGTCGAGGCGTCAAGCTCGCGAGTCTTTCATATAATGCAACCACTCTAATTAAAATAAATTACGACTCTGGAGTCGAGCGGCCATTTTTATTGGCATCGCTGGCTGGTGTACGCAGAGAAGTACACACAGCAGAGAATCCTACTACCCTCTCAAGGCCCATCACCAAACTCATCCCCTGGAACATCGGAGTGGCGGAGGCTCGACAGCACACACACCGATACGCGCGCGGACATACTGGCGCGAGTTTTTCTGTCTGCTGCTGCGTAAAACCAACGAGCTTTTTTCCCTTCGTCATCCTCCCAACTTCCCTCCTCTAGCTACACTCGACTCATTTCATCTCGTTCCTTCTTTTGCATTATTACCCGGACTCTGTCATGCTCCACTCATTCGCAATTTTATTTCTTTTTTCCTGTTAATTCTCGCTCTTCCATTTTTTTTTTTTACTCTCTTTCCCAATCTCTGCAGCGCAGTCTTTTTCGGTACAGGACATCTCAGGTTTAATAGTCAATTCTGTTTACTCAGGTTTGTAAGTTAATTATAATTTTAAATACAAAAAAAAGTTGCTTAGATCGTTCCTGCGACGATAACTGTCAAACTGGACTCGCTAAACTTTCGACCGGAGATTCCGTCAAAACAAATCGAGATAGCGAAAAAAGTCAAGAGACCAATCGTTTAGAGAATGAAAATCTCGACAAAAAAGCATTGGACAATTTTTTTCTAGGTCCAGTAGTTTGGTCCCCAGAACGGCTCGAAAAAAGATGTCACTCTTCG
Organism: Hyposoter didymator; assembly: GCA_037952995.1. Lineage (NCBI taxonomy): Eukaryota > Metazoa > Arthropoda > Insecta > Hymenoptera > Ichneumonidae > Hyposoter > Hyposoter didymator. The sequence continues at coordinate 3,102,623 of JBAJMU010000007.1, forward strand.
CTATTGTGACTGAACTCTTCAGGTTAGGAAAGCACAGTCGGGGACTTTTTTGTTGAGAATTTTCTGCTCTACAAGATTAATCCCATGCATTTTGGTCGTATCTCTAGCCGTTGCGAGTGAGCGCACGAATAAAGTGCGGGACTGCGGCTGAAATTCGATAATTAAACTCATCGGTTGAAAGAGTGTGATGAAAAGTGGCATTGGACAGTCCAACCTGGGACATGCTGTATATGCAACCGTAGATATACATTCTTCCGGTGGCTGCCCCAATGGTTGCATAGGAATACGGCAACCGGTCGCCACGGTCCATGCACCGATAGGGAAGCCAATCCTCTTTCCCTTGATATTCCCTCTCTCCTCCAGCATCCACACCGCGACTCTTCCCCATTCTCTTGCGGCCATTTTTTTCTTCCTTTATTTGCACTTTATTCGAGATTTAATTTACTGAGCGGCGAGTGAGACCAAAAGGGAGGGAAGGAGCGAAAAAAAGGCAACGAGATAGCGAGGGAACGAGACAGAGAGATACGCAGAGACGAGGAGTATGTACGCAATCGCGAACACGACCGGCTCTCATCCTTGCTTTCGGACTCTCGTTGATGGGATTGAAAGAGATAATGAAAAAGAGTGAGAGCCGGTACAAAAAGGGACGATGAGGGACGAAAATAGAGACGATGAAGTGTCCGCGGGTTCGTTCATGCTCGGTCACGCGATGCTCGCGCTGTCGCAATAATCCCGAGCGAGACAGAAGTTCGACGATTAAAAAAGCACGAAAAAAAAAACATTCCGTCCATAAAAAATTGTCAGTTGAATGAAAGAACGAAAAAATTATGCGGAAAAGGCAAACCCAGTGGAACAATAAATAAATAAATATTAACGATGAGTCAATGGTAAATTGAAAGACACTAATTTCTCCTTATGCTTCACTCTATATCGTGCCCATCGATTTACTGGCATTTACGATAAAATCGTTACGTAATTATCAATGCAAATTAATATAACATTCCAGATCATAAAATAATGACGCTAATGACCAGAGGGTGGACGATGTTACGTAAGGGACATCTACAGGAAAAGTAGCAAGAGAAAATGGGAAGCAAAGGGGTGAACCGTAAAGAGTCATGATTTATGCTGATACGAGGGAGAAAGGGAGAAGAAGGAGAATAGCCGAGTGAGAAGAGAAGTTGGAGAATTAACCACGTTGAAAACCTATTAGCCTTCATCTCCGTTGGGGTAATCGATGCCGAGGCGTGAACTTGGCTCGCTTGCGTGAAAGCAGCCGAGACGTAGTGCACGAAAGAGAGAGAGAGAGAGAGGGAGAATAAAGGGGAGGAAAGCTCAGAGAGCGAGAGAGAACCGCTCGCGGTTATCAATCCGTAATAATTGCGAGCATTAAACGCGAGCGCTAATTACTACTAGCAGCCGTGCGCTGAGGTAGCATGACCGTGTGCTGGAACGCTGAACACCAGAATCTCTCTATACTACATGATAATATTCATATGCATACAGATATATTTGTGAGTACGCGTATATACGTATATGTGTGGCGGATTGGGAGGCAGAGTGGGAGAGGAAGCCAGAAGAGGAGAAAGAGGAATAGAGAGAGAGAGAGAGAGAGAGAGGCGAGAGAGCGTCGGAAATTGCACGATTTACGCTCGACGTGGTTGGTCTCGTCCGGCAACCCGGCCGGAAGTCAGCCCCTCGGTTCTTAACGTTAGTGGTTACGAGGAGAATATTAGTCCGTGATATTGCTGTGCTTACGCTACTGCTAAGAGAGCCAAGAGTAAAATAGGCGTTCAACGATGAGAGAGAAAAAGAGAGAGAGAGACTCAGAGTTACCGCTTGGTAGTTAACCTAGTGGGCGAGTCCAGTAAGTAGTCTGACACGAGATCGACACGATCTACTTCTCTGTTATTATTTATTTATCTTGTTGAACTTTAGAACGTCGCTGAATGCACCGAAATATCTTTTTCCAATTAATTCACAAATTAATTGGAAAAACCGAAAGAAAAGTCAACTAAAAATTACTTTTTCCACGATTCCTCGATGTTTTACATTTACACCATCAGTTACGAAATGGAATTTTCTTTTTATATCCTCAATCTTTCGTTCGATTAGCACGCTCGACTTTTTTCCGATCATAATAACCAAAAAATCATTTACTACATTTCGTTGCAGTTAAATCGTCGAAAAAGATTTTTTTTTAGCGCTACAGGGTCGATCGCTCATTTGAATTAGCACAATGGTGTCATCGTTCAACTTCCTGTATTTTATAATTCCTTGTTCCCCCTGCAGCTCCGGTAGGGTTCTTTTTCTCCCACCCTCTTGGTGTGGCTTTAGTGGCACGGGTAAAGTGGGTCGGGTAAGCGCGTTAACGTTCCAGAAAGTGCTTTTAATAAACGGACGTCAGCCCCTCTTGGTGTGTTGAATGGTCGGTTGGTTGGTTCGCTGGCTTGATGCCGGGGTTGACGAGAAGTAGCATAGCAGCCAGGCAGGCAGCACCAGCACTCGCGGTCTCGCACTTTATACCCGGTGCTTTTGACGCTTTGGCTTTTTACGCTCTCACGTTCGGGCACGGTCGTGCCTGGCTTTTATATCCGCGATATCCCCATTCCGGCTTTCGCTTCTACATACTACCTCTAGTATTTTATCCCCTTTCACCCTTTCCGTTTTTTTTTTATCCTTGGCGCCTCTTCATTTTCATTGCTCGCTACCTATCGCTATCGTTTTTTTTTTTTTTACTCTTCTTCTTCCATTTTCTCTTCTATCGACACTTGGCTACGTACAATAGCCGTTCCCTGATATCATCCCATCAGCCAAGACCTACTATCAGAGCTCGCGAACCAGTAGAATATTCTTTTTTACGACGTGGAATTTTACGCGATTTGCTCCCTCCGTCATGAAGCGTCAAACGTTTCATGCCATTTTTAGAATCAGCTTTGAAGCATGTCGTAAACCGAAATCCATCATATTAAAGAAAATTCGACATCTTTAATATTTTCGTCTCCACCATTTTTCTATTCTTTTTATTTTTTTCTGGTAAACGAATAAAGTCAAAGTTTTGATCGTTGGCGTCAGGATCGTTCAGTTTGATCGGATGTTAAGTGTATATCGCACGATAATGCAGTTTGGAAAGGTAAGATTGAAAATGGTAGGCGAAGGGGAACGACGACGAGCGAGTGTGTTCGAGATTAGGATAAAATAGTAGTGAAAAACGCGCGTCTAGCGTGGGTGGCGAAAGGTGAAAAATACAAGATGGGATTTTATCTTGAGCCTTGACAAAATCTAGAGACTTTCAGCCTCTATTTTTGCGGGAGAGACTAACACGCAAGGGCGACGCACGTATACAGTCGAAGGAGAAGCGTGTTACGTGTGAAACGACGGGAGTGGCTAATATTCAATTTGGGGGATGGTTTCGTGCGCTGTGTCTCCATTTTCCCTCGAGGCTTTAGGGCGCAAGCTGCTTGTGCCATCACTTTGGAATCTTATCACCCTCGGGACGTGTATACACACACACACACACACGTATATATATATAAATATACACATACGTCGTAGCACGTGGTAGACAGTGTTGCGTGAAACACCGAGAAACACGCTGCTTAATGCTATTCGCGAGAGGGGCTAAAGTCGTTTGCCAACCCTCGTTTCGTCGTAAAGTCTTGCCAAGGGTCGGGAAGAACTTGCTGCTGGAGGAAGGGTCGTTTCAGACTCGAGTTAACGTGAGACGCGTGGAAAATGGCGGATATGGTACCCGCGAGGACAAAGACGAAGAGTAAGAGAGAGAGAGAGAATTTTGGCGGTTGCCTCGGAGATTAGGGATTCGATGTCGAAATTAGGGGCTCGATCGCGCAGAGTGGAATTGAACCTCGCGTTGGGGGATAATGATGTCGGCTTAATTGCGAGTATACGACGGGAATTGGCGCTACTGGGAGGCAGAAGCGTAGTAACCAAAAGAGGGAGAGTCGGAGAGAGAGAGAGAGAGAATGATAGTGAATCCAGCTACTAATACGAACATACGCAAATGGCATGACGGCGAAAGCTGCCACAGACTTGAGAGCCTCTCTTCGACGCGATGCTCTGGGACAAATTATTGCCTCGCTAATTGAGGCTTGCGCATATACAAATTCAACGTTTGGTGACCTGCTCGCAGGAACAAGCAACTAAATCCTCGTACATTTTGCTGTACGAGCGAGAAATTACAAAAGCTCCAACGCTTATTGTTTTTCTCCTGATGCTCGTTACTCCCGAGACTTTTTCATGAGCAAAGCGACTCCGCGTGCTCCAAACCCCCAAGGAATTCACATTTTTCGGAACATTTTTTTCTTTATGGATTGACAAACATCCGAGACGACAAAAAGGGTGCGGAGTGGCGGGTTTCAATTTGTATTCGGAAAAAATGATTTTTTGTGGCTGGGGAATTTTCTTTCTCGTTCTCGAACGTCAAATTTTTTCAGCTGTGAAATTTCGCTTATCGAATAGAAACGGTAATTGGGAACACACGGCTTTGGCGGTAAAATGTAATCGGTGAGTACGGAGATGTGCGTCAAGTATTAGGATTTAAACGTCAACAACGTCTTACATAATAGTTACGATTAAAAGTTGGAGATTTTATAGTTCCATATGATTTTGTCTTGAAATACTTACATGCCTCTCCTCGGCGGGATTCAGGCCTGGAACAGAAAGAAAAAAAGGCACAAAGATCAAACGAGATGTCGGTGAAATCGTGATAATGGGAGAGGGAACAGTGGGGAACGACGACGGTTATTGCAAGTATTGTTAGTTTTTACGATTTCGAGGTGGAATAAAAGGAGGAGGGAAGGAGGGAGGGATAGGAAGAGGAGGAACGAGAGAACCGAGTCAACGAGGGAGGATGGAATTCCCTCATATTTCTCCATTATGGCCACGAGAAGGGAGATTTGCGAGCAATGGAAATATCCCGTGGTCGTTATTTCACGCAAGAGCTTTAGCGTTCGTGTGTGCGTTGCGCAAGATTCGAAGAGACTCGGACAAAATGATAAAGCCCCGATAATGCCGGGGGAAAATTGCCGCTGGCGAAAAAGGAGCAAGAGACTGAGATCAGCAGCAGGGCATGTTTCGCAAATGTGCGATATCTCGCGGGTGGTTGAGCATTTCTCTGCAAGAGCCCCGGAGGATTTTCGAACTACCACCCTCAGACGCTAAACTTATTCCGGCCCCCAAAAGTATCTCAACGTCCCTACTATATTTCGTTACAAGTTTCACGAGGAGACAAAGAAAAAAACATTTCGCTGGCGTATTTTGTTCCTGATTCTTCGTTCATCGTTTTCTCACTCGCTCTTTCATCATTGGCTTTTTCATTCCACGTCGTAAACGTAAAGAACGTAAAAACGTCGTTTCGGCGGAAACTGCTGGTCAACGCAGCCGAAAGGAAACATTTTGCCAAATGATTGACAAATATCTCGATGATAGATTCGTCGTACGAGGATGACGTTAAAGTCTCAAAGAGGCTGGAGCTCCGCATCACGAAAATAATGTAACGACGGTAAGTGTTGTATTGGCCGATTCAACGATACAGCGAGTCCGAACGATTGCTGTTAGTTACGAGCCTCGAAACGTCGTAATAATGATCGCAAAGTTATTGTCCGAGTTTTCGAGCATTGCCGAGAGCCGAAAACGTTCGTGTTGGAAGGTGAAGTGGAACATTCTTTTGTGTGGGTTAAGCACGTCCGTGGAATAACAAAGTTTAGGAGGAAAAAAAGAAAAAGCAGAGAGAGAGAGAGAGAGGAGGAGGAGCGAAAAGTCGAAGTGTACGTTGGGATTACGAGGAAAAAGGCAAGAAGTGGCAAAGGGCTATATATGGGAGCAAGGCAGCAGGACTCTTGAGCGCCACATGGAAGGCTTAGTGGAAGAGAAAGAGAAAGATTGCGAGAGAATGAGAGAGAGAGAGACGGGTCGAGGAGAGAAAGAGTGAAAGAGAAAAGGGAAGGGAACGAGTCCGAAGGACCCTCGTGTCGAGGAGAAGAGCCGAGGAGTGCTCTTCTCGCATACCGAATGAAAGAGAGATGCAGGAGAGAGAAAGAGGAAAAGCTCAAGAGCAACATGAGAGAGAGAGAGAGGAGTGGAAAAGCAAAGCAGCAGAGGGAAGAACGAAAGACAAGGCTAAAATTTCCAAGAGCGGGTCGGCAAAAGTGGCGCGGCCAAGAGAGAGAAAGAGAAAGAGAGAAGTAGTGCAGCAGCAGGCACATCGCGTGCGAAAGATAGTCCAAGGAGGTTCTATCCGAGAAGAGGAAACCCTCATCGTCGTCGTCTTCCTCGTCTTATTCGAGTCTGTATAACTTTGTCAGCGTTACTCGAGAAGTCCTATCTGCCGGGGTGATTTGAAATCAGGACACGGACGTATAATATCTTGCGGTCGTGTTTCTAACCGGAGATTTTATCCCATTAACGTAAATGCCATTGTCATGAAGAGAACGCTACGAGGAATACCAATTGTGCTTGATTGCATGATCGCGAAAAACGCTTGAAAAATATTTCAAAACGCCTTATTCACGATCGTGGCCAAAGAAGTTTTAAAAAATTGATATTTCAAGGTTTCTGCTTTCGTCAGTCTTGAAAAACAATGCGTGGCCTTTGCTGCTAGAGTTTCGTTAAGCGATAAAGCCTCCGGGGGGGAGCTCGTCGCGCAAAACTTTTTATGATTCTGGCGTACGTTGCATGTGTTCGGCATCCTTGAGAGACAACGAGAAAAGAGTAGGAAATCACATCACGAAGACGATAAGGAGACAAAACGTAGGATTGCCAAGTTATTGAGTTTCGTCCCTTTTCATTTCTATGACTATGACATTGACAAGACGTGCGTACATCAGACTGAACAGAGACGAAAACAAGAGAAAAAGGAGTGCAAAGACGAGGATACAAAAGCACGAGCAGAAAGGGAGTGTGGGAATAAGAGGGATATCAGAAAAAGGAGATGGTTGAGGATGAAGACGTCGAGTAAACATTCTGCGAACACGAAAAGGTCGTGCAACCGCCCCTGCACTTCACCAGTCAGCCATTCGAGCAATCTCAGATGTCCCAGACTCCCTTTCGCTCCGTATATAGACATAGAAATGTGTATAGTCATAGACGTGTGTACCGGACGCCTGGCAAAATCAGGAAAACGTGCCGACGTTGCAGAAAAGCCCCTACGACCCTTACAAGAGCAAAACTAACTGGAGCTCTTCCCTTCTCAGCTGCGCCTTTTCTTCCCAACCGTTCGAGCCTTGACTGCGACCAATTGAAACTTGCTGGACCACTTTACTGACAGATTAGCCGTAGTGCGGAGTGATCGATCGCTCTTTCAAAGCCCACAACGTCGCTCAAAGTGTTCGAACAAGAGGAAACCTATTGCTGAGTCGAATGTTTGCCAAAAGTCGAAGCAACTTTCGCTGAATCGAAACATCTGTTTCGTTCAATTTAAAAATCATTCAAATAAATTAGAAAATAAAAGTTTGAAAAATTGTTCACTCACCACCGTTGGACTTGAGGTCATCGTGGGGTCCTCGATGAAGATCGGCTTTGGCGAGCATCGAAAGAGGATGCGCACCTCCCGCGCCTGGAGCTGCACCAGCGCCTGGTGGCAGTCCAAGTCCAAGAATAGCGGATGCCGATGTGGGCACGGGAAGTCCGCCACCGGGTCCGAGACCGGGTAAACCAGGGATTCCTGGATGTGGAGCCATCGCTGCACCGGGAGGCAATTGCTGTGCATGCATTTGTTGGAAGAGCCTTGGTAGGTCCGGCCTCTGTTGCTGAACAGAAAATCCGTTTCAGTCTCGAGCTATTAACGCTTTATATTTCATTAGAATAATAAATTATTGGCAATAATTAAGGAGGTTGAATCACGACGATGCAATGAGAATGTGAAGAACTTAAAAAATTTCAACCAAAAAAAGAATTTTATAAAATTTGGTAAACAAATTCTTTAACAATATACACGACAATAGAATTTTTTTATGACTGCAGTTTGCAACGTTGAGATTCAACGAAAAACATTTTGGGATTTATTATTTATTGAATTTTAAAGATTATTGCAATTTTTTTTGTCAATTGAGAATTTACGTCGCCAGAGAGGATCGTTTTATTGTCCAGACCGAATATAAAAAAATAATTATGAGCTCTACTGAAAAAATAACACAATTTCGTTGCATTCCAACGATGCAAATTTCAACATCGTATTTTTTTTAGATTTTTCCACCACGTAGTACTCGAGTAATTGAACACTGAAGTTCATGTGTATAAGCATACAGTTTACATATATACGGGAATACATCTCGTGCATAAAAAGTTTGATTTTTAACTCTCAATTATTCGATAACCATGTGGTAAAAAATTTCGAAAAATTGTGCGTTTTTATACTTGGATGCCAAAGAATGTCATGACCAAATTTCATCAAATTCTGATTATTTTGATTTCGTAATCCAACCTCCTTGAGGCCAAGGGTTAAAGTTTTCTCGATCAGTGTTTACGAATAATTTATCGACAGATTTCGAGGGTCAAAAACACTAATACACATTATTTTGAGCAGAAAAAAATGATAAATCGGTGTCGATTTTTGCAGACAATTTCATTGTACATTGTCAGGATCCATGAAAAAATTGATTTTACGTAAACTAATTACTTTTTTCGCCATCCGAGCTCAGACGATCGCTCTGTAACTTAATTTCATTGTATTTTTTATGTTTTTGTCAAGATGAGATGATGTAAACGATTTTCGTGAAACTATGGCGAAGAATTTGTGACTGGGAAGCTTGATATATGGCAAACAAATGAAGAAAAAAAAGTCAATGCCGCACGAGAGGTTTCCTGACCCTTGAAAGAGAGCCAGGATTGAATATTATTTTTTGCTGTTGCTGGGCGTTGCAACGAGAGGATTCAGGGAGAAAACGAGATGAGCTTCGTTAGCGATGTCTATTTGCGGAACGTGGGCTGTCTGTTATAAACTCGAGTATCACGGAATTTGCCGGCGTCCCGCGCGGCTGATAAATAAATAAATCGCTGTCTCCCCTCGTTGGATTTTGTTAACCAAAAAAAAAAAAGGAAGGAAGGAAGGAGGGTTGCAGAGATTGGTGGAAATTGGTTCGTGTCGATAGGGGAGAAAGGGGAGTAGAGAGGTCGGCAGATCGAGGATCAACACGCAGTCCGATATTGGCGCTTCAGAGCTTCACATTACAAACACGCAATTCAGACAGTTTTATTCGATAAAAATCTCTGCCCAGTCTGAATATCGATGTCGAAGAAAAAAACGGAATCAGGAGTAAAAACAAAAGATGTTTCTGCTGGATTCGTGATGCAAATGCTTGTGGGAAAACTCGAGGAAAAAAACGATTTAACGAAACGACACTGAATAATTCATTGGACCGAGGTAATGATCGACTGGGATCGTTATTCAAATGAAGAAAAATCTCGACAAGGTGGAGCCTGTCATTCGCATGCAATAAAAATTGCGGAAGTTCTGAAAAGACAGCAGGCCGGAGGATTGAGTAAAAAGAAAAACATTTGCTCGTTAGGAGCTCGTTTGGTAGAGTGATCGGACGAAAAGAAACAAAAATGTATCGAGTGTGAATTTAAAAAGAAAATGGAAGCTCAGCGATGGCTTTTACTAAAATCGTAAGGTGCGTTGATGTTCCGTGTTGCCAGCAGTAAAAAAAAGGGACGAAAAGGTATGGAGAGAATCTCATGGATGCGGAGACGCGGTAAAGTTGCTTTAGATTTAGCTTCTGTGTCCCGGTTGAGTATACAAAGCGAGGGGTTGTTCGAGAGGCGCCAAGGGACACGGAGAGGAGGTGAGAAGAGAGCATGAGGGCAGACCGAGGGTGTTGGAGCTTCGTGTACACTCGTTAGGTACGACGCGAATGGATTGAAGCGCGGTAGGGGCTGAATATTCCGACGAGTAGTTTGCAGAGTTAATTAAATGGCTTAACGATATAATAACCCAGCTTCGAGTTGCTCGATATCGCAACATCCTCCCTGCCTGCTGCACCTTCGGATTTGTATAATTATAATTGAATGGATAAACGATTAGAAAATCAAGATCTCGATTCGTTATTGCGGAAAGGGCAAGAAAAATCCTTTGAAACGGAGCAACATGGAGAAAATTTAGTGCGGCAAGAAATATACATTGAAACCCCGGAGTAAACACAGGACGTGTGTATAAACCGAGAATATTCTCTGGGAAATGGTGGAGAAAGCCAACGATAGACAGAGCGAGGGTAAAGAACGGGGAGCGAGAGAGTGAGTGAGTGAGTGAGGTTAAAGGAGCGGGTTAAGAGGTTCCGGAATCCTCGGGATCCTGCTAAGGATTTGGCGCACGTAGCGACAACGTCGAGCGTCGTTATACGGCCAAAAGCAAAGGAGAATGGAAAAGGAAGAGAGAGAGAGAGGGAGACGAGATAAGTTGGTGAGGAGGTAAAGGAATGGAACGGTGGAGCAAGCTCAGTTGATGGTAAAGTTAACCTCCCCTACGAGCGGACCCGGGCGAGGAATGCTGATTAGTCGGTGCTCTTGCGCCATAACACTATAAACCCATCGGAGAGCCGTGGGAGTCGAGCCGAGAGGACTCTCGGGATAAGATTGAGGGATAGAAGATTCGGTGTCTCGAGGCAGCAAACCTTTAGCCCATTCGCCGAACGCGAGTGAAAAGGAAAGGGAGAGAAAGAAGGAAGACAAATTGGTGAAAAAAGGCGTAACCAGGATCATTTGCTATATCGGATTGTTCGGGCCACAGCCCTTTTGATTCTTAAGGGGTTGATGTAATACGTGTACCTATACAGCGAGAGATATTGGTCTCGTGAGAGAGCGAGAGTGAAAGAAGAAGTAACAAGGAGAACGTCGGTGGGAAGAGGAAAGCAAAGTATATGGGTGAAGCAAGTTTCGCGTGTTAGGGGATGGAAAGCTTGAGGGTGGAAAAGCGATGGAGAAGTCTCGGAGAGGTTGAGAAGGAAAAGGAGGAGGAGGTTTGTGTCGAGCGACCTGGAGAGAAGCCGGCGGCTTAATAGGGAGGAAATTGAGTGCTCGAGCAATATTGAGGAGGATTCGGGATTCGCGAGAGGATCCAGCCAGTGCGGGGTCGAGGAAAGAACGGGAGGGTGGGTGAGAGTTGGATGCTGCAAGGAGCGAACGTATCCATCCGTCCGCATTCGAATTCCCCAGGCGTGCATCGTCGGCTTCCGCGCTCTCTCTCTCTCTCTCTTTCTCCTGCTATTTCTCATCATCATATATATACAAACTACGTCGCGTCTCTATCTCTGTCGTTTTCCATTTCTCACTCTTGCTTTAACACTGTACGACTCTTAAACAGGGATTCTCAACTCTTCGAATGCTTTCGATTTCCGGTTGATGACTAAATCGTTTCCATCCATTTCCATTTATTATTCAAACGTGTAAATTATTCACATCACCACACAATAGTTAACAAAAAAGGCTCGTAATAAAGTTGATAATGTTTGAGTTTAAGAAATTCCTAACATCTTGTGTTTTCATCCAAAATATTTGTCCAAAACTTTGAATGCTGTTTCGTGTTCGAAAGGATTTGGAGGATAAAATGATAATTGGATAATTAGGCAGAGTATACAGAGAGAAAATTATTTCAAAAAATACTATGAAATCATAGTTGAGCGTTTTTTCAACTGAAATTGCGCAAAAAGTGTCAAAGTTTCCGCTATTTTCAATGGAATATGAATAAAAAATTACTGTGTCTTCGTAAAAATTATTCAGATGGGCAACATGGGATCGCGGGGAATAATATTGATTCCATAGTAATTTTTGATATTATTTTCCTTTCGTGTAGGTTTGAGAATGTGAATCAAAACTTACCCCGATAATAGCGTTGAGCTCCGTCATTGTGACCTGCTTCGCTCTGTCAACCGCGGTGGCAATTTGCTGATGATGATCCTGCGATAGGAACGGCAGGATCTGGCCTATAATCGCACTCAGCCTCTTTGCTATCTCAGTCTGGAACATCAAAAGGTTCACCCTTTGATTATCGAAGTAGCTCAACCGCATTTGCGAGCCCACACACACAGAGAGCGCGGTGCAAGGCAAAAGGGAAGACGCAGGAGGGCGCACAGCTATCAAGAGCTGCTGTATATATAGAGAAAGCTCAAGCTCTATTGCCTCCGGTCTGTTCTGCTTTTGGCAAGTCTTCAAACGCAAACTGGCTAGAAGACGCTGTGACGGTTGACCCGGGCCCTCCGTCTTGCCCTTTCTATTCCAATCTCCTGCTGCTATAACGTCACAACAAGAATTGTCTGGGGAGCAAACGCACACAGCGAGCTTCGACAGTATTTTCAACTTCCTTATCGCTTATTTTCCCACAACGGAGAAGACTAGATCAGACAACGAGATTTGTCAATTCGGAAACAAGGAAATAGAATGGACGTCGGATGAAGAATCGGCAAAGAGGAAAATGGGGAAAAAGTTGAAACTACAGCCTCGTGTCAGTCAAATAACTTTTGTCATGAAATAAAATACGTTATCGCAGTACGCGAGTGTCTCAAGCTGTTGAATCTTTTGATAACGCAACGACTATTACCGCTCAGACGTTTCAATTACTTCTTACCACTTAGAGGCTCTTGACACGAGTGAATAATTTAGATAAAGCATTATTACGAGAACGGTGAAAATTGCCAGAAGCTTTTATTCGCCGTATCTCCGCGGGCTTTCCAAGACAAAATTGGCACTGCCTTTCGTTGCTCGCGACGACATAATTAAGTGAATATACATATACGAGTATATCGTATTGCGACCCGCGTTATGCCAAAAGTGGCCGGGCCAGGCAAATGGTATTGTCACTGGAATAATACTGTAATTCTCGTTTGGTATGTTCTCGCACTTACCCTCGCACCAGAGGCTTTTCCTTTCAGTGTGGCATAGGAAAGGCGAGGATTGTAAATTGTAAGAGAGAAGGCACAGAGAATGGAGTTTTCGAGGCAGAGGGCGAGCTTTCGAAGCTTTTGGCTAATTGAAATATCGCAGCTGGTGAAATTCTTGGCGCGCGCCATTTCTCTTTTCGTGATTTCTCAAGCCCCGCAGAAGGGTGGAGAAGAAAAAAGGACTTCGAGAGAGAGAAAGATGGGGAGGAAGAAAGAAAGAAAGAAAGGCGACAAAGGACGAAGAAAAGCTTGAAAATGCCAGAGGAGTGAGAGAGGTGTGTTGGGACAAAGTAAGCGACGGAGTAATGAGGAAAAAGGCGAGGAAATTGAGGGAGAGGCGGTCGCGGAAGGCTCTGTAATAAATGAGATTGTGTTAGGGTAAAATGAGAAAATACAGCACATCACAACTCTAAAAAGGGAGAAATAAGTATGGAACACACCATCGGGGTACGATGGAGATTGAAAGAGAAAGAGAGACAGAATGAAGTAAATAAAAGATGGGGGATGGAGAAAAGGTTGGATGGAAGAAAGTGAGTTGTTGTTTTAACTACCCGTCGCCCTTCGAGTGGTAGTCATTAAGCCACTAATTATAATGCGAGTGAAAAGGAGAGGATTTATTCGTTAAGAAGAGGAGTGAGATGAAGTGAAAGAGGATCCAATTGAAATGGGGCGAGAGCTGAAAGTATATAAGGCATTACAGAAAAGGAGAAGTAAAATCGTTGAATATTGGGTTAGCCATACGTATTCCTGTTGCAGGAGTGGAAAGAGAGATCGAGAAGGACAAGAAGAAAGAGGAATAAGAGACAAAAATGAAAGATGGGAAAGTCAAGAGGATTCAAATGAAGAAGGAACGTTGGTACGTACATTGGGCACCGCGAATAAAGCAGTTGGCAAGCAGGGTGCATAGAAACGAAAACGAGAGATGAAGTAAGATGAAAAGTGAATATATGAAAGTGCGAGAGAGAAATGGTTAACGGGAGGGTTGCAAGGGCTTTGGGAAAATAGTGGGTGAACGGTGGGGATCATTGTGGAACGAGGCAAATGCGGGGAAAGAGCGAAATGGAGAGCTTGGAAGCAGCTGCAGCCGTAATTGCGTTGCTGAGAAGTTTTATCCTGCCATGAGAGAATAAGAGAGAAACTGCGAGAGAGAGAGGAAGGTATAACCAGGAAAATAATGAATGAGGTGTAGGAGGTGTGCACCAGAGGAAATCCAGAGATTCTGCACATCCCCGTCCCTACAATCTTTCGTTATGTATAAGTTTACACAGCCCACATCCGTCGAGCTATTTTTCTCGGAACTTTGATTTTCCAATTCTGTTTCTATTTACTCGGTTGAAATATCCAATTCTATATAAAGAAGCCAACCTCCCTTTACCATTTCCACCAATAAATCGCGCCAGATCAAAATCAAATCTCGCAAAAACCGATGGCCAATACGATTGGCGCGTATCTACGTTGAAATGTCAATAGGAAATCCATCCATTTTCCCAATCAATACAATAATCCGGAACTGCCATTAAATATAATTTTTGATAATTACGTCCGATGGATGTTTACACGGAATACAGAAACAGGCGTTTCCGAAGCAGGTTTCTGATTCGATATTAAAACATTTAAAAATTGCATCAATGATGAAAAAAAGTATGAAAACCGTATGCAGACTGCGTCGATGTATTTGTTTCACCGTAGCGGTACGAATAAGTAAAAAAAAACTAGAAAAAAGGAGAATGAAGCAGATGAAAAGTACGCGAGAGTGGAAATGTTGAGCTCTCGTTTTTTCCGCTGCAAATAAAGGCTTCTCGGAAAGACATATTTATATACGAGGAGATATAGATGGAAAAATCGGGACATACGCTTTTCTCAATAAGTAACTGCGCGCACCCACACACATATCGATGTATTCTCGATCGAGAAGCTCTCGTGAATTTCGCTCAGCGATATATATGTGTGCGTATAAATTTAAATATCTGTATACGTAGAAATCCATATGCAATATGAAAGAGGATATGGAAGGAAGAAGCTGGAAGACTGCATCGTGGATATACGTCGACGTGGCAGCAGTAACATATAGAAACCGCAGGCTCTCTCACAACCCTCGAGTTTCCGGGTGTTACCTCTTTACCGCGTCATCTGCTCGTCAAACCCTCCTTTTTTATTTTCACTCGCGAAAACTCGCGGTGTCTTGTACCTTTATGTACATTTTGTATCGACATGCATACGTAACGTGTGTCGTGGTTCATACGTATAAAAATATATCAGCATATACGTAAGTGGATGAAATAAAATGTGTGAGAGAAGCTCGTACGAAAAGTGGTGTCGACGTGAGGCGAAAAGTCACACGAGCTTTTTCGTGCAAAGCCATCGTTTCCCATATTCTTTGCTCAAAATTGCTCAAAACTCGAGTACAATCGCGAAACGATTTCGACGAAATTCTGGGACGCCTCATTATTCTTTACTGTGGAAAACAATGTTAAGAATTAGGCCTCGAGGAATTTAAGGGGGAAAATTGTGAGCGATAAATCGAAATCGAGCGAGGGAACAAAAAATTTCATACTTTTCGACCGACTACCCATGGAATTTCCCATACAAAATAAAATATGACGAAGCTTTTTATATTTTTACTTAGCAACGAATATATCTGCATGTAGATAAACACACGTACACGATATAGCCAGAGTAATGGAGACGTGGGAGGGAAACCGAGCCTAGTGTGAGAGATGGAGCGAGAGTAACGCGTGAACGTGTAAAAAGTGTCTACAAGGGTTTGACAGTAGAGGAGGCGATGAAAAAAAAAATTAAATACATAAATGCATGCATAAAATGTTGTGGTATGAAAAGCGAGGAGAGTGAGTTTGAATTTCGCAGGAAAATAGGAAAATGGCATGGAAAAGAGAGTCGTCGTATATGAAAATGGAAGGCGACTGTATGTTCCGGTTGAAATAAGGGTGTAGGTGTGTGGGTTTGTGTAAAAGGAGCGAGTGAGAAAAAAGGATAAGATAGACGGGGGAAGAGAAGTATATGCCGATAAAATTCTTTAGCCTGTAAAACGGTGACGTGAACCGAATGGCTTCGTCGTCGGTGTGAGTTGTGTGTTGGGAGGATGGTATGTGGCATGAAATGGGGTGGATCTCGTGCAGGGATTGAGCGAGAAATATAGATATGTTTTTATGAACATAACCAACCCCTGCGAGCAAGTTGGAGGCAAACACCCACACATTTTTTCCAACTCTCTTTCCCGATGCAGAGTACAGCAGCGGGGAGAGCGTCGATACCCCGATAATCCAATACTCCGGTGGGTACATCCAATCCCGTCGGAAACCAGCGGAAAAGAGTATTGGAAAGGAGAGCGAGAGAGAGAGAGGGGAGAGACAGTCGACAGTGCCAAGAGAGATATAGAATTCCGGGCAAATTCAAAAGAGAAAAAAAAACATGTTTTTTTCCTTTCCTTTTCCTCAACTTTTATCTCCGGGCATTTCTCCACTATGTACAAAATCTGTATATGTGTGTTTATATTATAAATTGTATTTACGTGTGTACATACATTTTCCTGTTTCTTCGAGAGAAATTGGATATAAAAGTTATCGCTTGGCGCGATGTATGTACGTCGAGGTCGAGCATATACCACGTTTATACGTTTTACGGAACTAGTCTATATGCTATTTATGTACTGTGTATGTATTGCTTTAGCAAAAGATAAGCTCGATCATTGCATCATATTTCCCCATTGACTTACGTCCACCTACAAAAGCGTAAATAGCTGCCAGAGTGTTTACTTATAATGTAAACGAAATGGTGTTATCGCACGTATTAAAAGGAAGTAGATGAAAATAAAAAAAATAAAAGAAAGAAAGGACGAACGACCATCGATCCTTGTCGTACTTATTTCATCATGGCCGAGCAAATAACGCGATGAGGATCGACGCTTGATACTTGAGGACGATCGAATTGGCCTGATTCAAATCTGCGTTCCCTGTCATCTCGAGATACAACGAGTGTGTGACATTGTTGTCTCGAGATTGCATCTTCGGAGTTGAAACACAAACTTCATCAGATAAAACGTTCGTGAAGATCGTTGACTCTCAAGAGTGAAAAATCGAAGAAAAAAAAACCAAAAACTATAAAAGTATGGAAAATGTAATAGAAGAATAAACAAAGAAAGAATAAATGTAGAATCGCAGGGAAAAATACAAAAACAATTCTCAATAAATCCATCAGTATAATCCTCGCGAGTCTGTACCGAGTATCCTGCCGAGGACATGGATTATCGATAAAAAGTGATGCATTGAAAAATATATCGAGACTATCACAAAGTAAAATATATATGATAGATAGTTAAAGTGCACACAGATATTGGAAGTAGGACGTGGAGTGACTTGGAGTGCAAGCCCGTTTAGAGGGTTAATACAGAGAGACGTAGCCAGCTATGGGACGCCATTACGATCTGAGCTATAAACCCTCGAGGGAGAGGGGGGGAGGAGGAGGAGGAGGAGGAGGAGGAAGAGGAAGAGTGAAAGCTCCATCCGATGTCGCCTCGTTACAATTGCGAGGATGTGCAAGGGTGTATAGAAAGGTTGGAGGGTATGAGAGAGGATACAACGTTGACAGGGCGGAGAGAAGAACAGAGAGTAGACAAGGAAGATATAGTAGGAGGAAGAGAGAAAGGAAAAGAGGTGGAGGAGCAAAGAGAGGAGTTGAAGTGGTTGGGAGACTTGCTGAAGTGTGGAGGGATGTATACGGGGATTGAAAGTAGGGGTTGGGGTGGTTGGAAACGTTGGCGGATCTAGGAGCTCTCGTATTGATAGCCGTACCCGAGGTTCGGCACTGTTCAAGAGGGTGCCCACTTCCGGGAGATAAAAAGAGAGACCGTAGAGAATAAGGGAGATGCCGGAGAATCGTTGAAAACGCTAGTGGTAACAAGAATGGAGTCGCAGTGTTGGTGATCGTGTGGCAAAAGCTCTGGAACGTGAATTCGTTGGGTAACAGTGTAGTATGATACTATATAGAGGGTAGTTGGGATGGAAGAGGTATGAGGATAACAGAAGTAGTAGTGGTGGCCGTAGTGGTCGTGGCGAACACAGAAACGAGAGAGGGAGAGAGTATAAGAGAGGGCGAAGAGAGTCGAAGAAGGAAGAGTAGATAGTTGGTGTGCGGTGGTGGATAAGTGGTCCTCGAGAGCTCCGCCAATAAGGAGGAGAATACTAGACGTCGTAGTATGAGAAAGCAAAAGAGAGGGAGCAGAGGAGTAGAGAATGAGGAGATAGGAATTACCGTTCCATGAACAGACGGCGAAAGATCGGGGGATGTTTGGATGTTTGAACTTGCAAGTGCTGACGCAGCACTCGAATCCTCTATCCCTCTTCCTTGAGTGCAGACATAGGAGAGAAACTGGCATAACTGTATGCGAGGCAGTGGGCGCTCACCCGACACTCGAATACACAAATACCTCCACAATCACAGACTCGTGTACAGAAATACATATGAACCATTCATATGTCTATAGAAACAGTAGAACATACAACTAATATAGATCCAGGAGGATGCATAGATAATGTCCCGAGTATCACTGTGTACGCATTCAATGCGCAGACAGATGAGAAAGAGGAGAATCGGGAGGAGTTGGAATCGTAGATCCGTTAGGATACAGACACAGCGCAGAGGAAGAGGGAGAGACGGAGTACCGGTACATGATGAACATACACCACAGTGCAAATATAACAATCCTTGAAACATTGATCCTCTGGTATGACATCCAGATTTCTATCTATGTAGATAAGGGAATATATACATGTAGATATTAACGATATAGAATAGAAGAGTGTAATACGCGGAAACATTGGGACGGATTGTTATTTAAGCTGATGCTTCAATGAAACCTATGTACGATGAGGGATTACGATTCGACGCTAGGGCGACTAGGGCGGATCACATAGGTAGTACAATATTGTATACAACCTGGTCTTCCCAGTTGAAACACACTTACTCCACCCATCGATGCATATGTATATACAAAATGGATGAAGTAAAGACATGAGAGACGTAATCACCACCAGCGGAGCACGTTGAGTAAGCTCAAGTTCAGCCCGTATGTTCGTTATGCGTAAAAGGTTTGAATCGCGACTACTGTCGTATCAGCTGCTATCGTGAACATCATTCTGTACAATTTCCAATAGATAGATTGAAAGAGACGGGGTGAAGAATCGATGTAGCATGATTGAGACTACGCGTTTGATGTTTCCTACATTAAGACCATGCAACTAACACGCAGCGAGTTAAGCTAGTGAATGCCGCGTTGCTCGTCTGAAAGAAAGGGTTTCGTAGTGTATGGCTGTGTGTGCATACGCTGCTGGGAGAGACATCCCACGAGCACGTACAGAAAGGCTTTTATGTTTGCATATAGATGGATATGTATGTGTGACTATGTCTGTTTGCATATGTGTGTGGCGGTGTTGTATGAGCAGGTATGAAGGGATGAGGACGTATACAACAAACAAGAACAGGTGGGGTTGCTTATATAGCACGAGCAGAAAGCCAAAGGTCCCGACGTACGGCACACGAGGCGACTGATGATCGATTATCTCGCGTCGCTCGGTTAGTTAGGGGTCGACGAATTAGCGCGGTACTCGAGGATATTAGACAAGAGAGGTTTGGGTCCTTGTGGTCTGGTACCAGAGTTCGATAGTCCGAAGGGGTTTGGCAACAGTGCATAGAGCGACATAGAGAGAGAGAGAGAGGAGAGAGACACGAATGGAGAACAGTGAGATAGAGCAAGCTGGTTGGACGTGTAGACCGATCACCCTGTTCCTAATTTAGGTTTGTGTGTTGGCGAGAGCCTGCTTCAACTCCACTTTGTATATACATAGACATCAAGACAGACAGGATCTTCGATGACGAGCTGCTCTCGAAGCCGCTAATAATGGGAGTACTCGGCCGCAATGCACTGGCTATTAAGACGAGCTGATAGTCTCTGAGCTCGTGGGCCTTGAGGAATCTTTGTGTATACAAATTCCTACGTAGAAGACAAAATTCAGCCAAGCCTGATGAAAAATCTAGCACGTGCTTCTGCATTTTTTCTATACATCGCGTGAACACAGGAAAAATTCGTATCAATGAAGATCCTGTTTCCGCATGAAGGGCAAAGACAATTCTGTTCCCTTCCTCGAGAATATTCATAAAGTGTCAATATCACGATACGTAGTAGCTGCATCAAAAGATACATATAAGGAATTGAGTGAAAATCAATCGAACGCTCAACTCAATTTGAACTTAAGCCAAAGTGATGCAAGTTTGTGTCGGTTTCTGTGTCGAATGTCTTCTCAAAGGAAGCGAGTATACGGATGAATATACATGAAGAGGAAGTTGCTTTGGTTAGGTGTCAGCAAGAGACATGTCTTACAAATACATATATAATACATAAATGTGAGGGCATATTCACATAGGTGATGAGGATGCATGTATCCATAAAGCCGAACTAGAAACGGCTTGTAGAATGGTCACGTACGTGACGTCTAGCTATAGATGTAGGTAGGATATCTTGTGCATATTACGACGGAGGATATGGAGACCAACAGGCGTCATGGAAGGTTGTACGAGGGTGGTTATAGTCGGGCGAATCTGGTGCACAAGGCAGAAACGCCGAGAGACACGAGTTTCCGTATGTATACGGCAAAGAGGTTACGTTGATGGTCGGTGGAGTTAGAGGCAAGTTGGAGAGGCGGCAAGCAGGGGTTAGAGCGGGGAATGAGAAAGAGGATAGCTAGTGGCTATTGCCACCGACTATATAACCCGGACGGTCGAGTCTGTCGGGGGATGTGGTCTCTGGTGCTCGGGCTAGTGGCCACTCTCTGGTTGAGGCGATGCGAGGCCAGCATCACGACCACTAAGCCCACCTGATATATCCAACCCCAGTCCATATCATCGTGCTCTCTCTCTCTCGCTCCTTTCTCTATCCCCTATTCTATGTGGTGCATCCTCTCACTTCTCTTACTATCTCTTCCTCCTTCCTCCAGGCAACTCTCTTCCCTCGAAATTCCCGTTTCTCGCATTTCCTCTCGCTCTCCTTTCCACTAACGAGACTCTGCTCATACACCGACTAAACCAAACGAGAGAGAGCGAGAGAGTGAGCAAGGGAGGCAAAGATAGAGAGAAGCCGGAACCGCAAGCCGCAACGGGCTACTGCCTTGATTAAACGCGCCATAGACCGCCATTATCGCTGATTGCGCTAAACATTATCGGACTTGCCGACTCCTATCTCCCTTCTTCTCTCTCACTCGCCCCTCACTCTCTCCCTTTCTGATTCTCCCTTTCGCACAAACCTGCTTCTCATTTCCCTTCGGTGCTTCGTCGTTTCACTCCACACTACGCTATCTGTTAAATATACATATATATGTGAATGTTATGTATATAGAGGAATATAGTGGTCAACGGTCAGGCATGCCCGCAGCCACGTGTGTGATCTTGCTGTTGCTGATACTCAGCTACTGTCGAGCAATTATTGGCCAGTCCGGTGAGCTTCGACCATTGAGCCGATCCGCCAACGCCTGTCGAGTACCCTCACAGAGTGACATTTTGCTTTACCGCACGAGAGGCTCTGCCCGACCCACGTGCATATACATGCATACCCGTCGATATTCAACAGTCCGCATTTCTGTACGTATCCGCATCGAGAGGATTCTATCATTCGATTCATGATTATGAACAGACTCGCAGTTTGAAACTTTGATACTTGTTGTTGAAATTCAAACTAGCCAGATGGCCTTTTCGTCAATTTCATCAAATGCAATTAGATGTATTGAGCTCCACATAGAATTTTCCGGATCCACCTGCTATGAGAATGAGCAATCGTCGTTAAAACTTGTCTTCACTGTGACAAATCGATCGGCAATTCCCGAGCCAAGAAAAAGAAATTTGTTCCGACGTTGAATCCCAAAGATATTCTTACCGGAAGTTCGTACAAAGATTTCGAAAACAATTAAGCCCGGAATATTCCCCTAATGAATTGGATAATGATGAAGTCATTTGGCAAGATCTATTGTCCACCTTGGAACAACGAGGCAAAGTGCGAGCGTGGAAAGTTAGCGACTTATCTCTTTTATTCCGGAGAGAGACGACACGGGGTGAGCTGCAAACGGGAAGAAGGGTCGAGCCTCCACCACCTAGGGGCAATTTTCAACAATGAGACGCGGAATGGATATAGATATGTGAGCATGTTCAAAGTGCAACGGAGTAGAAAAGGATGCAGTCCTGCTGGATGAGAGAGAGAGAGAGGGGAGGGGGGTAGATTTTGCGACAGGTCGGAAGCGAGTAAAGGAACTTTGTTATAATTTAAGCAAGTCAACGGGTCCGACGCCCTCAGAGAGAATGGAAAGTGAGACTCGCTGAATGTATACGTAGCTCGTGATTAAGGGAGGCGTTCGGGAGTCGCGTATAACAAGGCGGAAAGGCGCGGATGATGGCGTCGGGGACGCGGAGAAACGAGAGGACGTTGACGTCGTGGCAGCGTCTCATGAGTTTATACCGCTTTGCCTTCGTTCCAAACCAACCAGCATTTGCCCTTAAAGAGGCTTCATCAGAGTTTCGCGCGAGGGAGCAGCGCTTTCGGTGCTTCATCGTCGTGAAACTTTAGTGGATGTTGTAGTTGGTTATGTATATCCAAGCATTAACGGTATAGGCCAAGAGGTAATAACACGTGACGGCGTACAGACCTGAATAACGATCAACACACTCGCACTCCCAAATGGTATTAGTGCCATTATAGAGAGAAGCTCAAAAGCGTCGGGAGATTTTCCAGAAAACGCAAATTAGGGTTAGCAAACCCTTTTCCTCCGAGAGGGGCTTCAGCGGCGATATGACGATCCCTTGTTAAAGCGTCGAGGCGCAAGCTCATCGTAGTCACGTATGAAGCACCGCGCTGACTTTTTTAACGAGGGCTTAAAACGTCAGTGACGGGGCTAAGAGTGCAACAGCGCGAATTGGTAGCGGGCTTTTTGTTTGACAGCCCGAGGAAACGCCTTTTCAGCCTTTGAAACCTCCTTCGAAAAGCTTTTCGCTCTTTGAACTCAAACTTTTTTGTTTTAGGCACTAAGCTGCAGAGTATTCGTTCCGTCGAAACCAGAGCTATGAATCTCTGAATTCTTGGACTTTTGTGCGAGACCGTTTCGGGTCACCTGACATTTCCAATGCACCCCTGCAATCCCTTGCTGGTCGAGGAGTTTTTTTTTAAATGGACGTGAATAACCGAGTACTTCGTTTTTCAACGTTTTCCTGAGAGCTTGCGGAGCAGGATTCAGAGTCTTTTCCCAACTGGACCGCTTTCTACTTTTTGTCTCTTTGCGCCTCATGATTGAGAAGACACCCGAATAAAAAAAATGGCGTCTTGATGGATATTTTTCCCTTGATCCATTTCTCATTTCTACGCCAACATCGGCGAGTCGAATTCGTGCGAGAACTAGCTGCTTTTTTCTTCCTCCTCTTTCGACGTTACATTATCCTTGTAAGCAGCGCGTGAGATCGTTGAAAAGCCCATCTCGTTTTTTTTGCCCGCCTCGATCCTTTTTTTTCCCCCAGTGTATTAGTTTCTTTTCTTTTTCTTTTTACACCCTCGCGGTTCGAACGAGGGTTCTGACGACCTCTTAACGACCGCGGAGCAGGATAGCCATTGGGCACAGCGTGTGGCGGTCAACCCTCTCTCCGTTCCACGGATCGCGAGCGCTCATGGTTGGAACACATCATCGTATGCATCGATAAAAAAATGTCAGCGGGATAAAACGGAAAGTGGAATTTTTATTCAGGAAAAACGATTTCAAACCATTTTTTTTTTTCGAAACATTGTCATTTTGTTGATTTTCGAAAAAGCAAGAAAAAAAACCATAAGATGGCGCTTTTCATAACAATAAAAATATTTTCCTTTCAAAATAAAATCGGACCGATGCGCTACGTATTTTAGCGATTGAAAAAATAATTTACAAACTTCAGCTATTTATTGTTCCGTTACACCGTCATGATCGCTTAATAACTCGTAAACGATTGTCGGTGAAAAGCTTCGACATGAATTATGCAAAAAGCACTTGCATTATATGCAGTCGATTTTTATAGAACACATATGGGTTTCAGAGAGAGCGAGAGAGAGAGGAAAAGAGAGAGAGAGACGTGAAGAACAGGCTGCGAAAAAAAAATCAGGGAGAAAAGCTCGTAAAAACGGTAAAGGCGATAAAAGAGAAGAGAGAACCGTGGTCGTCGTAGCGGTGCGGTTACGGAGGGTGTAAAAAGATTTAAGCGTGCGAAAAAACCGAAGAAAGAAACGGCAAAAAAAGTCGCAGGAGGTCAACACCGGACCCCGAGGCACTTGCAAGTTTTTTCAGAACACGAAAAGACGTCAGAGCTGTTCATAAAATGTTATAGTTCCTATTGACGATACTCCATAAGATTGAGTGTATCGTTTTGAAAAGACGTACCGAGACTCAAGAAATCACTTGGTAAATTCATTTTCCCAATAATCCAGATCGAAATCTCGATAAAATCGAAAAATACATATTAATATTCGATATACAAAGTTAATTTTATCGGTTTATCAAGAAAAAATATTTCATCGGAGAAATATAGGAAAGCGGAGAATCTCACGGATATAAAGAATCGATCGCGGGGTATATATGAGGCGCTGAATGACAGAAAGCGACCTGCACCGCGTTGCATGCCTGTGAAAAAGGATGAAAAATGAAAAGCCGATCAATATATAGAGATCGAGACAAAGCTATGTTCGATGGATGGACCAAAGAAGAGGGAACAACTCTTATTCTCTTATCTATATACGAGGGAGGTTATAGACATATATACGTGTACGGGATAGCGCACATAAAAAATGTAGAAAAGCACGACCAACTCGATTTTACCGATATCGACGTTTTTTCCCTATATATTCGTTTTCCTATCGGTCGGTCCAGTCTGTGTCGCTCTTGGCGTGTGCATACGTATGTATATATTTGTATATATGTATGTACGCAGGCTTCACGTTTTTTTTCTGTTCGACCGCACACAAGCCGAAACCGCACCTTTTCTCACACCACTTTTTCCTGCCTGAATATCTCTCTCTCTCTCTCCCTCCCTCGTTCTCGTTTTATTCCGTTGACTGGCTGCAACTCGCCAATTTCTCTTTCCATCTTTATTCAGCCTGCTCCTGATTCGGTTCGGTCGAAACCTTGGCGCGCGGTACAGAGAGCCTGCTCCTCCCTTTCTCCGCGATTTCTCATTCCCTTCGAGCCTGCTCGATCCACAAGCATCCCAGACTCGTTGAGCAAATCGGTTGCCACTGGTGCTGCAGACGGAATAATAAAAAGAGCCAACGGGAGAGAGAAAGAGAGATTTAAAGAAAGGGAGTGACGCAAAGAGGAAAAATGAAGCGTTAAAGAGAATGGGAGGAGAAATTCAAGAGCTGAAAAAGTCGAGGACGCGGAAAAAACCAACTATTTTATATTTTGCTCGTTTTTAAATGAATTTTATTCCTTTTATTTTTCATTCGATTCCCCATCGTCTTGCCTTTTGCTATCGAGTCCCTGAAGAGAATAATTATCCGTATATTTCATCATTGCTTTCCATCTTTCCAGCAATTTTCCGTTCGCCAAGACGAGAGCAGATTATTCCTCGGAATAAGAGTTCCATTGTCAGACGTCCTGATCAATTTTCACGCAACGTTTCTCTAAACGATTAATTAGCCAAATTACCGTTGAAATTCATTTAAATTTACAAAAAAAAAGGTTAAAAAAAATGGTTTCAAGACAAATTCAATTATAAAATTAATCTTGCTCGATCATCTCCACGACCTTTCACAATTAAAGAGAAACATATACAAAAGAAAATAAACTGAGTAAGGTAGAAAAAGATAATCGTGTTCTCCACAATTTAAAACGACGTAAGAGAGGTCAAAGGGCACGGATTCGATACTATCGATCTCCGATTCGAAGCGTCATTCCTGCTTTTTTTCCCCTCTTTTCTCTCTCTCTCTCTCTCTCTCTCTCTCTCCGTCGTTACGTTTTTCTATTTTTTTTTTCGTCGAGCTCGTTAAAGTGGTAAATGAATAATGAGTGGCTCTCGGTGGATCGAGAGCGAGTGCGCTTTCAAAAGGAGAAAGAAGAAAAAAAAAGCTGGAAACCCAAACGATAGCGATAGAGCGAGTACGAATGGGAAAGTGGAGCGTACAGAAGAGGATATCCGACGTAGGGAGGTTTGGGGGAAAGAGAGAGGAAAAAATGGTTCGTTTCGCAAGGGTTTGCAGTACATACACAGACACAGGCACACACAGGAACAAAATGTACGAGAGAAAATGAGAGAGGGCGGACAAAATTGGTAAAAAGAGAGTAAAAAGTACGAGACTATATGTATGCGAATGTATAGTCGCGAGTTATTTGAGAAGAAGGGGATGAAGCAGCCCCTATTCCCAGCTGAATCGATTGCAAAACAACAAAATCGAATCATTCGCGGTGGATGGCGATATTTTTCATGCGTGAATTTAACGGATCGATACCTTCGATGCCCACTGGCGCTTGACCACCTTTACGAAAAAATGTATATAGCTGTATACCAGCGCGAAGCGATGTTATAGAAATATATATGCTTTATGGGAATGCTGTACGTCCGTAAACACGCGTGTACAAACGCGCGTATACGACGATATTGGTTTATACGATACAACGGTTAATATAAACCCGCACGGATCGTCAATCAATTTACATATAAGTGTGCAATCGTGTGGCCATAAATATGCATGTGGAAAAACTGTATGGGAATTCGCGAGATCAAAAAATTCTGTTTTTTTTTTTTTTTTTCGTTACGAAATACTGAAAATTGTTTCATCCAACGATGGCAGAATGAGTGAAAATAACAGATGTTCCGAAAGCTGGGAATTTTTTTTCTTTTTTCTCGTCATTGACTCCACACTCATTTGCTTTTTTCCACGATCATCTGTCACTCGGTATATATTTTTTTATTTGCACGCTCAATCATTGCTATACGCACGATCGAGGAAACAATCTCGTTGTCGCTATAATTCCGCGCCGAAATATTACCGTATCTCATATCCCGCGCGCGTGTTATCTCGCAGACTTTCGGCCCCTATTATACACTTGAAATTCTCCCTCGTTACCCTCTTGTTAATTACTTCCGGGAACCGGTTGCTCGCTGCTTCCACACGTCCCGGTTCTTCCCGCTTCTACCGCCCCAATTCCGCGGCGCACCCTTCCGCGTCACCGCAAAACGAGCGTTTATTCTTTCAGCCTCTCTCTCTCTCTCTCTTAAGTTTTTACGACAAGATAAAAATCGAGGAGTCTGTAACGCCAACCGCATATTGAAATTCTCGCTAATTGAGCAAATCTCTATGTTTCGTCTGTTTTTCAATTTATTCATTTTTTTTTCCTACCGTCGATTCTCTTTCTTTTTCCGCGACTCTTTGGAAATCATTATTTTTCCTGGAGCGTTAGAAAAATTCTTGAAATCGTTTTTTCAACGAGAGCTTGTTTTTTTTTGGGAAAACTAAAATTTTTGGTCGAAAACTTACGTCGGCATCTCCTCAAATGAAGGAAAAATAAATTACCACCTTAATTGGTTGTCGAGCCAAATTTATAGTTTACAAAGCTAAACAGGAATTTCCATTCGGAGATTCGAAAGTTTTTCCAGCTCCGTGTATTATTTTTCTTGGTTTTCGTCGCGTTCTCTTTGCGAGCGAGAATTGTCCTCGTTGAATCTCACACCGGGCACGAAATCGGCAGACACCGAGCCCGATTTACGATTTCCAGCATTCGACTCCCCGTATCTTTCCGAGGGTTTGGGAGAAGGAGACGGAGACACGAAAAATAAAGAGAACAAAGAACATACGAGAGGGAAAAATGTTGCTCGTCGCGGAATATTCTCCGAGCAGTGCGGATGTGTGTGCGAATTGGTGTGCCCCCGAGTATATATTCAGAAGTGCGACAAGAACGAGGAAAGGAGAAGTTCTAAATATTCAATAAACGCGGACATTATTCCCAGCACGTCGACGGGTAGTAGTCGAAGCGTGCTCTTCCAGTTGGAAAGTTGGGAGGCGAGCGAGGGTTGATAAAAAGCTGGAAAGAATGAGAATGACAAAAGAGAATGTGTACAAAAATGGGAGAAAAGAGACAGTAGCATAAAAAGAGGAACGAACCACTTTCAGATTGCCATATACATTTATTTATGTTTATGCATGCACGAGGCTTTTCACGTGGAAATTTCACCTCCGGATATCGTGAAATACGACCGAAAAAAACTTGTTGATAATTTTTTTGGAGAGATAAAATTTTATCAAGAAGAACGAATCGACGTGTGATCGAAACGCGTGGGTGAGAGATAATAATCATTTCAATTCAATAGCGAGAGTGATACGTCGAGCAGCGATGGATTGTTTTGGGAATTTGTACAAAAACTTCAACGTGAAAAGCCTCATAGATGGATACGAATGATCGGGTGTATACAGATCGTCCTGAAAAGTGGGCTGAAAGTCTGTTAAAAAGAAAGGAGAGTTTGACGCGGTAGCGAAAGAGAGAAACGGCCGGAAAAGGGCAAGAAAGTCAGATGAAAAAAAAGAAGAGTAAGAGGGAGAAAAAAAAAGATGGAGAGTGGAGCTATTTATCCCCTTGAATTCCCTGGAGGGTGTGGGGACAAGACTCCAGTGCCCATATTCTATAATTTGCTCTTGGAAAGCAAGCACGTTTCCCAACCC
Source organism: Hyposoter didymator (assembly GCA_037952995.1). NCBI lineage: Eukaryota > Metazoa > Arthropoda > Insecta > Hymenoptera > Ichneumonidae > Hyposoter > Hyposoter didymator. The sequence goes on from JBAJMU010000007.1 coordinate 3,131,231, forward strand.
CATCCAGACGGAATTGCGGAGTTGCTCTCCCCGCAACTCGTTCGGCTTACTTTTCCCTTGTTCCCCTGCTGCTGTTCCTTTTTTTCTTCTCTCAGTCTCTCTGGCTCGCTCGACCCTCGAAACCCTTTTGTGCTAGTAGCTTATTCTCTCTCACTCGGCAGAGCAGAGGGGACTCCAAAAGTTCGCGACGACCCTTGCAAGAAATGCTCTCGTTTTTTAGTCCTGTCTTGCACGCTTTTCACCGCATTCTTTCCCTGCAATCTTCTCGTTCGGAGCAGCGCACGAGGCAGCCTTATTTCCCCCCGCTGTCGCATGCCAACTCGACCTTCTCCCTGATGCTTTGTCTTATTCCCCGCGCGCGTATACTTTATTATTTTCTTCTCTACTTATTCATTTCTTTACCTTTTCATACCTCGCTCGTTTTATCAAGCATGGCTCGAACGGAGCCCTCAAATTATTCCGTTAGATTCACCCTCGTTCAGCAGCTAGACTTTCCCTATAGTCACGGATTCGTCGCAAATAAATAAAAANTTCCCTATAGACGCGGATTCGTCGCAAACAAATAAAAAAAAAATCGTAAGGTCTGCGAGGAGGAAAGCAGGAAAGAAAAAAAACGTAGCAAGGGGAGACGAGACCCATCGCGACGAGCAGGGGAAGCAGGCAAAGAATAATATACGTCGAGTGAGGGATGATAAAGTGGGGCGACGCAAACACCTTTTTTTTCAAGGTGTACAAAAAAAAAGGGAGACGACGAAGCCGAGAGCGCAGTCGGAGCGGGGTTGAAATGAAATTGCCACGAATTAATTGCGTGACAGTATTCTACACCCTTTTTTCTCTTATACCCTTAATCCGTATACTCTCAATTAATTCGTCAGCGCAGTTTTTCCAACGATAAAGAGAATGAAAATGAGGAGCGAGCAATTAATTGTAATAAATTTAGAGATTTTCTTGATGTCGTCATCGAGCCCGGAGGTTCATTCAAGTATATACACGAGTGCGGCGAACAAATTAACCCTTCGCGTTACCTCTTCATCGTTATTAAAAGCCGCGAGAACAAGGCTTTCTCGATCGAGCGACTGTTACGAAGCTTCCTGCTTGAAGCTTCGCCTTCAGAAACGAGCGCTCTCATCCCCTAAATTTCTTGAGCTTCTCTCCATTCCTCACTTCGCTCGAACAAACACTCGCTTCTCGCGCTCCTTCTCTCCTATTCCCTCTTCGGTTCTATAGATCGAATCAAGACGCCGGCGACCTCGTTATTTGCATGTTATTACCTTGTTTACATATTTATTCAATAGTCGGCGAGGGAATGTGCACTGGGTAGGGTGAAATATAAATGGAGGAGAGGAAACGCGATTCGTAGGGGATGAAACAAGCCTCTGGCGAGCCTATAATCAAACCTGGATCTTATCCAACGATCATCTCTCCATAATTTTCCATTAGGGTTCGCCTTGGCTGCCGAGGTGAACCTCAACGAAGAATCAACTTTTTTCTACTTGCAAACTCGTCCAAAATCTCGAAAACTATTCCAAAGCTTTCGACGCTTATCCATTGGTTTTCGAGTGACTCTAAAGTTTGCATCGTTGGAATGCAACGAAATTTTTGTTTTCAATCTTTGGAAAAAATAATTATTCAAACGAAAAATTTGGATGGAATTGGAAACTGTACGAATCATCAATAAAATCAAATTTTTTCGTTGCATTCCAACGTTGCAAATTTCAGCATATCGTTTTCAAAGGTTCTCTTGATACACCGCAAGTCGCAACACAAATTCCACTCCTTGATGCGTCTCTCAATCAATCAACAGGTTACAAGAGTTCATAATATGCGACGAGCATGAAATTTCTCATTAAAATAAAGGAATATAATGAAAAAATAGTCTCACCTGTTTGTGCATCTCAACGTTGAGTCCATAGGCCATTTCGTAATACTGTAAGGAGAAAAAACAGAGTTTCGATCGGATTAATACGACTGGTTGAGTGTCTGGATCGACTCGTGCGATAACGCACGAGCCATTGTGGAGAGTGTGCTTCGTGTAAAAGTGTCTGTAGTCATGTATTATTTATTTATTTATGATTATTGTTGTGAGTGCGGTTGTGTAGTGAATTGACGAGTTTTGACGTTTCTCACGTGTATACGGATTCCATTTATTTCCCCTTTTTTTTCACTCTCAAGAGATCATTATCGTGCATATACGCATATAGCTATGTATGCAGACATCCATACATGCTGATGAATGTCGCTGACCGGTTGCCGATGCGCTGCCTTGTTGCCTCGCGCGCGAGCGAATGAATAATGAGAGGAAAATTGAATTTTCACATGCCACTCACGTACATCGTTTTGCTGCCATGCTGAAAGCTCACCACATGCCGAACGCCTCTTCCCCCTCTGACCCTTCCCTTCGCCCTCTTTCCACCCACCTACACGCCCCCCGCGTTTCCCGTCCACTTCACATCGTTCCACGATTATTTTATAGACCCTTTGTCATCGGCCAATCGAGTCACGAAATTGCACCGTCGAATACAGTCGGAACAGAATTGAAAACGAGTGCGAAAAGGGATTTAGAAATAAATAAATAAATAAAAAATAAACCTTGTCGAAATGAGCCGAGTTGGAAAAACTCTAATTGCCGCTCGAGACCATTTTCATCCGATTATAAACGCGCACTTGTAATACTCGACTCCCGAAAAATTTAATCATCATCCGTTACGATATACAGTTGCACAGATTTTTTGCACAAATACGAGAAAAAAGTCCGAGCAGGCGTAGAAAACAAAATTCAATGTATAACTGCACGGAGGATTTTTTTTTTTCAATTAATTTCCAATTCATTTATTTTCACTTACACGAATTATTCGGCTTCCATTTTATTATGCAATCGGGAGGAGAGAACGTTTTCACGTTAAAAAAGGCAGCGTAATTAAAAACATGATGGGAGATAAAATTATTAATCTAGTTAGCGTTTGACGAAGGGAAATTTCCGGAAATTTCATTCAGCTGGATGTTCGTAGTTAATATTGTTTGAGCAAATGCAGCATGAAATTACAATCGAATAATGTAACGTTTTTCAGCCTTTATCATATTCGCTATTTCGTAGAATAACTTCGATCTCGTGTATCGAACTGGAAATGAGTTTTATGGAGATATTTATCACGTGAGATTTGATAACGCGATTGAAAACTGATGTGCAGAAAAAAATAATCAAGAGTCAGGTATCAAATGGAAATTTAAACTGGAAATATTTGCGATAGAATTCCATGTTTTTCCATGACATGAAAATTCATAAAGCAACAGACGCGAATCAATGAAATTTTCCGACCTATCAAGTTCAACTTACGCCACCGTTACCATTTTTTTTTTTTTCCCAAAACTATATCACGGAATGATATTCGAAAGCGAGGAGAATGGATGGAAAAAAATTCGAGTCAATTTGATTTTGATCTTGCTGCATATGGACCAGAAGGCGAATCGAAAAAAAGCCACGACTCTGAAGGTTGTATCGTTGACATTCAACGAAAAATATTTGATCTATTAATTATTTATGGAATTTTGATAATTGTTGCAATTTTTCGTGTCGATTGAGTTCTTAGGTGGCAAGGGATGGTCGTTTTATTGTCCAGACCGAATATTAAATAATAATTACGAGTTCAGCTCAAAAAAAACAGTATATCGTTGCATTCCAACGATGCAAACTTCAGCATGATGAAAAAGCCTGGATTTGGCATCAATTTGTGTACAAACATGATAAATCGTTGAAAAAAACTAAAAATCAGGAGAGAAGGGGTTGAAAAAGACAGGGATAAAACAAGATTTCTTGGCAAAGAGGTGAAAATTTGGTTGGTAATGAAATGCGGTGGACCGCAAAAGCTCTCGGGGCGGATAGAATGAAAAATTCAAAGGAAGAAGAAAAAAATGGTGGAATTTGGTTGAGGTTAGAGGGAAGGAGGAGTGAGCGCGGGAATAAATGGTGGTTTAGTGAGAAAAAAGCAGCCCGCGTTGCGTAGAAGACGACATTTTNTTTTTTTTTTTTTTTAACAAGCTTCCACTATATGGTGGAAATGCTCGGTAGTTCGTACAGTTGCCATGTGGCCTCCGAACGACCATTCTAAAAGAGGGGGGACGCGTTTACGAGACTCGTAAAGTGGCCGCGAAACACGTCGATATTATTTTCGTGAACAAACTGGACTCTGTGGAATGTGACGATAAAACAAAAGCAAAATACAAAATAAGTTGATTGAGACAATCGTTCCGTTGGATTTGATTCGAAAAAAGAAAAAAAAACGTATCGACCAAAAAAACAGAATTGAGTTTAATTGATAATTTCAATCTCATCGAGAGCTCGATCAATTGAACGAGAAAATCAATTGTCAGCATGGTTTTTGATAAAAGAGATAAAAAACGATTTTTCCTTTGAACAAGGTCGAAGCAGACAGCTGATACAATTGCAAGAGCGCGAAGTGGCAGTTTCCGCGAGGGAATAATGCGAGTGAGAGAAAAAGGAAAAAAAAAAAACAAAACAAAAAGGGAATGGAGAGAGAAAAGTCAAGAAAATTTTGTTCGTCGAAAGAGTTTAAGGGTGTGGCGGAAAGGGTGAGACGTAAACGGATTTGGAAGGAAGGGAGAAGAGGCAGCAATGATATAGAGAAACAGAGTAAAGGAAAGCGAGGAGGAAGGAGACAGCGTGGGCGGAAGAGAGACTTTATGTACTGATCGCGAAGGTTGAATAAGGGGTGGGGTGTGGAAAGAGGACAACCGGATAACTCGGAGAAATCCGGAACTCTCAGACTCCGTTTCGGTGCCCGAAGGCGCGCCAGAGCGCGTATCTCTCACGCCTCGCGGAAGTAAATTGGTCTTTAATTAATGAACCGCGCGCGAGCGCCAAGTTAACTCAGTGCCGAGAGAAGAGAGTTTCACACTTCGGTAGAGGATTCGACTCGAGTGCTGATACCGCGTGTCTGTTTGTTGACTGATGCACGATTTATGCCTCGATATCAAATATTCAGCATAAATCTTCAAAAAATTTACATTTTCTCATGAAAATGAAAATAAAACAAAATTTCGATAAAAGTTTACACGATTCAGAGAAATTCGCTAATAGGAATCTCGTGCAAAATTTCTGGCAACGAGAAACGATCATTTTGAAATTTAACTTGGCGCTCTTCGAGTTTTCGGAACAAGAAAAAACGAGAAGAAATTTTTCGAAAAAAAATGAAACTATAGACTAAAAAAAGGCAGTCGCAGGCAGGCAAGCGGACGAGAGATACTTTCAAAAACATTGGGATTATAATGAGAGGCTTTGATCAGTCCATAGCTTGCGCAAAGACTCACCATGACGTAGTGGCGCTGCATTTCCGTCTTCTCCTGGGCGAGTTTCTCCAGCTCCAACTTAATACTGGACAGAACAAGCAGGAAATTGCACGTGTAAGCTAGACAATTGGTAAGTGCACAGGGGACATTCGAAAGCCGATGGATTGGGTACGAGAAGAGAAAGAGGACGAGGAGGTGACCTTAAGGGGCTCTAGACACTTTTTTACAATCTATAAACTAAGCTAATAACTATATCTATGTACACATCACGTTTTCTCGTATCAAAGTACCAGAAGAACAACATTATCGAGTTCCAGAATAAGCTCAAATTTTCCCCAGCATTATTTTTCAACTTCGCGACACGCGTTTTTTATTTTACAAATATTCCGCAATTTTCCGTTTTCATTTTCGTCACATTTTCAACAACGAAAACTTGACAAACAAACAAAATGTTTAAACTGCAATAAAAATTGATCAATTATTCCCAACACCCATGACACACATGATTTTTGTAAATTATTCTACAAGACAAAAAAAACCATTCCTGTCCGTACACTGCCGACATATTTTTCCTTAAATTCCCTTTTTTTCATCACGTCAATTCCCTTCGTTTCGTGTATGTTTGTGTAGGTGTATGTTGTTGTTGTGCGTTTGTGTGTAAAATTGTGTGTTAATTTTTTACGCGGCTTACCATCACATAATGCCTCTGTATCTCTATTTTTTCACTGGCCAGTTTCTCGCACTCCAATTTAAGGCTGTACAAACGGAGGAATAACAAGATCAAATTAATATCTCCACATAATCAAAATATTTATAAACATATGCACAAATGTTAATATTATTATAATCACTATAATAAAAATGGAAATCCTCAACCAAGAATGCCTGCGGAACGAAAAATAAAGAAAAATGAAAAAAAAAAAAAATCTGAACACTTTAAAATTTATCGTAATTTTTTAAATAAATTCGTAAAATATTTTCTTTCTCACATAAACAAAACTGTCGCTCAAATTCGAACTCAATGAATAAGAAAAATGTGTAAAAATAAAGAAAAACAAAAAAAAAGGTATGAGGCTCGTTGGAGAAATGTGCGAGAACGGAACGTCTCAACGTGGGAATTAATCGAACAGGCAAGTGTATAAAGTGAGTATAGTGGAGAAGCCACACGCAGGTAAACAATATATAGAAAAGCTCTGGAGTACATTTCGAGCTAACAGAGCAGAAAGTGGGGGGGGGGGGGTTTGAACATGAACGAAACGATGAANGGGGGGGGGGAGGTTTGAACATGAACGAAACGATGAAATCCCTCGGGCGATGTGCATACACGGAGGGAGACAAACGCGCAGATATAGTGTACGCGAAATTGTGGGCCAAGGGGCAAGAGGAGGGTCACGTGATAGCACGGAATGTACACGCTCCGTTGTTGCTGCTTTTCCTATATTTATACATCCAAATGTATATATCGACTATATTCATAGCTTCCGGTCGGGCAAACAATTATCTGCGGTGGTCCAGACGACCGGAACCTGTTTTGCCTACTCGTCCACGAGCGAGTACACCCCCCTCACCCTTCAGCCCCTTTCGAATCCCGGTAACCGCGTATATTCTGTGTGTATATATCGGTAAACACGAGAGGTGTACGAGGCCCGAGCCATGGAGGGTTCCGGCAAGATCGACACGTATATGGGCCATTCCAGCAAACGTGGTTTTTCCCCTATTTATAAATTTCCATCCGTTACTATCGAGTGCCAATTTTTTTTTCCACACATTTATTTCTCATTTGATTTTTTAATTATTCAAATGTCGTTTCTTTCTTTTTTCCACATTAGAAATTATTTATTCATCAATTTTGAACACGGCGAGAAAAAAACACTTTTCGTTTGTAAATTGCAAAGATTTTTATTATGCACTTTTGGTTTCTCGAAACATCAGTCAATCGAATGACAATTTCATCGAAAATTCATATGAGAATATGAGACAATTACGCGATTACGAACTTGCCTGCTTTTCGGTTTGGAATGTCCCATATAGGAGATAAAAATGCTGAGAGGGGTGAGGCAGGGGTTTGATTGGAAGAGCTAGCTCGAACCACCAGAGGGTAGAAACGAGGTTCAAGTTGTTTGTACAATATGGACATAGTCCCCCGAACAATGGCTGCGTTTTCCCTGCGCGTAATAAATATCAAATAGTTCAGAATAGCCCTTGACATTTCGGAGAACGATATTACGTGATAATACATTTTTCATCTTCAAAAGAAATAAAAACAAAAAAGCGAAAATGAAAATGAGATTTGAATTCGAAAAAAAAAAATTGCGATATAAATTCGAAAAATCTCCGAGTCTCGTTTGCTGTAAATTCCTGAATAACTCTGAGTTGATCGGATTGATTATAATGGATCATCAGTTCAAAACAAAGACTCACTTGTGATACTGCGCCTGAAGATAATTGAATTCCTCCTTGATCCTGTCGCAGGACTCTCCGACAGTAAACTTGAAAGATTGTCCAGGTTGTGGTGGACCCTGGAACAAGCGAATGAAAAAATGGAAATGTTAATATGACAAAGTGCTCGCGTATAAAATGTCGTAAAAACTCAATTAATTCAAGAATTTCAAAGAATCCTCTTGGCACGATGTGATTAACATGCGAGCAGTAAATAAATTGATGAAACTCCTCAACAAATATGCGAGTGAAAAGATGCCAGCAGAAAGGTGAGAAAATAAATGGTCGATTTGCCATCAAGTCCAAAAAATATCTCACGCGACAAGGCAAACTGACTTTTTTATGCACGCGATTCTCTCGATGCACGCACCAAACATTAATGCGCGTGAGAGGAAAAAAAAAGGTTTCTGATAATCGCGTTCATGATCTCTGCAGTTTGCCACGCGGCTGCATTATACTTAATCAGCACGGTGGATCGAAGCGCAAACGCAATTATGATGTGTGTGTTCTATATCGTATATATAATTTTATAGCGACAGGCACGTAGATCTATATATCCGAAGCTTTTATAATCCGCATTGAGCGTACACTTTGTGATGTAGCCTCGATAAATCTGTCACTCAAAAGTCTTTTTGCGAAAGACCGTTATCGATTTAGTGACGAAGAGCGTCATCGACATGAATAAAAAAAANATAGAAAAAAAAAAAAGAATTAATAATAATAATCGTTACGTTGTTTTACAACCGGTAATAAATTGAATGTCATTTATGCCTGCTCCCTCGTGTTTGTTTGTCCTTCTTTTTTCCTCGTCCTGCCAGATAATACGATGAAAAAAAAATCAATAAATATAACAATGAGCCAATTAAGCTATCTCATGAGAGTCCAATCAAAAATAATAATCAAATAAAATTCCACTGTCCACCATTGACAATCAGAACTTGATGAAAATTCAAAATCAGAATGGAATTAAAACAGAGCATCTAAACTTTGATCACGTTGAAGTTTGCATCGTTGGACTGCAACGAAATTATGTTTTTTCTTCAGCAAAGCTCATTGTCATCATTTGAGATTCGCTCCAGACAATAAAACGATCTCTTGCGACCCAAAAACTCAATCGACACGAAAAATTGTCACGATTGTCAAAATTCAATGAATCATTAATAGAACAAATGTTTTTCGTTGAATCTCAACGTGCTGCAGACTTCAGAGTCATAAACTTGGCGGACATGAAAATTTTTCATCACCTTTTAATTTTTTTTCGTTTTTTTTCTTCATTTTTTCTTTTTTTCCAATTCAATGCAGAATGAAATTTGAAAAAAACAACCAACCACCGAATTCGCAAATCGAAGGCTAATTGAGTGAAGAATTGGTTTTCGAAATGTGCCCGAATCGAATTAATCAACGAAATTTCATTAAATTGTAAACGCCCCAAGTTCGAAGACATAACTGAAAATTTCAGTATATCGGATCTCGAAAAACAAGCGGTATTTTGCAGTAGCTTCTGCGACGACGATGCCGCGAAGCCGTTGGAAGTCACGCTCAGGGCGTGTAAGCGTCGAGATATTCGACACGCTGTTACACGGTTACAAGGAGACTTAAGAGGATGCATGCGCGCGTGAGCTCAACGAGGGCGGGGGGGTGAAGAGAGGTTGAGAGGGAATAAGGAGGAGACGAGGGGCGACGACACAACAACGACACGCGAGAAAGACCAAAAGAGAAAGAGAATTATGGAGAGAAAAACCAGAGAAAACGATAGAGCGCGTCAGAGAGAGAGAGAGAGAGGGAGAAAAAAAAGAGAGAGAAATAATGTGTTCGTAACTCGTGCCGGGGCACTGAACACACCGACTTAAATGCCATTTCGTGTTAAATATATGGACATAGCGTGAATGCATTAACCGGAAGACTACTGTGTGCGAGAAGATTTCGCTCCAGCCAACGACACAGTCGGTTAATACTCAAATACATGTGTACACGTTCCATACACATATATATACGAGACGCACGGTAGTCAACGACTTTAATAGTGAATCTATTAGCGGGAAAATGTCTTGAGACCTTTCCATGGGTTTGACACTAATTTTTCCATAATCTCCCGCTGCCAGTTACATTTTCAATTCATAAACCTTCTAAACATAAGCGCGTGAGTCGTTACAACGAGAGTCATCAACTTCAATGTACACGCTGCAAAAGTGCATGCAGCGTAAATTGCTGCTGTATTTATAATTATCGAAAAATATCGATCCAGCGACGCATCGATAATGAAAAAGTTTTGAATTACTAAAACGAGAATAATTCGCAAACAAATAAAAAATTTTTAAAAAACTTTGGTGAGTGTTTAACAAAACGAAAGAAAAAAAATGTAAAAGATCGCAACGGCAGATGGTCGATGTGTGAAATTCGATCGAGAGAAAAGGTGGCGAGGCATACAAGACGTTTTCGCGCAGAGAATAAGAAGGGGCTCTGACAATGTGTGTGTTGTATGTGTATAACGTCCACAGCCCTGGATATAATCCAAACCCTGCTGATCAGCGAAATCGCTGATCTCATTTGTAGCGAAAAAAAAGGCAAAGAAAAGGAAAGAAAAAAAACGGACGAGTATAATAAAAAGGTGAGAGTTGGAGAGAAAGCCGATCGGGTAAATCCAATTTCTTTATTGGCTTTTGGTTCACGCTGAGAGCCAGAGTGTCATGCTACACCCCTTGCCCCAACGCCTCTCTTCTTATTAATTTACTCAAGCCTGTGGGGCACTCTACAAAACCGACACACGACGCCCTGCACAATTATAAGATTATTTATCGACAGTTGCATGTCATTAGTGTTGAAAAGTTTGAGAAACACGAATAAAAACTTGTCGTCTCGCTGTATTTACGTGCAAACTGTCAAATCTCTTGATAGATAAAGAAAATTCGCGTAGCATCGTCTCATCAGCTGGTAGCAAAGACGCGCAGAATCTGATTAAAATATTTCAGGGAATAAAATTTTTTTCAATATGTTAATTACGACACTCGATAAATATTTTATTGACCAGACTCTTTTCTCTGCTCTTGATATTCCCTCGAAACATGCGTTGTACGATTCCGATTGGAGGAGGATAAATAACGCGAATGAGATAAGAGGAAATGGAAATTAAATACCGGAAATCGATCGTTGTAACGCTGTCGCGCACGTTTGAGAGGAGGGAGATTAATAAATTGAATATAAAATCATGTAGGACTGAATGAGAGAGTTGGAGGATATCGGGCCTGGACATTTGCACAGAGCAGTGAATGAATTTCCGGTGGAAAAGCTCAACCCGTATAATCTAAGCGTAGAATAATACCGAAGCAGCTCTATAGATATATGTGAATATGACATGGAGATATAGAGGGAAATATGGATCGATGGTATTAACGAGTCGTCAATATCTGTTCGAATGTATGGCAGCGATGTTCCCCCGCCCCGATACGAGGCATTTCTCTTGGATTTTATCAGCCGTTAATTCGATCAGACACATTCACATGTCCGTCGTCGTAATTTCAAAGCGAGTCTATAATAATGGGAGCGTTACGACCGAGGGTTAATATTCTGCGTGGGCTTCTCATCGCTGAATGTTGTTAATTGATTTTTTTTGTACTTTTATTCTCTTTCTACGATGAGCTGTAAAATTCGGTTTTACAATGTCAACGATTCGAATGTTGTACCGTAGCCAGAGCACAGTCAAACGAACATTTTTATCAAATTTTCGATTCAATTGGCTGACAACCTGATTAGAAAAATGTTTTTCAACGAAAAAATTCGTTACGAAGATTTTTTATCGAGGAAATTTTATTTTTTATCTCGTCGACGATTACAGCTTTTGTTGAAAACCGGCAATAATGATAAGAAGAATAAAATGTGTCGAAATATACGTCGTAGAGAAGTGAGGGATCGAGGGGAACAGGAATTTAGAAATTATGCTGAAGTTTGCAACGTTGAAATGCAACGATAAATATTTTGATTTTATTGATGATTCGTACAATTTTCAATGTCATCCAAATTTTTCGAGTCATTTTGCCTTTGAATAATTTTTTTTTTTTCCAAAAAATGAAAAATAATTTCGTTGCACTCCAACGATGCAAACTTCAGAGAGTCGTATTTGGAAGAGGCGGAGAGAGGCGGTGGTTGGAGCAGCAGAGGGATCTACGGAATAACGTCGAGAGACTCTTTGGTCGTCGTTGGAGTTGCGGTATATAGAGGCGAGGACGACGCGATCGAGGAGCTCCGACGGTGGTTCACGGAGAGCCTGCAGTGATGATTACTATATGGAGAGCGAAACGCGTGAGCAAGAGAACAGTCGCGGTTAAGCCGGACCACGAAAACCGCAGGTTCGCGGTAACGAACCGCTCGCAGTGACCGCGCGCACGATGCCCAGCAGCTAGAGCTCGAGGTCTCTTCGCCTCTCCGCGATCTATGCTTTAGGAGGACGACAACATTCGAGGAGACGACGACGAGAGGAGCTTTCGAAAACGGTAAATTATGCCACGAGGAAACACCACAAACTCGCATCTTCGAATTTTCTTTATCGGTCCAAAAACCCAACAACAACAACGACAAAAAAATTGAATCCAATTGAAATTTGTGTTGTCGATTCGGTCAAATGATTAAATCGATAAATCTTCTCGGTCGATTGAAAAACGCCAATCAATTGTATTTTTCATCGTTTCAAAATAAATTTATTAACGAAAAATGAAAAATCTTTGCAAAGCAAGAAATTGTGATGACGAAAAAATTCGTCGATACAAATAACGAATATTTTGTTTCCACACGAGAATGGCGATTCCTACGAGAAATGTCAGAAGCAAAAGTTGCATTAGTAAAAGCACCAGAGGAGCAAGGCGCATGGAAACCTACGACGAATGCAAACAGACGGAGGCACAAAAGAGAGTTCGCGAGGTCCTGAGGCAGAGGGGGGACAAGCCGCGAACGTTATTTGCATAAGCAATGCATTTTGATTTGCGCGGCTTTCCCCGATCGAGTCCCTCGGGTGTACACATTGCACACACCGCTCTGGGAATGGTATGACATAAATAATACATGCCATAATGACGGTTGCGCGACGTCAATTTCGCAGGGACCGCGTCAGACATGAGCTTCCCAACAAGAACAAACTTCCTTTGCATCTCTATAAATTTATACACGCACGTATATAAGTAAAAGGCTCACTGTACATAAATATATTGACAAAATTTAAATTTATCATTAAAGTTCCAAAAGTAGGTTCCTCAATATTTTCGCCCGCAACTAATGCCTCGAGTCTCTTTGCCTCCAATTAAGAAAAACATTGAAACCCTCATCGTCACGGATCAGCAAAATCAAAAAAATGTTTAATTCGTCAATTAAGTTTTCGAGTCCCTGGAAAAAAAGAAAAATACGTACCAACAATCGCAGCCTCGACAGAAAGTTGAAATTTCGAGTCGAAATTTTGTAAATTGAAAATTTTCAGAAAGAATAAACGAAACCGAGTTCATTCGGCAGAATTGTCTGCAAACGCGAAATTGCCGACAAGCAAAAATAAATATTGGAATATGAAAATATATAAAGCGGTGTCTGGAAAACGAAAGCCAAATCTTGACGCAGATCAATATCTTCATCCTCAATTATTTTCCTTCCACGTAATTCGCTAACTCGATTGGCGAAGCGAAGCGTGACTTAAACCACGAAACCCCCCAGATACTTGTATATAAATATATTTATACATTTAGACGCGAGCAAAGGGGCGCGTGTGTGTGTTAGACGTTTACAAATACAATGTATGTATGTGTTTATGGCAAATCCGCATAGCCATATACTCCGACGATAATGCACCATCGAGCATCAGAGAGAGAGAGAGAGAGAGAGAGAGAGTTCCAATGAGCTCGTGGGTAAGATAATCTCATAGCGGGTGCGCCTAATCAACCCTCGTGGCCTCCCCTTCGCTGGCCTGTCTCCGTGTTACTTGCACCCTCTACTTACAGTGCACCGAGCTCGTCCAATTAATGGATCTCGCGATGCCCGTGTCCCGAGCTATAGAGCGATTCTCTGGGCGTTCTCTTGCTCTTTTATCTCTCGGCTTCTCTGTCCCTGGCAAGATGCATATATATTTTCTTTCGTACAACAAGAACGCGCGCGACCCTCGTCCTGAGGGCTTTTGCCGTCGAGAAACGCGCGCGCGACTGCCAACGTGTATCATCAAATGTATTCACACACACACATAGACGCGTAGTAATGTTAATTAGATCTAATTAGCATCAAGATTTATACAGCTGCACATTTAAATTANAGAGAGAGAGAGAGAGAGAGTTCCAATGAGCTCGTGGGTAAGATAATCTCATAGCGGGTGCGCCTAATCAACCCTCGTGGCCTCCCCTTCGCTGGCCTGTCTCCGTGTTACTTGCACCCTCTACTTACAGTGCACCGAGCTCGTCCAATTAATGGATCTCGCGATGCCCGTGTCCCGAGCTATAGAGCGATTCTCTGGGCGTTCTCTTGCTCTTTTATCTCTCGGCTTCTCTGTCCCTGGCAAGATGCATATATATTTTCTTTCGTACAACAAGAACGCGCGCGACCCTCGTCCTGAGGGCTTTTGTCGTCGAGAAACGCGCGCGCGACTGCCAACGTGTATCATCAAATGTATTCACACACACATAGACGCGTAGTAATGTTAATTAGATCTAATTAGCATCAAGATTTATATACAGCTGCAAATTTAAATTAAGGGAGCGAAGAAATCGTGAGAATTTTTTTATTCGGCTAATTAATGAAATAAATTAAATGAAAAAAATTGAAAAAACCCGGAAGTATCATTTTTGTTTAGCGTCAGATAAAAGAATCCTAGAAAATTTCATCTGCGACAAGAATTCTGCTGTATGAAAAATTTATTTGTCGCAGAGAAAAAAAGTGTGAACAATTAAAGGGCTTGCGTTGTTATTGTAACGGAAACGTTATTATACGCTCGTGGTTTTGTACCACACGCCATGAAATATAGCCGCACGTGCGAGAAGAACAAACTTGGTTGTAGTTCTCAGGAGTATCCACACCCTGAGAGCAACTAACTACTCTCTCCCTTTTTCTCTCGTCTCTCATATCGTTGTATGTACTTTCAAGGTCCGCCCACCCTCTGGCATACGCGCCACTGCCGCACTCTCTCGTAGATCCGACGATAAATGCCCGTGGCATTTTAACCCACTGGGCAATTAAGTCGGATACGATCGCGGACGAAGAATAACGTAACGTACACACCGCGTCCGCGTGCGAGGATATTATACTCAACGAGAAAGAAGGAACGTGCACATATTATATTCGTAACGGTACAAATTATTATTTTTTTTTTTTTGCCACAAATAAGATGTCGAGCCAAGAAATATTAGTGGATAATTACAGTGAACCGTATAAATTGAAGAAACAAATACGTATAAATATGTTTAACGAGAAAAAAATTCATCGACATAATGGAATTCAATTTTTTCTGATCGTTGTCGATAAAAATAGTTGCAACATTTTTATTGTTTCGTGTCAATTAGATTTCTAAAGAAATGATGATTCATTCATAAAAAAAGAATGTGGCACGATTGAATGGGGAGGAAAGTTCCGATCCCGATAATTGGGCCTTTCACAAAAAGTAACGAGAGTCCTATTGTCGTCCATTATGTGTTTTTATATATCTCGCGATTCTTTCGTTATTCCAAAAGTGTTTGTGCGTGCGAACCAACTTAATAACGTACTCGGCATGAATTGACTTCGTCCACTCGACCGTACGATATCGCAATGAAGTAAAAAGTGCCGAGTGGTCCGAGGGAGAATAGAAAGAGAGAGACGAGAAGAAATAAAAGAAAGCGTTTGGTATTAAGTGCCCGAGACACGTCAAGTCTCGAGGGTCGTCGTTGTGGGAGCGTTAAGGGGGGAAACAGCCCTGTTTCGAGCACGAAGCTTTTGTACCAATTTAACCCACTTTAAGTACCGCTGCACACACACATATCAATTTGATACAAACATACAGAAAAGTAAAGGACTGAATGACGTTAAACTTTGCACCGTTCAAAAGCAACGAATATTCATTTTCAATTCATCAAAAAAATTGATGAAAATTAAAATCATACCCGTCGAAACTTTGTCCAAAAATCCCCGACGGACTAAATTGCTCAAAAGCGTAAGCATGTAATTGAAAAAAATTCAATTCAATGAAAAACCATCAAAAAAAAATAAAAAAATCTGAATAACGGAAAAAACTGCGCGTGTACGGAAAAAAATATGGATGTTTATAATTTCAACTCTCTTTCGAAAAGAGCTGCATTGATGATCGAACAGAATTAAATTCCGATCAAAATTGATTCGGGAAAAAATGCGTTTGCAATTGAATCACGAGCTTCATTCGAGTGATTGAAAAATAGAAAAAAAAAATGAATATCAAACGAATGTTAGCCGATCTATGAAACGTTCGAATAATGAAATCAGGTTTGATCGGTTGTACCGAATAAATTAGCAAATTTCATAGATGTTTCCATTTCCACGAGTTCACAATAATTAAACATTTTAATTGTAAATTTATCGTCCACGTTTGATAAACTCGTGTGTGCATTACATGCACGAGCACAAAACATCATCGTGATTTAAATCAACAGACAGTAACAGATCACTCCGCCGTAACGAAGACTAAACGACATGATTGTAACCTGTCGAGTGTGCGCTCCGAGTGAAAAATCAGAGTACACTTTTCCCCCCCTCCTTTATTACTCACTCGTTCTCGCATTTATCGCGTTAACGGATAGAGCGAGAAACTTTGCCAATTAACCGCTGTAACGAGTTACAACGACTCGCCATAATGTTGTAACCATGTATACGGGAGATTCCATGTGTACATAGACATCACATCGAAATTGGCTTTTCGATAAAAGCCCTTGATCCAGGTCCTACATATTTTCATTCGTATGGAACGTTCCCCGAGTTAAAAAATTCTAAAACCATTTTTTCTTCCAATATTTCAAACAAAAGTTATACTCGGTCAACCTAAAAAATGTAATAAATCGTGTAACATTTTTCGTATACAATTTATTCAGTTTTTTCGTAATAATAATTTAAAAAATCATGGCAGATTGACTCATTAGCGATGTCAATAAGAAATAAAAACGATATCTCAACTGGAATTGAATGTTAGCGCGTGGAATGGCTGATACATGATGGTTATTACGAAACTCGGAAGTTTGTTCAGGTGGGCGAGAAAACAGAGGGCAAAAGCGAGAGAGAGAGAGAGAGAGGAGCCTGAGGGCGTGCAAGAAAATAGATTAATAATGCAAGCATGTTTGCACGGTTAATTATGATAGCTGGTGGACGGTTACCGTTCGTTGCTTCGCTTCTTAGGTTTGAGCTTGTGCTTCGCAAGGAGGAGGTACAGCAGTAGAAAGAGTAAAGGAAGTGAGAACGGAGAGACGAAGAGAGACAGAGAATTGTGAGTGACACTCAACGCTTTGCAAAGTGCCACCGCGTAGTCTCGCTTCCCGCATCAAGACAACGATGATAAATTATGAATTAAAGGATCAAAGTAATAAGCGAAATGTGTGTGGGCACAGGTTTCTCTCGAAAGCCTCTTAGCGCAATACATGTACAAGTTAGTACACAGATTATCTCAATGGCTGCGATATATTTGATAGTAAAATGCTTTTTCTCATACAAAGGGAATCCCATTATTTCCGAACGAGCCAATATTTCTGCCAATTTCATAAAATTACAAAAAATACAAATCTCTCAACCGGGTGAACAGAATATTTGATTACGACAAATTGAGTATCAAAAGCAAAAAAAAAACAAAACGTAAATTTTCCCAACACCCTGTGATTTAAAAATTCTCTGAAATATCGTAATTTATTATAAAAATAATACCAACAGCAAGAAATAATGAAACGCTCTCTCGAGTGAGGACAACCCTGAGGATGCAGATAAAAAAATAGGGCAGGAGGTAATTAGGGGTGGACGGAAACAAAGGAAGAGAAAAACAGTAAGAAAAGAAAAGATTAAAGGGTCGTCGTGCACCGTTGACTTTGCATTACACTAATCGAGCCACACTTCCCTGTCCCTCGAATGTTAATAGAGCACTCCCTCATTTCCTTTCTTTCTCGCAACATTATCTGCAACCTTTTCACTCGTGCGATGGAATTTACAGTGTGAAAGCCACACCCGAGGCGATAAAATCAGTTGCCAGTATCATCGAAGCCTGACGGAAATATTCTTGCAAAAATGGCCACATAACGATATATGTCTGAGGAACAACACGTTTATATGAATAAAACGGTAACATTATTTTTCTTGCTGATGTAAAAACGAAGATAAGGATAAGGAAAGCTCGTATGGGACGTTTCAATCTCCTCCGTCACCTTCTCAAGTTCCAGCTCGATTAAAATAATCTGTTAGACAAATATCACATCCACGAGATTTCTCCATGTGCCAAGAGTTACGTTCGAATAACGATGCCAATCAAAAAAAAAAATATAGCTTGAGATTCCATTAGTTAATCGTTCGTGCACTGTAGATTCGAGGAATAAAAAAATGATCAATTTGTCGATTAAATTAGAGGTCAGATAAGCGAACGTTGAAGTGAGAATGAAACTTTTTTCGAATCGCCAATAGATCGAGAGTGTGAAACAGAGAAAAAAATCTCGATGAAATCATAAAAGATAAAAAATACATGAACGTAAACGGAGCCAGAATATATTTTGAAAAATCTGAATCCCTATTCCGCAAAGCTGCATGGAAAATAAAGTGGTTAATGCACTATCGATATTTATAATAAACAACAACATTGGTTATATCTCGTGCCGCATATTAAATTGCCTCGCGATCAGACAAACAATATTTTTCCATCTTTCGATTTATGTACTTAATCTATTTCTGCAAGATACAGAAACGCGGTGAAATAGTTGGAATTCGAGATGGCGATCGCGTGCGTGTTGTATCTATGCTAATTTTGTGTCAGATTACGAACCGAGGCAATGGTAATGGTAATAGTGAATAGTTGAGCTCGATATCGTCGAGGGAATGAAGAAAATGAAGAGCAAAGGGAGAGAGAGAGAGACAGAGGAACGAAATGGAGTTCTGATACTTATCTATCGACCACGTGGTGTACATATTCCATGGTTGTATTTTTCCTCTCCTCATTCTCTCCCTTTCATGCCTCTCCTTCTTCCTCTATTTTTTAACATGCGTTCTCGAACTCGTTTGAGCTCTGGCACCAGAGCTCGACGTCTGCTGATAAATAATGTATGACTTGCTGCCCACACGTCCCGCACCCTCATCGCGTTGCCATTCCCTTACCCGTGCGGACGTTTCTTCCTTATCCACCTTCTTCGCGGCCTCTCCCCCGTAGACCCCTTGTACATGTGCTATAACTCGATTCATAAATATGGATGTTTGTTCTCGCGTATAACCGGTGAGCACTTTGTAAGCCACGCTTTTGAGCGTGCTCGCGAAACGTCCTCGTCCTCGTCGTCGCAATATTACGGCTACCACGACTACTTATACACACAAATCGAATATATAGCTCGACCTACCACCGCGCCGGGGCTGTGACAACCAAGGAGGACACTAAATCCACGACTGTAACAAAACCCAGCACACCGAAAGGCGTAACGCAGTGCTGTTCGAACGGTTCAACGATTCGAGAGTGTCTGCGTATGCAAAAAAAGAAACATCGCCGCAACACTTACTGACAATATCGTAAAAATAGTTTGTGAGTCGCAGGGATGTAAGGGCAGCAGCTCGATCGTGTTTGGGGTGGCTGAGGGCTCGGGAGAAACTCCAAAACAATAATCCAATTGAATATGATGCTGAAGTTTGCAACGTTGGAATGCAACGAAAAATTTTTGATTTTATTGATGATTCGTACAATTTTCAATGCCATCCAAATTTTTCGAGTCGATATGCTTCTCGGGTTCGAAAAATCCATCATTTTATCATGGTAATTACATATTCTGCGTTTGAATCATTATTTTTTCCAAATATGAAAAATAATTTCGTTGCATTTCAACGATCCAAACTCCAGAGTCATAATTGAAAGGGATTCGGTGCAAAAGTGCTGCAAGTTTTTGAACATAAAGATCATAAGAGGAAAAAACCCGTCAGAGTTGAAAGAAGAAAACAAATAGCACAATATTGCAGGCGAGAGGCAAATATATAAGGAAGAGAAAGAGAGTGGAATAAGGTTGAGTGTAAAAGTACATGGTAGAAATGAACGTGACTAGGGAAACGTCGCGTATCGTGGTAAATGAGAAAGGCGAAGGTTGTTGTACGTGGGCGATTCGCGAGGCGGGGGAGGAAGGCAGAGGAGAAGATTGAGATGGGACGAAGGGTAGTGGCAAAGTAAGAAAAACGAGAGAAGTAGAGAACCGAGTGGTTAGAAAAGGAGGAGCTTTTTGAGTGAGTGAATGAGGCAAGGAGGAGGAGGAGAGCAAGAAAGAAGAGACTCCTCGAAAGCTGCCGAAGCCGTGAAACGTATACACTTGGGAGTGAAAAGAGTGAAGGGAGTATAAGTGAAAAAAAGAAAACATGGAAATAAAAGAGACACACGAGAAGATAAGAAAGAAGAAAGAAGGAAGGCCATAGGTTGGGGTGGTGTTGAAAAAAAAAGGGTAGGAGCTGTGGAGAAAAGCGACAGGGTCAGGAGGAGGGCGAGGAAAAGACGCGGAAAGAGCGATACGTATACGAAGCGAATAGTGAGACGAAGAGAAGAAACTAAGAAACGAAGGAATTGGCTCTGGTGTACCGGATAGAGCGCGGGTAATTACCCACTCTGGGAGTGGAAGAGTGGAGGTCGGAGGTACAAGACCGAGCAGCCATAGCACAACGCGAGAGAAACAAAGAAGCGGAACAAAGAGAGAGAATCTAAAGAAGAATGAGAAGACGAGTATATATAAGAAAACGATGGGGAGGAGGCGGGGAGGAGAGCGAAAGAAACAAGATGGGAATGAGTTGAAACGGGGTAAAAGTTCTTTCTGGCCGGACGTATTTTCCCGGGCGTGTTGCAACTCCCTTTCCTAGCCTGATGCTTGGCGTAGCATGCGCCACGGTAAGATAGAATGTTGCTTTTCCTTTTTATTTTTCTTTCTGACCAAGGGATAAGGAATTGAGTGCATCGCGTATATCTATGTGCAGTCAAAAGCGGAAGAATCAAGTAAATAACGACGAAAAAAACCGAACGAGTGTATCGTTGTTAGTGCTGGAGAAAGAAGCGGAGCAATGAAAGAAAACTACGCCAAAGAGAGAGAAGAGAAAACGCAAAGATAGCAACAGCTTTTATATCACTTTGGTAGAGTACAAAAGAGGCTTCTAGAATATCGGCCAACTGTCATGGCCTGCTGGCTCTTTCGCCTTTCAATAGGGAAACGATAGTAATATAGTGGAGTCGAGCCCCCTGGACATTCGAGACTCGTCGTCACAATGCCGAATCCCGCCGAAGAAATTGACGTTGAAACATGGCGACCCCAGTATATCAATAGAAAAGAAAAAAAAAAAACCCCACCCTTGTAATACGTTTCAACCAGCGACGTGGGGTGCCGATGAATGTAGAAAAATAAGACGATCGACAGATTGAGATCGACGAAAAAACTAAAACCTGAAAATCCATTCCGCTTACCGAATCAACAACCTTTCCCAACAAAACTTCTCGCCCTGATCATAATTTTCATCCGACTCCGTTAAACGTAAGAAAAAAAAAGGGAAAAAAAATCGTTAAGCGAATCTGCGTAATCGCCAGAGTAAATTAAAACCAGCAGGTCTGTGACGTATACACGGAAAAGGGGTGCGAGAGAATAGAGTCAGCAGAGTTGGAAGTGTAAAAAAAAAAAACTAGAAACATACAATAGAATCATAAGTGTGAGAAATGAAGGAGCACAAGGGTTGGTAACTTAATCTGTTACAGTCATAAGCCCCTCGTTTTTGTGCGTACAACCACCCTGCTGCATCTCAACCGAGTGACGTGACTTCTCCCCTTCCCTGCTGCGATGCTTATTCCTATGCCTCTCTGCTCCCGGCGCTGTCTCCAACCCTTTAAAGTACTTTGCATCACGTATATACATGCGCACAACATACATATTGCAGAGAATGGGTATAATACCCCAGTCAGCTTGTAAGGCTACGTCCGTTACTTGTTGGTTTCTCACCCCTAGTTTTCGTCAGCAGCCGCACACGTTCCACGCAGTCCTGCGTCCCTCGTGACTCTATTTCCATGCTCCTCATACATAATACACGTGCAATGTTCACGTACAACATGAGGAAACGAGCAAGAAACGGAGAGACGGTAAGCAACACACAAACACACACGAAATGTATAGGCAGAGTGTGTGTCCATCTTTGCAAATACGTGAATATAAATGCTCACGAATATATTTGATGGCGCTTCATAAAATATACAGATATATTAAGGCAGTTCTCGTCAAGGCCTGAACACAGCGGGGTTGAAAATAAAGTAGATACGTCTGGCTGCGATATAATGGGAGCGTGGACCCTCCTCGTCGTGTCCTTTGCCTTTTCCTCATATACAGTCAGAGTTGTGAAAGGAGTGGGAGAGCGAGATAGGTGTATATGCGCTAGTTACTGTGTATGTACACAGAATTAGTACAAGCGTCGTAACAGCGGGAGATACGCGTATGTGAAGCATCGTGAGGTGTTGTATATATATATAGGTGGGTGTTTCTCTCGCCTCGCCCTAATGCCTCTCGCTCTCTCCCTTGATTTACCACTCCAACGAGCCTTAAGGGGCTGGCACGAGGGGAAGAGAGCTTTAGTTTCTGACAAGCAGTGCCTCGCAACTGCCAAGCAGCCAGAGGTATATGTATAAGTGTGTATATAACACTCTGTGTATTCTCTGATGGTTCTCGAGTACCGTGATCGTCCAAAGAAGGGGGTGAATATGTTACAATTATCGCTAAACCGATGTGCACTATCGAGGGACCGAGAGAAAGTGAGCAAAGCAGAGAATCGCGAGGGGATAGTGACAAAGGGAAAGAGAAAGATAGAGAACAAAAAAGGACGAAGAAAAAGCATATAGATATATGTATGAAGGGGGAGAGATGAGATTTCGAGGGTGAGATGAAATGCCTCCCTCGTTCAAGCAGAGTGTTCTGCTTCACTCTCACCCATTATTTCTATCTCTCTTTTTCTCTGCGACGATCCCAACATGACATACGAAACGACACGTTGGAGAATCCTACGAAAGAGGGCGCGCGAAAACATCAACCCCTATAAGTTTACGTCCCTCGGGCACAAAACCCGCACCGATACCTATTTCGCCTGTTATTGTTTTTTTTTTTCTTTTTTTTTTTCGTTCCTGGCTTCTGCTTTTATTGGGATTTCTATTTTCTATCTTACTCCTCTTTTAAGCGTTCTTTCACAGTAGAAGCTCACACAGAAAACATGGCGGCAACGGGGGACAAATGAAATTTGGCCCAACGACGATTGCCGTGCGTTGGCCGATAGTAACCCAATACGACCCTTGTACCTCGTATTTTTTCTTTTTTTTTTTTTCTATTTCGATATGGCTTTTATTACACTCGTGTATATCTATAGCATATGTGAATGTGTGTGTGTGTATACGTGAGCAACTACAGGGGTTGTCGGCGGTATGGCTTTTCCACACCCTCCGAACGAACCCTCGAACTTGTGTGACCCCGAAGAAACTTCGATCTCGTTATCTACGTCGTTACGCGGTCGCTCCAAATATGCCAATGTGGGTTTTACGTATATATAGGCGTACGTAAGGCCCTATATGTATAAATGGTTTTGTCTGGGGCTTTTCTCTTCTCACTCTGGAATAGTGTCTCGTAACTTTTAGCGGAACAACCAGAAAACCTGCCAGCCCTTACGCCGTTCGGTTCACAATACGAGCCATCAAGAACCCTTTCCCATGCAGACACCCCTTTCCATTTCATTCTCTTATTCTTTTACGCTCTCTCTCTCTCTCTCCCGCTCATTCAACGACGATAAATATTTGCAAACTGATAAATTTGTGCCAAGCAACGATATGCTCGTGTGTGTTTGACGTTTGCGTGTTCATATTATGCCTGTGTCTGAATTTGTGGAAATAATGGGCGAGGGTCGCGAGCAGACACGCGACGAAACTTGTGTATTTTATTGGCCGTATTATCGTGCAAGATTGATCTCGAAAAACACGATCGAGAGGAAGCAAAATAATCGCAATCGACGTGAAAAGGAAATTAGTGTCTTTTAAGTGTTTTTTTTCCCTTTTCTTCAACCACTACAGTTGGAAAGATGAAAAATCTTTCGCTTCGACAACCGTTTCAATCCTTTGGACCCCTGAATCGGTAAAATAATAATGTGAGAATAATGGGCCTGAATATAAAAGCTTCGAAAGTGATAGAAACGTAAAATCGGTTGTTCCGGAAAAGATGACACACTGAAAACAAAATTTTGTTGGAAAAGATCGATATTTTGTTCGATACGTTCAACTGAACGTTTTTTTGAATAAACCCAAAAATTGTGTCGTCGCAGCAAGAAATATTCTAGAAAATCTCTTCGGAAGCAAATTTTAGTCGTTCCAATCGTAAATTTAGCTGACAATTCCATTGGAAACCAAATATACTGTCAAAATGACGAAAATTTTGAAATTATCGAAAAATATTTAGTTCACCGTATTTAACAAAATATCGGCGATTTTTAACAAAATTTTATTTTCAGTGCACGAAGGAGAGTGAAAAAAAAAACTGACCGACGGTGAATTGTGGGTAAGGAGGATAGTGTGACGAAAATAAAGAATCGAACGGAAAACGAGACACTGATGATCCAAATTGTACGGGTTATGACCTTTCTGATCCAAAAGCAGAGAGCAATAACGCACAATAATGCGAAAGTATATAAACGGAGAGTAAAAGAATACAAGCTACTGCTGCAACAAACGAGGCAGAGTTATACATCGTAATCTCGAAGGTGAAGGGTGAAGAGGACAATGAGAGAGAGAAACTGTGCAGATGGGGGATTAAAAGCAAAAGAGAAGGAGTTGTGGGCAGGAGGATAAGATATTTGGTCCTTGTTGGCCGGTGACAGTACCGATCTCTCTGGCGCCCTGTTGTATACAGTAGTCCCCCTCCGTGTATATCATTAACCTCATCGTCGTTTTTCGCCTCCTCGCCTCTTCAATTCGCTCTCTTTCCCTCTTTCTCTCTCGCTGGCTCTTAATCCAAGCCACTGATCTCCTCTTTTTCTCTTTCCGGAGGTTTCCAGCATGCCTCTACGAGCCCCACCGTCACACTACCCCAACCCACGATTTAGTCCTGACGTCCTGCAGCATCACGATCCCCGCAGAGAGTTCGCGAGAACTCGCTCTGCAACAGCGCTGCTCTTCCTTCCTACATACAGAGATCTGCACAAAACATATCCATCGTATACGAGTGTTCGTCTATGTTCTCCTCCAACACAGACGAGCACGTACATAGACAGAAATACACAGAGACATACATAACGTATACCCCACAAGAGACAACTTCTCTCTCGCTATCCTCGTTTCCCTTTCCTGCCCGCGACCTTTTGCTACATATATCTATATAAACACGAAGGGATTTCTGGTTGTAGAATCGTGTGTCTCGCTATTTTCATCTCTCTTTCTCTTTGATACTCTCGCTTGCACGGGAGTTCTCAACGCAGCGATGAAACGAACCGGCTACATTCTCTCGTGCTCTCTTGCTTCCATTATACATGTGTATATCCTCCACATGTATATACTACATATGCAGGATATATAAACGTAGTTTCGTCCTCTTCCAAGCCCTCGGTTGACTTCAGAAATCGCAGCATTTAATCCATCTCCGTCTCTGTCCACTTCGCTCCGGCGAAAAGGAAGAGGGAAGTGGGATGCTGCGTATATGTGAGCTCCCATGTACCTTGTAACACTTCCCCCCCCTCTCTCTCTCTCTCTCTCTTTATCTCGTTGCTTTACCGCTTACATTTCAGCACATATATATGCACGTGCATATCTATATATAAAGCATGTATGCATACGTATATAACCCTCTTCCTCAATCGCATCGTAAGCTAAGCCGGATCTCTGCGCCACCCCAACAGTTTCTCTCTCATCTCTGTTGCTCTGCTGCTCGGACTCTCGGTCCATCTCACAGTCACCTCCGCGGTGCAAACGAGTAATTAACTATCTCCGTGTGGGACACGTGTTCCCTCTGCTCTGCTCGTTCACTCGCTGCTCATCATGCATCCTCCTCTCTCTCTCTCTCGGCGTTTCCTCTCTTTCTCTCAATCCTTGTCTGTCTCCTCCTTGTTACTCTCTACTGGGTTTAACATGCTCGAATTTACCACTGTCTCCCTTTAACTCGCTATAATAATGTACAATGTATACATATACGGATATAGATTCATACATGCCCTATAGCGTGATCCCCAACTCTCTGTCTCTCTCCCTCTTTCTCTTTCTCTCCGTCTCTCTTGCTCTTCGGTCTCTCGCACCCTCGGGCCACTGTGTTTGCACACACGCTCTTATGTTAATTTAGCTAAACACCCTCGTCGACCCGACGCCACTGCCGACTTGCCGTTCCACTTCGCTCTCCCTTTTCCTCTCTTCTCTCTCTCTTGCTCTGCCTCTATCTGTATATTTAAAAGGTACCTGTACGTTTCTGTATTTCGTGTTTCCATGCTACTGCTACTGTTACTCAAAAAGGACACTAATATATTGGTCATTCGATGTCAGATCGACCGTGTATCAAGCGACGAAATAGATAACGAAATCTCTGAGAAACGAACGACGTCGAAGTGTGCATCGGTTGGAATGCCACGAAATTCTTTCTTTTTTTTTCATGAACAGAGCTCCATGATTCTTATTCAATATTGAGCCAGGACAATGACAGGATCTTTTTTCAGGATCCAGAGCCAAAATCGGTACGACAATAAAGCGAAGCGAACTTCAGTGTCATGAGAAACTATCAAATCATTGAGATACACGCTTCTGGTTTAAGGAAAAGCAGAGAAAAATAAATTGCACAAACGTGATGCTTGGAATATAAAAAAAAAAAAAGCGCGAAACCAACGAGAGATTTGATTACAGACAAATTCTTAGGTCGAGAGTCGTTCGAGCTGGAGGGTCCCGCACTCTCGCAAGCACACACATACACAAGCCTGTGTATATATATATAAATAGATGACGAAAAATTACGGTGGCTGAAAGAGCCGCGTGGCCCGACGAGGGTTCAAATCTCCGGGAGTTGCCGGCTCGCTCTTGTGGTTTCGTTTCCCCCTGCTCGCAGCAATAGAGTGTGCGGTTCTGAACGGGGTTAATAACACGCGTGTTCGCAATTCCCTCTCAGTCTCTTATTCTTCTCCCTCGTTTTTTTTTCCTCTATTTTTATTATTCTCTGATACAATAGCTGCCAAAGGAAATTACAAGTAAATATATATATATATGTAAAAATATAGACGTTGGAGTATAGAATCGAGCGCGGATCTTGGATTCAAACATACAGGGACGTGTAATACAATAGAATTTGGTTCTGTAACGTTAAACGTTCCACGCGAAATAATACCGAAGGCGAAGGAGCAGGAAAGGGCGCAACTTTTCGTGCGATAGCAGCGGTGCGGCGAGCGTTCGATGAGAATCGCGTGAACGCGATCGCGCCAGCCTCGAATAACATAGACGACGAAAAAAACAAAAAAAAACGAGAAAAAACCACCAAAAGCGAAAACGATGAGTAAATGAATACGAAGTGAGAGAAAAAAAGCAAAATAATAATTCGTCCGCGAAAGAAATCGACCGTGGGAAGCCCGAAGAAGCGTTCGTTTTAATTTTGTTTTTTTTTGTTTTCGTTTCAACTCTCACGTGCGTTTTTGGAAGGAAGAATAAAAATTATAAATAAATGAAATAAAAAAAGGGAAAAAAAGTAGCTGAGTATTTTCTTCAGGCTTTTCTGTATTTCTTCGGAACTTTGCCACGTGTATTACATGCGCGATATACAGAGAGACATAACGCTCTACCTATGTAACGTGTAC
Organism: Hyposoter didymator; assembly: GCA_037952995.1. Classification (NCBI taxonomy): domain Eukaryota; kingdom Metazoa; phylum Arthropoda; class Insecta; order Hymenoptera; family Ichneumonidae; genus Hyposoter; species Hyposoter didymator. The sequence continues at coordinate 3,158,954 of JBAJMU010000007.1, forward strand.
CATATGTACGTTGTATATATTTCGGGTTGTGTATGTATAGCAAGGAGAGAACGATAACAGTAATGGCCGGGTAGTACCTGGCGTCGTCGCGGGCACTTTATCTCCGGCATTCATCTTCCCATCAGCGCTAGAATATAATTCTCCTCTCCTCCTGCTCTCTGCTCTTTCCTTTCCTCCTTTCTCTCGTTCTGTCGTGAGTACATAGCATTTACGTGCCAATTTCCCATTCGGTTGTCGTATAAACCGGCCAAAGAGCGAAATGTAGCTGCTGACTTTTGCGCTTCTGTGCTCGCTCTCATTGGCCATTAAATTTTCCTTATTGACGCGGCAAACGTTTCCAACAACCATGTACACATAAAATGTCTCTAGCGTTTAAATCGTTAGAAAATTATTATTCAACGAATCAATCAATTTTTCTCTCGCTTCTTTTCTCTCCACGATATTCCCCCGCCATATCATTTCCGACCATTTTTTCAAGTATTACGTATAGTTACACGAACATATAGTTGTGAGAAGTGATTCAATAAACGAAAATCAAATAAAATCAGAGCCGAGTGAAATTTTGCAGAGGCAAATAAAAAAAAAACAAAAAAATTTCAACATTCGCTCATTTTTTTTTGACACGCGCGCGCGACGAGTACGAAATCGGTGAATTTTCGTTTACGTTCATGCTTTTGCAAGAAATCGACATATCGATTGATTCATAATTCAAAAGATCAATGAAACGATCTTCTTTGCTCAACCGCCAGAGTTTTTCATGTTCAATTATATCTCGACAATAGCGAGTTTGTTATTTTTTTTTTTTTTTACTTTTCAAGTCGCGTGTCATTTTGTCTTACGATGTTGAAGTTTGCATCGTTGGAATGCAACGAAATTCTGTTATTTTTTCACTAGAGCTCACGATTATTATTTAATATTTGGTCCGGACAATAAAACGATCGTCTCTTGCGACCAAAATTCTCAATCGACAAGAAAAAATGCAATAATTTTCAAAATTCAATAAATAATAAATCCCAAAACGTTTTTCGTTGAATCTCAACGTTGCAAACTTCAGAGTAATTTTTGTCTGTCGGATAGTACGGTGGATTTAAAAGCTTCACGATTGTGTTGTGTCGCGGTCTCTCGAAACGGTCAGCCGAGCATCGAGTTATGCCGCGCAAGAGGATACGTGATCTTACTCACGATTGGGACTTATACACAGCATAGGCGTCACATTTCTCTTATGCGGGTCGTTTGTCTCCCATTTCTTCGTAAACTTTTTCTTTTCCTTCGCTTCATTCATTTATTCTCTCGCTGTGTCTATTTTCGTCCATTCGTTTCTGTCCCGATTGTTTTTTATCCCTGCGTATAAGGCTTTCGCGGGCCTCCTTGCAATTTCTGCAATTCCTTGATAGTGAGAGAGAAAGATGCATGGAGGCTCCTTCGCGCCAAGATTTAACGGTGGCGGTGGAAAAACGAAACGCAATCGAGAAAAAAAATAAAAATAAAACAGCAAAAAATACGAAAGGACCGTCGAAGGGATGCGAGGATAAAATATTGGCGAGTACGTGTTTCATTCTCATTTTCTTGTCGCTCCTTAAAGAAGAATCTTTCTCGACATTTTTATAGGCAACGGTATATTTACAGTCACGTACATGTGCGTGTCTGTGTGTGCTCGGGAAAGAAAATATACGAGGAAAAAGAAGGAAGAAGAACTTTGTAGGCGGTCGGTAAATATGTAATGGGCGAATGCTACTGCATGACTTTTCCAAGCAAACTTTATCCTATTTTCTTTTATTTACACTCGCGGTTTTCCGTACGTGGCGATATACGAATAAATAGACGAGAATTATGTCAATTATATTACGTATCGAACGACCATTAAATATTTTCGTTCCATAGCGAGAAAAAAACAGTTTTTATAAAAAATTTAACGATTCTCAAGTTTGCAACGTTTAAATACAACGAAAAATATTTAATCTATTAATTATTTATTGAATTTTGAAAATTGTGGCAATTTTTCGTTTCATTGTCCAGATTATTCAATAATAATTACGAATTCTGCTCAAGAAAAAACACAATTTCGTTGCATTCCAACGATGCAAACTTCAGCGTTATAAAATTAAACGCATATAGAGTTGGAAAATAAGGGAAACTAAATCTTTCGTGTATACGTTGAAATGAAAACCTTGGACGGCGATACGTATAAATGGATTGGTTAATATATGTAAATAAGCCTGGAGTACATTATAGTCAAAGTTGAACGACGATAAATCAGGGATTGTGGATACAAGTTGGAGGCAAAAACGTCAAGGATATAAAGAGACGGCGAGTGAGAGGGAAGGAGGAAACGAAGAGAGATGGGAAAACCGAGAGGGGGATATACATCCTCTTGGTCCTCTCCGCGGTGGAGGAAGAAACACGAGAAGACGAAAAATAACAGGAATAAGAAGAAGAAGAAGGAGCAAAGGGGAGAAGCAGGAGGGAAATGTATTAAACGAGCAAATCGAGTTCCCAAGAGGGATTGTACGGGCTGTTGGCTTCCAAGTTATACTCGTTAGCGGGCGCGTTGAATCGCGTGCGAGTTATCCGCGTTCCTGCTATCTACATCTCTGTCTGTCTTTCTCAGATGCATAAATATATATATATGTGTATACACGTCTATTCAATACGTGAATCTCTCTCTCGCTTCCTCGGCCTGCTGGCTCGCGGAGACTCTTTTTCTCGGTTAAACGTTCAAAGACGTCGGGAGGGCTACCGTGTACTTTTCTCTTTTTGCTCGTGCTTTTTGTCGTTCCCGACTCCTTTTATTAACTTCCTTTTATTCCTATTTCTCACACTGCGTTTCTATACGAGGAACGACTTCAACGCCGTTATACACGACGCGACTAGGCACATTTATTTATTCACGCATAACACAAACTATGCATGTATTTGTAAAAACCTATACCGGGTGAGCCGTTTCATTTGCAATCAATCAATCACTGCCCACGAGGAGGAAAATTCAAGGAGAAAAAAAAATTTATTCTGCCCAACGGAAACAACGTAATTTTCAAAATTACCGTCAAATTTCTCGCATGATTCTTGCATCATGAATCGAGAAACAAGCAACAAAAAACGTCAAGTTTTCAATTATTTTTCCAAAATTATAAAAGTCGTCGTGAGAGAATATTCAAAATTTCTTTTTACTCAAAATTTTGTGTTTTTAATGACTCTGAAGTTTACAATGTTGAGATTCACAGCGAAATATATTTATTCTATTAATTATTTATTTAATTTTGAAAAAAATGGCAATTTTTCATGTCGATTGAGTTTTTCGATCGCAAGGGAACATTGTTTTCTTGTCCAATCTAAAAATTGAATAATAATTATCATCTCTGCTGAAGAAAAAACATAATTTCGCGTTGCATTCCAACGATGCAAACTTCGGTATCATTATTTTTGCAGGTTGAATGCTTTACGTTTGAATAACCGTTAGTTCAAAGTTGACGGATTCGCCCGTTACATTAATACGATATACAGAACGAATGCGAGATCGCTTTGAATAACTGCATCGCGAAAATAATCTCTGAAAAGCATAGGAGCAGGCCCTAATGCCAATACATAATAATAATGTGTGCAGCACAGTTACAAGATGCTACTTTATGCGTAATAATAATCCCATGAGATACAGTCGAGTTTCTGGAACCTCAATTTTTCATACACGTGCTATACACGATTTTTTCGTAGACAATGAAAAAATCGCATGAGAAATATAAAAAATAAGATTGTCGAGTGCTAACCAAACCAAAATTTAGGGGCCAAAGAAAAAATTCGAGGCTCGAATAGCAACGAAATTTCCATTTTTTCTCGAGCAGATGCCAAGATTCTTGTCCAATATTTCGTCAGCACAATAAAATAACATTTTTTTTTCATTATCCAAACGCAAAATCCGTGCGAAAATATTTCATGGTCCTTGAAATTCAACAAATAATTAATAGAAAAAGTGTTTTTCATTGGACGTCAATGTTGCAAACTTCAGTGTCATCACTGGAAATGAAATTTAGATAAAAATCATCGACATTTCGTTGAATACGGTGAACCAACATTTTTTTGATAATTTCAAAATTTTCATTATTTTGGCAGTATATTTGGTTTCTAACGAAATTGTCAGCGAAATTTACGAGTGGAACGACCAAACTTTGCCACAATTTTTGGGATTATTGAAAAAAAACGTTTAGTCCAACGTATCGAACAAAATTTCCATCTTTTTCAACAAAGTTTCGTTTTCAGTGATCGAAAAAAAGAGTTAAAAAAAAATGGAGTCAGGAAAATCGAGTCTGGAAAGAAAGAAAGTAGCGACAGTGAGAGGGAAGAGGCGCTGGACGAATTAGAGAGTTTAGACTGTGTTTGCTATGCTGTTTCCTCGTATGGCGTGTGTGGTAAAATGAATAAAATGAACGTAAGTATATAGAGACAAAAAGTATAGAAGAAATACGAAAAGAGAAGACAGCGAATAAAATGGAGAGATGAAAGTGAGTAGGAGAGAGGAATCGCTTAGGCTCGGTGAGCACGAGACACGACAAACTGCCAGGCCTAATGCCAATTAGTGCCATTCCGACGTCGAGCCTTCTCCTCCATCTCTCGCAGCGGCATGAACTTGGCTTCCTCGCTTCGCACAGTCGGAGCGAAGTAATACTGTGCTCGCTACCGTGACCGCGAGAGCCATCGTTTGGATACTTTTTTTTCACATCATTTCTCTTTCCAGACCTTTTTATCCCTTGAAACATTTTTTTTCTTCAATTCTCTTTGATTCTCTTGATACGTTTTCCCTTCGCAGCCACCGTTTTCTTTCACTTTATAAATTCCTCAGTATTTCACGATCTAATGTATATACGAGAGCGAAATCGAGGCACGAAAATTCTAACAATGAAGAAACAAACGAGGAGCGTTGAAAAATTGAGCCATTTTAAAATTAATGAGAAACGACCGATCGCAAGTGGAATTTGCTCTCTCGACGCTTTACCCACAATTATTCGCAATTGACGCTGCTAGCAAGAGCTTCGAGCTTTTTCTTGACTTATGTACACACTCATTTATTTATGTAAAGTTTTTTAAAGACACATCATCTGTAATGCGTTGCAAGAATGCTCAACAACTCATCAAGCTAAATTCCAACCAGAATTATTGCTTCTCCGGGAGAGAACATTAAATTACGAAACAATTATACCAACTCGAGTATCTTTTCTATTTTTCCAACTGACGTTTGGTCACTGTTATGATGGACTGGGTCAATTGGGACCATGCCGTGCATCGTCCACGTGTCTCATCGCCTCAGGTTGCATTTCTTTTAAAAACAATCAAAAACACACAATGATAACAAAATTTGGTTGGAAAAGATCGATATTTTCTTCGATACGTTTTTTTTTAAGTATAATCCCAAAAATGGTGTCCTCGCAGCAAGAAATATTCTAGAAAGTTTCTTCAGAAGCAAATTTGTGTCGTTTCAATCGTAAATTTGTCAATTCCATTGGAAACCGAATATACTGTCAAAATAACGAAAATTTTTATGAAATTATCGAAAAAAATATCCAGTTCACCGTGTTCAAAAAAATATCGACGCGATTTTTGACAAAATTTCATTTCCAGTGCAATCTAAACATCTCTCAAAATACAGAAATTATAAAAGGTGGGAGAAAATAAATTTTGCTAAAAAAAAAAAGAAATTTTTTTAATTTTTAAATAAAAACCAAAAAAATACTGTGGGTCAGAATGACCCAGTCTGTCAGGGAGGGTGATATAAATCCCTGGGGTGACTTAGAGGCTTTAGCCTTGTTGGGATAACTTGCATGGGTCGTCAAAAGTGATGGGAAAAGCTGCTGAGGGAAAATTATTGCCATGGGGTTTGAGCAGCTGGTTCACGAGAGCGCGCGAGTTTTTCCATGCGACCTGGGGCATAAACGCGTCACTCTCTATTTTTCCGACCTCGAGAGAGAGCAGCAGGGTCGTCCGGCTCTATATTTCTCTCTCAAGAGGTCGGAGAAGTGACTCGAATCTTTGGTGCTGTTTGCGCTGCCGCGGGACAACGGCATCGCGTCGCCGTTGAAACGAGACGTAATTTGAGAATTATTTAAACGAGAGGAAGCAGGCGAGAGGTTTGCCCGTAATGGTGGTAAGAGGACGAGAGTTTTATACTTCAAGAGCAAAATAATAAAAAAAAGGATGCGAGAAGCAAAGAGAACGACAGAGTGAAAGAAGGAGCGAGCGAGAGAGAGAAAATCGAAAGAGTGAGAAAAAAGGTGGATTGGTTCGGTCGATGTTGGGCGCAGTTTCACGTCGGTTAATGCGACCAGACGTAAACACAATTCCAAGAGAGGACAATGGGTTACGGTACACGCTCGACAATCGGCTCTCCCTTTTTCATTCCGTCGAGGAAACAAAATAAAACAACAAGAGCAAACAAAAAAGGCAAGATAAAATAAAACGAGGGAGAGACCGAGAGATTTCTCGTCAATTGACAATTTTCCATGTGAGCAAACACACCAAAGAAAATTACCAATTCCAAATGATCAAATCGAATGAGAAATAATCAACGCTCGCGAAACCCGTAAAACGATTAAAAAATCAAATCAAAATTGCATGAAAGTTAATTACTCGTGAAAATATCGTCAAGGTTTATGGAAAGAGAAAAAAATGAAGCAAAGAATCTATGACACTGACGTTCGCAACATTAATATTTATTTCTATTATAATTGTTCATACAATTTCAAAAACCATGACAATTTTCATACTGATTTTGTGTTTGGATCCCCTAAAAATATTGTTTCATTGTCCTGACCAAATATTTAATGCGAACGTTGAAATCTGTTACAGAAAAAACCGAAATTCCTTGCATTCCAACGATGCAAACGTCAACATCGTAAAAATCTGGAGATAAACGTAAAGAAAGAGACAACTCTGAAGTTTGCATCGTTGGAATGCAACGAAATTCTTTTTTATCTTTAGAAAGAAAACGTATTCAAACGCAGAATGTTAATTACCATGACAAAATTAATACGAATACGAAAATTGTACGAATCATCGATAAAATCAAATATTTTTCGTGGCATTTCAACGATGCAAACTTCAGCATCATATAAGAAAGAGACAAGAAACGAATGCTCTGTTATGAGACCCCCGCAATGCACTGACTGTTCAGTCTCAAGATAGTGAGGCCTAAGAAAGGACAAAAGTCCAAAACCCACGTGTATATAAAGGCACACAAAAATATATCCGGATGAAGGGAATGCTGAGAGGAAACATAAGGGATAGGGCTTTGCGAGGAGACCAGACGATAGACGGAGCACAGTGGACTGCTATACTAGGCGAGCAGCAGCAGCAGCAGCAGCAGGGGATGAGGGATGAGAAATGTGCTTCGTCAAACAAGATCCCTGCATTATGGGGGTTGAAAACGATTCTTGCCTCGACAGTTATATACATATAATCTTTTTCTGTCTCTGAGCGATCGTCGGAATCGGATCCCTTAGTGGACCAATTTACGGGACCCTCGGGCAGGAGTAATACGCTTCGTAGCTCGAGGGGGAGTGTATCTCTCTCTTTATTCCGCGCGCCCATTGTTATACACCGTTCACAGCATTATATACATTTATTTTTCGTCTTTTTTTCTTCTTGTTGTGGGTGAGAGACTCGACGCGAAGGGGAGTCGCGAGAACGAAGGGTAACTCGAAAGAAAAGAGTGTACGAGAGGGAAGTGAATGTTCTCTGTGAGTATTACGAGGATTTGTCGGCACTTTTCTATTTGTTTGATATTTATCCATTACCCAAACACTCGTGAGAAGATTCTGTAACCTCGGCCTGGGCCGATGGTTAAATAATTGCAAATTTACATAAAAATCACGGCAAATCGGAAAAAGAAATAGCAAGAAACTTGGAAAACTACCGCGACTGGAGCGAACACGTTCAAATTATTTATCGACCACTCATTTTTGCTGAATTTATCATGCACGAGTTGTAAAAAAAAAGAAAAAAGATGAAAGACGAAGAATAAAAAAAAAAAAAAGAGTACGAGCCATAAAGAACGCATGAATCATTCACATTTCGACTAATATACAAATTCTTGGAAACGTTGAGTATTTTTTTAAGTAAAGAAAAGTATATGGAATTAAGGAAATGGTGATAGTGGTAAAACGACGCGAATGTGTATATATGAACAGAAGATGAACGTTTTTTCAGCTGCTCATATATTTGTGCGTCAAATTAAACACCGCGGCGAATGCCGTGAGTCGACACGACGAAACTGGCCGCAAGAGCAGCTCGCGGCAGCAGAGCATAGCACTTGGCGGTTATGTTTGACGTCAAAGATCGCGCGTCCTCTTCAATTTCATTTTTTCCCTTTTCCGGGATAGTCCAGAATATTCCGTCGAAATTTTTATTCTCATTCATGCGTCACGACCTTGAAAAAATTGCGAATTATAGAAAAAGAAAGGTTTTCAACTTATGAAAAAAAAAAGTTCGGGTGAGTGTTTTATTGGATGAGAAAAAAATTCGAGCCCTAAACACGTTGCGAGCTGATCCGAAATCAACGTCGTTTGCCTTTTTCCCCCCGGAAGAAAATAAACACAGCGTTGTAGCTACACGCGTGTGTATATATGAAGTTTGCGTATATCGAGTTTACACGAGTTCTAAACTGGCCGATTAAAAGTATCAATATTTACAGGGATCGGGGCGTCGTCAGCTGGGGGGTGAATTTATTTCTGAGTCTGTTGCCTGTTTCTGATGTGGCTCGGGGAGTCCCCAGTCTGGGCAAGCTGTTCCAAGGGGAGGGAGCGCGGAAGGGGATAAGTGTAAAGCTTGACTGTGCGCGTAGAGAAATTGGAAAAGGGATTGGAAAGAGGGAATAAAGTGAAAAGAATAAAAGAGACTACGGGGGGGGAAGCGGTGGGACGTCGTGAGCGAGAGAGAAAAGCAAAGCCTTGAAAAAGGTAAGAACGTAAAAGAGAGCTCTACAGCAATATATGAACGAGGACCAAGTACAAGGGCACGCGCTCACTTTGGGTAATGGCCACCTAAATACAGGCGTACGACTACTTAGTATCAAAGCCCAGCAGGGGCACATAATTCTGTAGCAGCTAGAGAATTCCTTTGGATCCCGTTCTCCCTCGCCCTCCGTGTATATCTCTCCCCTATTCTGATGGTCCTTGCACCCTCCTCGACCTTTTGGTGAAGACCCTATTGGGTTTTACCAAGGCTATGTAACGCAACAAACCTCTCGACCCTCGTCACGATCAAACTTTCATCTCCGTCTCTCTCTCTCTCTTTTGGCCTCGTTTTGCTGGTCATTGTCAAGACCGCCACCCTTACAGAGCCTAGAAAGGTGGCTGACAAGCCCTAACTGGCAACCTCCCCATTTTGGGGTTGTTCTTCTGCCGTGACGACGCAAGGGACACAATCCACGTGCTCATGTGGTAGCGCTCCACCTATCAACGCCCCATATATCCGCTTCCCATTCCTCCCGCTGCTCCACACCATCCTACATGTTTAAACATACACACACACACATACATGGAGAGCTAAGTGTATTATATGTCGTGGAAAGACCGCGTGACTGCATCATTATTATTTGTTCGGATTCTCGACCATTTCCGTCACGAGCGACCCTTCCTCGAGGCCTGTGGCCCTTTTACGACCCTAAACCCAAGGGGGCTAACACCCTTATATACCGTAATAGCCACGTACCTCCATACATCGAGTACAGATATTATATGGGGACAGGAATTACGGTTCTTGTGTTCGCCCAGTGAGAATAAACGTATTTACAATAACGACATATATATAAACGCGTACGGATTCGTACCTCGTAGTGCAGCCATTTTTTTTCTCCCCCGAACCCCGTTGTCTCTAGCTTCTGCGATCCAGAACCATCGTTGTAAAAAAAAAACACTCGGAAAAGAGCTCCGAGAACGTCGCTGAAGTTTGCAACGTTGAAATGCAACGAAAATTATTTATTTTTATTGATCATTTGTTTGATTTTCATAATCAGCCAAATTTTTCGATGATCCTCAAGTTCCGAACGTTGGGCCTCAATGAAAAATCCGTTTTTCTATCAATTGTTTGTTCAATTTAAAAAACCAGAACAATTTTCGTAACGATTTTCTTTTTGGACTCGAAAAAAATATCATTTTATTGTCCTGACCAAATATTCATTGAGAATCTTGAGACTTGCCCAAGAAAAAAGGGAATTTCGTTACGTTCCAACGATGGAAACTTTAACATCGTATTTTTCGAGCCATGCCACTTTTCCGCTCGCAAAAATCGATCGTTTTCTCATTCTGAATTTTAATAATGAGCTTTGCCAACAAAAAAAAACAAATTTCGAAAAAAAACGATGCAAACTTCAACGTCGTCGCAAAGATTTGATCGTTTGATTCAATGAATAATGAAAAATGAATTTTTCAACACGAAAAGGACAAATATCGTGAAAATCGTTGTTTGCAGAGTTTTTTTTTCAAACAATTAATTGTTTACAGGAAAAATGAGAATTTGGTAATTGTGTGGTGTGGAAAAATGTGGACTGCTAATTCGCAGTGAACGGTGTAGCGGTAAGAAATCAAGCGAAATCTCAAGGAAACGTTGATAAACGCCTGGAGGGTTTGCGAATTGAACGAGCACAAAATGAGACGCCTGAAGGATGATGGAAAATTGCGATGCTCGCTCGGCAAATGTTCGGATAATGGGAAAACATAAATTTTTCTCGTTCCATTAAGAGTCGAGGATTTATACATATAACTGTGTCGTAGCTGCTGGAGGAAAAATCTGTTAAAACAAGTAAAACAACGAGATAAAGATGGAAGAGAAAATTCACCTGGTAAAATTGGGTCACGAGGCTGCTGCTCGTTTATGATCAATCAGCGAAATAATGCGGCGAGATCGCGTATAAACGAGAAGATGGTCAAGGCGAAATCAAAATCCTTCACATTATTTCCCACAAAATCGTAAAAATAATTTTATGAGACAGCGGTGAGCAAATAAAACGTCGCAATTGTTTTCCTCCTTTTGTTGCACGATTCGCCCAAAAAAAAACAAAAAACAAACCAGGCACACGTGTCCTTTCAATGTAATCAATATTTTTGCATTTTTATGGCAAGAAGAAAAATTAAAAAAAAAAAAACAGAAAATCATTCAATTAATTTTTTTTAATTACTTGCTAATTTAGTGTCATCCAAATCGCTAATAAATTTCCAAGAGACTCCGAGAGACCAGTATTCCCTGCGCGAAAGTGAAAGAGGGAGAGCGAGAGCTCAGGGCGAGCGAGAGGGCAGCAAGGATGTCGAACACGTGCGAAGCTGGCACAGAGACACGTGTCGCATGGCCACGCCGAACATGCCACCATCTATGACTATATACACAGTAACATATGCCTTAGTTAGTGCCTGTAATTCATTGACTAACTTCTCTCCACCCTTATCCGACCTGTATAGCTGTAATTTCGACCTATGTCCTTGTTTTACATTCAGATTTCGACCTACTGTCACTACGAGCCAGCTCAAAGTGTTCCATCAGTCGTTACAGTCAGTAATAATCCTGCTGCACATTAAATTCCAAGAGATTTCAATTTCCAAGGAAAATATGAAACTTGACAATGTTTAATAAGTTTGCCTCGTTGGAATGCAACGAAAACGCATCATTTTTCATGGGAGAGTGTAAAATTTGTCATTGATACTGTGAAAAACTTTTTTTTCCCATAAAAAAACCGAATTTACTAGAAAAATTGACGTGATCGCAACAAAAATCAAAATAGTGTACAAAAAATCAATTTTTTCTTGAATTCCAACGATCCAAACTTCAAATTCATCAACATTCGACGTGACAAAGTCGAAAAAAAATTCAAATATCCAAATAATCGTAATTAGTCGATAAAAATAAAAGAGTGAAAAAAATGGCTTGAAATATAATTGGAACTTGGAGAAAAATAACCGGAGACGTAGAAATATGGAGAATTGTAAAAATCAGAACGATTTACTGTTTGAGAAAAAAAAATAAATGATTTGGCGGAGGCGAAAAAAAGCGTGTAAATGAAATTGCCATTGCTTACCGGATGTCTTGCGGCTGCGGCTGCGGCGACAGCGGCAGCATTGATGCCGGCAGTGGGATACATATTTATAAAAAACAATAATCACAGCCGTAGGAAGGAAAGGGAAAAACTTGGGTTTGTCGTGACAATCACTTATGGAGCGTGTACACTCGAAGCACGTAAAAGCACGATACACGTGGAATGAAAAAACAAAGAGAAAAGAGTGGAAGAAGAAACACTGAATAGTATAAATAAAAAATGTGTGAAAAATTTCCCTCGGCGAAGGGGAATAAATCCTTGGGCCGCACAGGGAAAAAAAAAGAGGCGAAACACTTCACGAGAAGCCCAACATCGCGTCGAGCTTAGACGCGCACCAACATACGCGCGCACTGTCGGTGCTAGAGCGGCGGCGAACTTGACTGCCTTTCGAAAAGAAACCGGCAAGTTGGCCGGAATAATAAAAACAAGGGAAAAAGAGGGGAAGGGTTTTCTTGGAACCCTTTGTCCACGCGGGCTACGTGCTAAGAAATATTTTATCAAGATTCTTAACGTCAATTATAAAGTTGGCTTGACGGGGACGCGAACGACGAGTTTGTGTAATCCTAATCGCATCGGCGTATCTCGCCATCCAATCGTTCGCCATACGCCAACTAAAATATCATTGTGACGAAAGTTGAGCGTCTTTTTAAACACTTTCCGTTCGATTCGCTCTATTCTAGAAGCAACACACGAGCACAACACGCCAACGAGCGTCGTTAGAGCCTCGGTCGGTAAGTACAGATCGACCGAGAAAGAGAGGGACAGAGAGAGCGCACGAGCGTCGTGGCGCGGCGAGAAAAGGTGCACCCCAAACTATTCCGAGTCTCGTGGCCTCTTGTGCGAGAGAGACAGCTAGAGACGCTCTTCACAGCAGCACCGTATTTCCGTACGTATTAAGCAAATACGTATATGCATTTAGATGTTCCCGTCGTCCCTATATCGCGACGGATTTACCAAAGAATGTTACAGCGCGTCGTTAAGTTTGTTGCAAACTCGCGTTAGGCACGCACACTGTGTAAAAAAACTAAAATTCGGAGCATTCGAAAAAGTATTCGCAGCGACCAGCACAACCGACCAATTTTCCGAGTTGATTCTTGCGTCTCGGCGGTAGACACGAGAAACACTCAATAACTTTTTCACTCCACAAAAATTCGTACACCGACTACGACGATAAATAATAAATTTTAATCCAAAACGAGAATCAACACGAAACAATGTATGTTTGTTTTTTGTTTCTTCACTTTTCACACTTTCGATGAGGCTAAGAGCGAAGAAAAACAATGGAGCACGGTATTGCGTGTAAAGCGGAAGAGCAGCGCGTCGAGCGACGAAACACAACCTCTCCTCACCGAGTCCACGGAGCTACTGGCGGCGCGCGGAGTGGTGGGGATACAGCGGAGCCTCGCTCCGCCGGCTCCGCGTCGCTCTGCCGCTTCCCCCACCACTGCGACCAGTATACGGGCACGAAGCGGAGCGAGAGAGCAAGCACGAGGAGACAGGAGAAGCTTCGAGCAATATACACCGCCAGTTTCTCGTCCCCCTCTCTGCGCGCCCGCGCTATACATATCTTTCGTGTACACGATTGAGTTTGTGTATGCACGAGGGTGAGAGAACGACGCCGTTTCGACAGCGTATTAACCGGTACGATAGCTCCTTTACAATTATTGCGATTAGTTACGTGAATGACCGAGGCGGTGGTGGGCAACCGGCCGGTTCTCACTCCCTCATGGATATTCACATGTACGTTTCTCTCAAACCTATCTATACGTATATAAATCCATTTATATGACGGACTAAACTATATACGGCTCTTTTAATTCAATATAATTGCAGTTTTAAGGATTTCTCGGATTTCATACTAGTTTGAGTCTCAATTACCCTTGTGAGTTCTATAAAAGTACTTTCTGTTGCAAAAACGTAAACGGCATTTCGAAAGCGATAAAAAAAAGCAATTCCCTAGGCAAATATCGAGCTACGTCACTAAATTTTAATAATAAAAAATAAAACATGGAAAAGTATCAAGGAAATTTGAATGCGAAAAAAATCTTCTCTCTCGCCAGACTGTAAAAATTTTTAGTATTTAATCAAATCGAGGGTTTTAGCTCGATTTATTTATTTATCTTTCGATTTGCATTACGATTTAACGGCTTCGAATATTTCATTTACATCTGTAAAATAAAACATAAGCCTCAAAGGGGTTAATGATCTCCATCGCTCGCGTTCGTTTTGCTTGTAAACACAGAAACGCATACGCGGATGTGAAACGGTGAGTGAAAATTTAATTCAAACTCAGCCGTTGCGCGAAACTGCTACCGAATAGCACTCCGAGAGCCAGAGAGAGAGAGAAAGAGAGGGAGAAACAGGGGGCTTGATAGTCACTGGGTGTAATCACTGGAATTGGGTGCAAACTAGCACACTTTATGCGCCTCCCGAATACCACATCGTGCATCCGTGCACAAGTGGCGCCACGTAGCGGTGTGATTTGAAAACGATCGGTGGAAGGGGAACATAGCCCCTTGAGAGGGGCGAATGCTGGGAGGGGAGCAGGAGCCGTTTCGGGTATCATGCAAATCTATTTGTAACGGATTTTGCGGTCGTGAACGGATTAGCCGACGATATTCCCCAATCATAAGTTACACATTATTGATTCTACTCTATATATTCATCTTTATGTATTTATATATATGAATTGTTTCGTATGCATTCCTGGACGCGTGTGTACTCGGTAAATGACATGAAACTGAATCCATTCAAATTTAACGATATTCTCGACTGTATTTGTTAGATTTCAAATGTTTATTATTATAAACTGTTCTATTCGAATATGTGGGGTCGTTTATTTGCGTTCGTGATGCGTCACAGTCAGCGCAATCGGTAGCTGCGCCATGGTAGGATTTTTAATAATCGGCTGCTTGAAAAACAATGTTATTTGTTTATACGGAGAGAGAGAGAGAGAGAGAGAGTTTGAAAATTATTGGCGAATCGGGAGAGATGGAATAATTGGGAAAAAGGTCAGCGATAGTCAATTTTTCAATTCCTCTGAGGCATTCGTGACTGAAATTCGAATCCATGAAAGAATGGAGATACTACAATTTGAATGGTTGCTGGTCCGGCGTAATTGGAGCCGAGCTCGACGACTGTATTGTGGAAAAAAAAGCGGTGCGCGCGGCTTGCTACAAAAATTTGTGGCAATTTTTTGTTTGAAATATTTTTTTTAATACCTCATGGATCAATTTCGAGCGAGCACACGGAGTATTCGAATTCTGTTTGTTTTGTTTTTCACGTTTTTTTCATCCCCGTACGAGGGGGGTGGAAAATCGAGCGAGGGGTTGAGAGGATGGTAAATCCAGTAGAGGGTAAACGAGACAGGGCAAACGGGCTGGATAGCATACGCGCAGGTATTAGCCCCAGCCCCCCTCCCCCTTCTTCCTCATTCCTCCTGCTCCCTCCGACCCCAGCAAAGCGAACACGGGGGCGAGGCCAAAGAAGGGGTGAGTTTGCGGGGCTCGAAGGGGCGAGAGCTCCGGCAAACAAATCGAAAGTTTTTCGCAAAATGGCCGTCACCAGGCTGACACGGATGTCCGCATAAACCTCCCTCCCTCCCACCCCTTCTCGCCCATCTCTGCTCGTTTCCTTGCACCCCGTGCAAACTCACCCCTCTGCTGGCCTTTATCTTTCTCTCACCGAGAGCAACCCAATACATATATTTTTCTATCCTCCTCTCACTCGGGCCACTCGTGATTTCCCTCACTTCCCACACCACCACAAATATGGCGCCTCCATCACCCGGTTTTACCAACCCCTCCGTAACGCGCTTTTACCAACCCCTATTTTTTCTCGCTCTTTTGTGCCATCCCTCATTCCTGTCCGGAACTATGAGAGCGAGTGAAAAAATGAAAAAGGACGAGAAGCTCTATTACATTCACGTATATCGATGTATTTCATTCAAAAGGTCGTATCGCGCCTCGTCCTCGCTACAAACTCCAAGACTTTTCCCCACTAACTCTACGAGAAATATGCCGGATGTCCGAAAAGTTGAGACGCAAATTCCTAGCCCAAAGAAGATGGTGAAATTGTGAAGAAAAAAGTTTCGCTCCATATTTTGTGTAGAGGCCTCGCGTTAATGAGGAATCGATGATTCCACACGATGGCCTATCGCGCTCTGCTGCTCGGCAAGGCTCCGGCACTCGTGACGTCTTTTTCCCCATTTACACAGCTCATTCATCCCCAACTGACTCAGAGTAATCTCTCGTAGCAACGATGCATCGTAGAGAAAAACGTTTGAGGACTTTTCTCTCCGAAAAGCCTCGATCTAATTATCACCTCGTTCTTCAAGGTGATGTTTCGAACGCCCGGTATATGTATACGTATCTAACGTATCGTACGTATGATAGGGAATGAAGAGTGGTGAGGATAGGATCCGTGTTCGCGCGATCGTATATGCCGGCTCGGCTCTCTCTCTCTCTCTCTTTCTCTCTCCGAGAATTCTACTTATATTTACTCTCTGCATGTGTCTATGTGTCTATATTTCTCAGCGGAGATCTACACAACGAACCTATACATGGATAAATGTTTGCAAACGAGTGCTAGGGCGCAAAAGGTCGTAAACGACATGATGTGACGCAGAGACTTAATTTTTTACGCCCTTTTGCCTGCTGAGCAGTCGTACAACAAGATACGACGATTTGTCACGTCCCTGTGTGCCCATGTGCATGTCCTCACGTGGGCATGTGTGTGTGGCCGGAGTACACAGTACTTTGTATGCGTACGCGAGGTACTGTGCCGCATTTGCTTGGACGAGCGTGCAGGTGTAAGTATATGGTTCCTGGACTCTCGAGTATAACGTCCTACTGGCATTTGTGTTGTAATAGTGTAATAGTGTGCTACTTTATACGTGTACGTGTGTGCATGTGTGTCAGTGTTTTTGTGTACTCGGAGCAGTCACGTAATTGTGTGCAGCCAAGAGAGAAAGAGAGAGAGAGAGAGAGAGAGGGAAAAGAGAATGGAAGGAAAAGCCAGAGAACCCACGCGGTTGATGGTGTTTATCTGTATCCATGTGTGTGTGTGTGTGTGCAGAAGGGCACTGTACTATGGAGCACCGTCGTCATTTCTATATATGGGTGTCGGTAAGGGTTTCTCCCGCCAATGTGAATATCGCACACAACGAACAAGACAGAGCGAGAGAGTGAGAGAGTCTCCAAGCAGTTTCCTACTTGATTGCCGCTATCGTCCGCTCTCGGATCGTAAAGGAAGCACACGGAACGTACACGAGTCCGTGCGGACTTGCTCCTCGAGTCTCGTCTTGGCCACGTTCTACTCAACCAATGTCTAAGCGCTCCAACGACACTTAACCAATCGCTGAACCCGCTCTCCCACTCACCGAATCAAAACGACGAACCCTGAGCAAAGAATGGAAACGAGAAACTCGAGCTCGGCCAATGAAAGCTTCGATTTTTATACGAAACGTGTTTCTTCGCTGACAGAGCCGAGCTACGTCGAGTCCGCGCGGATCCTACACTATCCATATATAGAACCTCGACGCTTTAGCTATAGCCAGTGGAATGACGAAGAGAGAGGAACGATCGCGAGCAACAGAGATGGAGATACAAGGGGAGAGAGTGTACCAGGTAGTATGTACAGACCCTGGCAAACCTCATCCTCCCCATAACCTCTCTCAACGTTCTTTACCCTCCTGCTGTTTCTCTCTTCCTCTCTCTCTCTCTCTCTCTCTCTCTTTACTCTCTCACGTTGACGTTCCCCAACCTCCATATAACTGCTGTGCTGCTGCTGCTGCTGCTGTTCCCGCTGCTGCCGACGCCGTTTCTCCTCCTCCTCTTCATCCTTTCCATCCTTCTCGACTCCACGGAATGAAGGTGCTACGCGAAGCCGCAGCGAAACATAAAAAATAGGGGTCTACGCGGGTAAAAACACGGCGGGCTTGGTGCGCCAGAAGGAGAGAAACAGCCAGAGCAAGATGGAGCGATGGATCGACCGGGAGCGGAAGGGGCTAAAACGGGTGATTGTACCGGGAGTGGAATGGAGAGCGAAGGGGTTGGCGAGAGAGGACAGGGGGTCCATGAAAACGTTATATAGCACGAGTGCATGAGAGAGAGAGAGCGAGAGAGAGATCGAGAGCGAGAAAGAGTTCAGGGGAATCGAGGGATGAGAGGCTTCCAACAGAGCCTCGTGGTCTGTCTGTGTGTCTGTGTGTGTGTGCACACTTTTAGGTTGTCCACTGACGTTCCGCTCCCGTTACACACTCAGTACACAAAAGCCGCCGAGAATTTCTCTCCCTGCTCTCCCCTTTTTTTTCCTTTTTTGCATCGCCACCGCCATCTCGCGTTCTTTCCAATGTCGGGTTCAACACAGAATCGCTCGGAATATAGTCGCGCTGTATAGAAAGCCCGGGATATCCACTGAACAGACAGCACGATCCTCCTTTGCACGAAAACGAAACGGAGCGAGGCAGCAGCAGTGAGAGAAGGGCGAAAAATGTACATACCCGGCTACACCAATGGAAGAGACGAATCCCAGATATATGGAAAAACAAGCTCTCAAAAGGGCGTAACCTTCCTTCTTTTTATATTTTATAAAGATCCTGTTACGCCATTACGAATCTCATCCACGTGTACATAATCACCTCGGCACTCGTGAGAGGGAGCGAAAAAGGACTCGGAATGGAAAAGTAACCCAACAAAACGACCATCCCATTACCTGGAGCTCCCTCTTTTTTCCTCGTGCTCTCCCGCGCGTCCTCTCTTCAGGTCCGCAGTGCTTTCACATCAACGGACCACTGGCTCGCTGCTTTTCCACCCAAAATCCCGTATAAAGTGTTGCTAAAAATTACCGATAAATAAACCATTTGCAGCCTCTTACGAAATTTCCAGGTCAAGAGACTTCTCACTAATTCCGTCTCCAAAGTATATCGTTCGTTAGACAAGCGCGTTAATCAATCCGACCACAAAAAAAGCGCGTGCCATCCGTCGGTTTTCTCAATAACTCATCAATTTTAATAACAAGATAAAAAATGATTTAAAGGGACGTTTTGTTTTTTAAATTTTCCTTTTCAACTCTTTCCCCATTCTTTCATTTTCCCATAATGCCTCACACACGTTCCCAAACTGTCACGAACGTTAGTTTCATCTCTTTTTGTATTATTCTTGTTTATATTTTTTTGCCATGCATTCTTTACCGTTCTCCAATGTGATAGATCGCGGTGGACATCTCGAAGGCTCTTTTCAAGCCTCGATCCAAAGAGTTTTAGAAAAGCCCATTGTCTCGTTTTGAGAAAAAGGTCCATTGATTCGTATCGCATACTCCACTTTATCCGCGCACGATTCATAAAATATATACATCGCTGAGAGTATTATTATACAGACGGATAAAACGACAGCAGGAGCAATGGGAAGCAAGATTTTTTAGCCTTCTTTTGCCTCGAGCTCACCGACCAGCCGATTACAAGCTCCGCAGAAGTCCTAAACGCACATCGACACTCCCACCAGCTATAGTGGGCTCTGCTTACATATACCTTTATACACACCCTTTTTGTTCTCAGCTTGTTCAGCTATTCCAATTTTTTTCTTTTCACTCTTCTCGTCCAATATATCGTGAGCAACTTTTTCTCTCTCTCTCGCTCTTTTTCTCTCGTTCTCCGCCTCTTGCCGTACTTATATACCTGATTTTTATTTTTGCAGCGAAAATATGTATGTATATCATTCATAAGCCCTGCAAAGCGTCAAGCACAGAGAGAGAGAGAGAGAGAGAGAGAGAAAGAGCATGGGAGGCGATTCGACGCGCGCGAATCTTCGCCGCTGGGTGTCGAGAAAGGACGTTGTTCCTTTTTACGTTTTTTCTTCTTCTTCTTCTTCTTTTTTCACTCGTAGCTCTTTTATCTCGCTATTTTTCTTCCTTTCTCTCATTTTAAATACTTTTTATCCCCTCGCCTGTACTTTGTGTGTGTGTGTGTGTCTTTTGCACTCTGCTCCGCGCACTGTCTCGCCTTTTTTTCCTCCTCGTTTTGTTTCTCGTGCTTCTCTCTCCGCGTCTCGTGCTCTCGCGCCAACCTCATCAGTTTCGTTACTTGGGGGATAGCAAAGTTTATTGCCGAGGCTCCTCTTCCGGCCTTTTTATTCTTTCCTCAACACTTTTCATCTCTTCCTCGCTCCTGCTGCCTTATTTGTCTCTATATCTTGTTCGCAAAAACGTTTATGTTTATAGACGCAAAAAGCCCCGCTCGAGCGGCAGCGGTGCCATCCTCATTTTTGCCTTTTTTTCATCCATGGGAGCTTAACGCGCGCCCGATCCACCGCGCGCCCTCTTATGCTTCAGCAAGAGAAACCGCACGAGAGAAATAACCGCGAGTTTGTTACGGCGTTTTAGACGCAAAGAAAAGATACTCCGAGATGGTAGCCACGCTGCGCGAACACCGGACTGCATATAAGCTCGGGATAAAGACTAAACCGAGACGGAATCGAATTTGAGCCGGAGAACGGCAGATTGAAAGACTCGAAGGAACGAGACGGAAGAGAGAAAGAGAGAGAATGAGAGAATGAGAAAAGCGAATAGTGTTGGCGAAGCTGTCGGTCGCGCCTGGTCGACTGCGGTTTTATGCGAAGCTGCTGGCGTTCCCGCAGCCGGTTTGCGCTTCGTGTACCCTCTACGTGTTACGTTGGGTGGGATACGTGTGTTCTCATTGCTCGATCCTCACCGAAAGCCTGTCACACACCAACCGAGAACGACCATTTGCTTTTGTACGAGAAATATCTTCACATACGCACAGAAACTTTTGTACACGTTCGTGCCGACATATATTGTTTAATAAAAACACACAACGACAGAGAGAGAGAGAGCCAGTAAGGAAACGAGCGATTCAACTTTGGCGTATCGTGCTCTGGCTAAGGCCAAGCTTGTCGGTTTCGAGGCATCCGTAGATTTTTTAATTTTCCGAATTAACATTCATCGACGCTTTACCTTTCCTTGGAAATGTCCTTTTTCGAAATTCAGGGGACACTTTCCTTTGTATTTACCGGGACATTCTCTCAATAATTCACAGACTGCCTACGAATGTTTATCATCCATCCATTTTCATCAAATTCACTTTTTTCTCTCTCCAGGTTCATAAGTCACTGCATGATTCGATGTGAAATGAATAAATCGAAATATCCAATTTCTGCAAAAATTTATGTACACGATAGCCGAGAGGTTGATACGATTTTCGAGTCTCGCAAGTCTGAGGGCTGTTCCGAAACGAAAATATTGGCGGATCTGGGAAATGTATTAAGGGCTTGAGACAGAAAGCGAGGGAGCGAGAGAGAATGCTAGGGAAATAGTGGTCGTTGTGGTTAACCACGCCGATGCTCTCAACCTGAGCCCTGAGCCAACTTGCAACAGAGCTCCTCTCATCATCAGTGAAATCCGCCTCCACCATCTGCGTGCCTATGTCTCTGTCCAACGCGTTGTCCTTGCTTCCGGTCCAAGCAACTGCGCGCGCCAACACTGAGAGCTTCAGGGACCTCTCGTGCTCGCACGAAAGTGCCGATCTTGCCATAGCACCTCACCGCACAACCCTCCCCACGTTTACCAACCAAGCAGAGCACAATCTCTGCTATTATGTGTTTGCAATTTCCCTCCCATGGATTATTCGAGTTCAGCAAAAAAAAAACTCGAGCATCATAGTAAAATCTTTACAATAATAATTAATACAAAAATTTGACTAGAAAAAGTCAACTGAAGTAACAAAACGATAAATCCTGCAATTTTTTTTCGACTGAATCGATATTCGTATGAAATTCGATTTTTTTTTCGTTACAATGTCAAGTTTTAGGTAATTCACGTTCCAGAGTCGAGAATTTTATAGTTTTATTTTCATATTTCGATAAATTCGTATTTCGTTAGCAAATGTAAGGTCCACCTGTCGTAAACGATCGAGTGAAGTAACAAAACGAGAAACTGTGCAATTTTTTTTCAACTGAATCGATATTTGGATGAAATTCCATTTTTGGTTCGTTGTAATTCAAGTTTTAGGTAATTCATTTTATAGAGTGGAGAATTTTATAGTTTTGTTTTCATGTTTCGATAAATCGTATTTATTTCGTTAGCAAACGTAAGAATCCGCCTCTGTCGTAAACGCGGAGGTAAGTAAAATTCATTTTGGATGAAACGCAAAGAGACAAAAGGAATAATAAAGTAATATCGCTCGTTCCTAATGTTTCTATCTCTTTATAGTCTCGTTTGCACTCGTTCCCTTAATGTTGCTAATAAAGTCGAAAATGTGTATAGAAACCTCTTGGAAGACACTGTAAAAAATATTACATTTCTTCAGATCCCTTCGTGTTATCTCAGCCTTAGTTTTGTTGGCTCTCGATCTTACTGTCTGTGGACTCATAGAATTTGACTTTTTTCCGTCCATCTTTCGTATACGACCAAACAGTTAGGAACACGCCTTAATAAATATCGGGGACTAAATTCCAAGGAATGGAAAGCCTCGCACTAAGAGGGTAATATAACCGATGTCATAAATAAAGTACACACGGTAGTGTCTCACAGAGTCGACTCGAAGAAACGTTTTTCCTTTTGAATCTCGACACCAGGAACGGCGAGAACCAAAAATAAACAAAAATATACGATTCCCGATCCTTTTCTGGCTAAGAAAATCAATTTTTTTCTCATCCATGGTCAAAATTTTGTGTCGATCGAAAAATATTCACAAAATGAATCATCATTTGTGTGATTTCAGTTTTGTAGTTTATAATTGTTTAAACAACGTTATTTTCGCTCACGTATTTTGCAGTGCTCCAGACGCCACGTGCACGGTTGAATTTCTCTTGGGAAACATTTTTATCATAATCCAAATTGAGTTCGTAGAGCTCGTTGAAAAGTTGTGCACACGGATGATCCAGCGAATACATGTTTGCTATATTCACACGAGATATTTGATCCTCTAATTTTTTCAGCTTCACTGATCAAGAATGCGAATTCGTCGCGCTCAATCGTGATCAAAACCACGAAAAACACAGTCCGAGACGTATTTTAAAGTTCAATTTGAATGATTCGCCGTTACAGATTGAAACACAAAACTTTTCCGTACCGTAAATTCCATGAAAATAAAATACGAATAGTTAATTATTAGTATCGTCCAATCAAAAACAGAGGCTCCAGATTTTTCACGTCGCGAGACCACGACGAATTCTCCAACTGATACGAGAGACTGTATCGAGTGATATTTAATACGGACCTCGAAATACTGTTTGGGGAAGGGAGAAAAGGAAGGTAGTGAGAGGGAGGAAAATATACAATAGCAGTACGAAATGCGAAATGCCAATTGAAACGGTCGCGGCTATGGCGTCGTTCGGAGCGAAACCCGAAGATGTCCAGAATAGCGTTAATGGCAGGAAAGTCGAACAGCCATAGAGAATGAAAGCAAACCAATAGTTTCATGGATCTGATAATTATTTTTGAAATTGCTATTCCTCCCTATTTTTCTATGAAATAAAATAATAAAGACATTAGAGCAATTGGCATTTAATTGCGGTCCCTAAATTATTTTTCACGAAAATAGCGAAGAAACTTTACCGTAATTTCGACAATGATTGTTGAAAATGTTCAGTTTTTAATTTCTACTCCATTTACTGCCTATTGTCAGAATTGTAACCCGATACAAAATTTTGGAAATCCGAGAGTAAACTGAACGACGAACGAAAGCAAAGTTTAGTTTGGGTAAAAGGCAAAACAAAGGTTGATTGTTGAAGGCGATTAATACTTTTATGGGTGTCGAGTGTAACGAAATTCTCATGGAAATTGTATACCGAGAAAGTGGGGAGCTTCAGCGGTGGATAGTTTACCGCAGAAAGTTTAGAGTTCGGCGTTTGAGCGTGAAGCGAGTGTGAAGAGGGTGCAAAGAGAGACGACGAGGGACGGACGAAACCGACTACGGCGACAGTCGAGACCATTTGGAGAGACCATTAATTCGATATAAAGCACGAAGGAGAGAGAGACAGAGAGATAGAGACCAACAGAGACGGAGAGACACGCAGACATGTCGACGTGCTCGAATTCGCGCTCAGATTCGAGGAATTGATCTCTCGCTCTATTCGAAAATGGTCTTTCTTTCAACGGGCCACAAACCCGGGACACGGTTATCCCAAGCGAGTACATACCGTATTATTCCCATGGATCGAATTTCTAAAAAGGCCTACCAACACGCGCAGAATGAACATTTTTTCTTTTTTTTTTTTTGAATCATTCCAATGACAAGGACAACGAGAATGGCAAGAACTACCATTATATTTAACACAGGCAAAACTAGATTCTCCCTGCCACATAAAACAAGTGGTTCTTGGAGCCCAACCTCCTGTGAAACTCCAACAAACCGAAAACAAAAACATTCTCTTCTTTTTTTTTGCGGTAGAGAAAAAGTGACAACTAGACCAAATAAAAGGTTCATGTAGGAGGGAAAGGCTGCAAGAAATTCGATATCTTTAGAGCCTTATCTCGCACAAACGATCCTGTCTTTCTTTTCCACTCGAAAATAATTATCTTCAGACACACACCTCGCAACGTATATTTATTCATGGATCCTTTCCATTCCCTCGCCATGATACATTTCCAGAGAACCAGAAATACGATAAGGAAAGAGACAAAATTATTGAAGCCCATGGAGCACCGCGTAACACGAATAAACTGTAATTGCGAGTGCAGTGTGTACCTTTGTGAACGAAATCTTAATATTTATCTAAATGTTCTCCAGGCTCCCAAATACTAAATTTTATAATGGTCAAGTTACCTGGTCACTCGGTGGTGGGCGACTGTAAGGCTTCTGGCTTTTGATCTGCAAGAAAAAAATCCATATGATAGATTTGGGAAAAAGAAAAAATTATCGAGCCACTACAGAAAATTTGTCAGTCATGTGAATTTTCGTTGACACTGAAGTTTGCAACGTTGAGGTCCAACGAAAAATACTATTTCTATTAATTGTTTATTCAATTTCAAGAACCATGACAATTTTCGTACGGAATTCGCGTTTGGATGCGGAAAAAATATCGTTTTATTGTGCTGACCAAATATTGGATAAGAATCTTGAGATCTGCTCGAGAAAAACGAAATTTCTTTGCAATTCAACGATGCAAACTTCAACATCGTAATTTTTTAACACGAATGACCGAGGCGGAATCTTAATATAAATTCAAATGTTCTTCACGATTCGAAATATTAAATTTTAACATAATCTAGTTACCTGCTCACTCGATGGTGATGGGCTGCTGCGGGGTTTGTCATTGTTGTTCTGCAAGAGAAATATCCGAATAAAGACAATATCAAAATGCGTTGATTTAGTTTTATTTTCATTGGTTGGATCCGACTAACGAGGCAAGTGATTCCTCATCGAGATTGAGTGAAAAAAAAAGAAAATGTGAGACGGAGAGAGGGAGAGGAAGGGCTTTACGAAACACATCGATACAAATTGTCGCACGACGTCAAACAGGATATACATGCATACATATCCATGCTCAATAACGGAGCAAAGGGCGAGTTGTAAAAAGAGTAAAAGACGATGAAGGCAGAGGAGAGAGGAAAAGAAGGAAAAAAATGAGTATCGAAAATCCGTTGTAGGCGACGAGTCAGCAGCAGCACAGCAGCAGCTTCATCGTCTTCTCGTTCGGCTCTTTCGAATTATCTCTTTTTCTCGTGCCGACACGAGACGCTTGTCGCGGACGTTATATATACCAGATCGCCTCGTTAATACCGGTAGTGAGAGGGCGACCTCGGCTCCTCTTTCTCCACAATCTCCTCTTCATCATTCATTTTCTCTCTCGCTCTCGCGCACGTTCTTGTTCGCTCCTTCATGGAATTAACACGCCGAAGTATTTATGGATCTTGGCTTTGGCTTATATTGGTCCACTCTGGCTTGTATACATAAAATATATACAGGCTTTTCAAGGTCAAATCAAAGGTTGTTTGAGGCCCTGAATTTTCAACGTTTTTCTCAGCACTTTAAATTCCGAATGCGCCGTACGAAGGAAAATGTGCTGAAGAACTCTGACTCTCCGCTCGATATTCGTGTTAATTAAAAAAAAAAAAGCAATTAGCGTGAATTTTTTAAAAAGATAGAAAAATTCATTCGATGGTCATTCTCTCTCGAAAAAAAGGTAATTAATGAAAGAATCCTCCATGAAAATATCGAGCGGACATGGAACAGGGCATTTGATGTGAAATGCCTCATGGATGTATAAATAAATATATAATGCGCTCTCGAGCTCATCTATTTCTTCTTTTTTCTTGTCTCTTTTCCTCAGCTTGCTTCGTCCCGTTGCACGCTTCGATATTGCCCGCTTACTTCAACTTTATTTCTTTTTTTCAACCCAGCGGATTAATTAATGAGGCTCCGGCGCGCCAGGGGGCCCCTGACGGCATTATCCGAGTCACGGGGGGCAACGGAAGATCGAAGGGTGCGGAAAATCATCAGTCTATGTGTGTGTGTTTACAGATACCTGGCCATGTACATACAACCATCAATACATCTATATAGACCCTTGGGTTTTTCTCACCCTTTGCCTCTGCCCCACCCCCATCGCCTGCGATGCAATATACATGGATATATAAAATACGACAGGGACATAAAAGTTGGCGGCATGTACAACAGTGGTAACCCCACCTTGTCTTGTAAATATAGCAGGTACACGGGTACACCTTTCCATGCTATCCCAACGATACCAATTACTATACAAGCCCACGTATACCTATGTATATTTACACATCGACGTGTCTAGCGATATAGACATCGCTGTATAAAAACACACTGCGAGAAAGGTATACAAAATCGTCCTGTTATTTTATTAACGAACAAGCATCGAGGCAGCTCGACACACAAACCGCGATCTCAACGGACGATTTCTGAGATGTTGAGCAAGGGCTCAATTCGGTGCTACTTTCCACACCTTCTAATTATTCATTCGCTCCAACAATCCAATAGCTCCGCACAGTACAGAGCCATCAATTCACCGGACAGAACGTCTAATCGCAAGAACAAAAGCCTACGAATTATTTCAACAACTTACCTCCAGTCCCAAAGTCTTTAGCAACGTTCGATAGTTCTGGGTTTTATTCAAGAAACTAAACAGATCGAAGTACCATAATTCAGATTTGTAGGCGGCCTTTGGTCCTTTACGGCTTGCCTTCAGTGTCTGTCAATCAATCAACAATTTTGGGCTCGTTTCATTGTGTGAATTGATAGTGAATATACTAGCTACACGGTAAACAAAATTTTGTTGCAAAAGATGGATATTTTGTTCGATACGTTCAACTAAACGTTTTGTTTGAATAATCCCAAAAATTGTGTCATCGCAGTAAGAAATATTCTAGAAAATCACTTCGGAAGCAAATTTTAGTCGTTCCAATGGTAAATTTTATTGACAATTCCATTAGAAACCAAATATATTGCGAAAATAACGAAAATTTCGAAATTTGAACAAAATATTTAATTCACCGTGTTCAACAAAATATCGACGATTTTAAACAACATTTTATTTTCAGTTTTCGATAATGATCCATTCCTCATAATCCCATGCGCATTTACGATGGATTTTCAATGAGTATTAAATGTTCAATGCCAGAAAAATGGAGAAATAACTGCTGGGAATTCCCCATCAATAATATCCAATGAATAAGAAGGAATTTGCACGAAATCTACAATTGCTGATATTTGAAAAGAGGGTATTTAGGACTTTTCACAAAAGAAGACAACGGCTTTCTCGAAACTTAGCTCTACAGTGCTACGTGATGAAACGTTAGCAATGAAAAAGTTTGATTCAATCGAGTTACATACCCTTTTCAAGTCTCGCCAATAATATGCTCGCATGGCTGTCAGAATTTTTCTTAGGTCCTGGATATTGGCATCTCCTATGAAAACTCTATATATTTGCAATAAAATGTTTAATCCTGCCTCCTTATAATACTCGTTTGAATACAGTGGATGATCTGGATCCCACAAGTGCGGTCTTTGCTTGTACTCATCGATGATCACTGTCCACACTTCCTTTTCTTTTTCCGTGGCCGAATTAACTGCTGGTTTCATCGTGCTAAATATTGACACTTTTCGATTTAATCTGACACGCGCTAGTTCGCCGAGCGGAATTGTACTGATCGCTCTACACACGTACTAATCGATAAGAGGAGCCGAGAATTCGGCAGCTCGAAATTAAAATCGCTTCGGACTGCTTATTCGGTGCTAATTCGCGCGGGACCCCCACCGAAACGTTGCGAAGATTGTGGAAAAGGTTGGAAAGGAAATA
This sequence comes from Hyposoter didymator, assembly GCA_037952995.1. Taxonomy (NCBI): domain Eukaryota; kingdom Metazoa; phylum Arthropoda; class Insecta; order Hymenoptera; family Ichneumonidae; genus Hyposoter; species Hyposoter didymator. Next base: position 3,187,304 of record JBAJMU010000007.1, read on the forward strand.
TTCACTTTCGTGCAAATAATCGTAGCTCATTCGTTGCGTAAATAGTCTTAAACAATTGTTAAGCAGTTTATAAAATAATCAGAGTGCTTAAAATTCCAAAAATCCTTGTGACTCACGATGTAAGAATAATCCCAAGGACTTGTGTATTATTTTCGTTCGTGAGTAGCCAAGTTTCTTTTTTCTTCGTCCTTTTTGTATCTCCAGCTTCTACGCCCAACCCTCGGTAATTCGGTATGACAAATTGAGACGGTTGTAAAATTGTTCCGGTTTTTTTTTGTAGCCTCGTCGAAAAGGACGCTGGAAAAATACGTCCTCAAAGTTTTCGTCTGTGTGTGTCTGTGTGTATACAATATATAAAACGAAATTTCGTCGTGGGCGTTACTGACTAGACTCGTAGAGCCCTTCCATTCGTAATACCTTTTCCCCGTACTACGTAAGCTGGAAAAAAAGGATGGAGAAGCAATGAGCTACCGTAAAGAGACAGAGGCAGGCTGAGCTAGAGAAAGAGAGAGAGAGGGAGCTCACGCTAATGGAATTACTCGAGTTCCCTAGAAGTTTTTAACGGTCGATTTGCCTTGCTCCCGAGTAGAACAGGGTGCACTAAGAGACCCTACGGGGTTACTAAGAGAACACGTAGCACACAGCAAACACGACTTATTCTACATGTATTTGCAAGTGTGTGTATGTGTGTGTATATATTCGTCGAGTAATACCCTTAGTTCACGGCTCAGGGAGAAAGCCACCCTTCGGCATCAACCAGCACTCTCTCTCTCTCTCTCTCTCTCTCTCTCTCACCCTCACTTTTTTTGTCACTTTCACACTCTCGTTTCGTATATGAACGTTTCGTCACCCCGGGGAGGCAAAACTGGCCGCAGATGTCGACCATAAACTCAATTCTACCTACAACGTACATATAGGTATACCGTGGTGAATACTCTGTGACAAAAACTACCCCATAGCCCTGCTAAGAGATTTTTGCTTTTCGGTTCATCCCTCTCTCTCTCTCTCTCTCTCGCTGTGTATATTTCTTTTTCTCTACATTGTCACGTTCCTTGTTGATTTCGGCTACCCTCTATCTCGTCCTTCCAATTGTCATTAAAATTTCGCTCAAGTCTCATGGTATATGCATGTGTTTTGTACGCGTATATGCGTGTGCCATACCATTGTGTTTCTCCCTGAATACACAGCCTTAAATAAATCCATTCAGTCGGAGACTCGACCGCACGTGGAGCTCGCACCACCCTCTTCTTTAGGCTTCTCAATACTCAGATTAGCTATGTGCTACATTATGTGCTCTATATTTTCCTCTTTGTTGAGCATGTTAGAAACTCCTACATGGGGAAAACGGTGCTTTAACGAAGTCACCCACAACGAAACGGAGAGACCGAAGCATAATAGGACAATGGAGCAATATTATACGGACACCCCTTTTGAAAAGATTGATTTTTCTTTGGAAATATTCGTTCGTTCTATTTTATCAAATTATCGTTTCTATCAATTTCTTTTATTCATTTTTTATGCAGCCTGCAGTTACATTTCTAGGATGCAAGTCATTCGCAAACTTTTTGCGAACTTTTTCCTTAAATTTTGTTTTTTTCTCGTGAACATTTTTTTTTAAGGGGGAACCACGATATTTCAACAAACAGTTTGCTGATTGAGTTGATATTTGGTGCACACCCAAACGAGATTCTCAACAACTATAAATCCTTGTTGTTGTGTTTGGTTTTGTTTTGCAAAGCGAATTATATTCGTGAATCATTATTTAATGTTGAAAATGCAACGTTCAAATTTATGCGAACAATTGAGAATTATGAGAATTCAATTCCGAGTTGTTTCATACGAATTGTCTTTTAATTCAACGACGCAGGTGAAAAAATGACTGATCTATAGATCATGGAAAGAGATTCTTGGAATTCATTAGGACTGGTCACAAAACTCATTATCATAAAGTCCAAACGAGTGGAGAGAGAAACGGAGGAAAAAAAATAAATAAAATGAATTTCCTTTGGGTCAATAGTCGTTCGGAAGGCTTGACGAGAGCCTCGGATATCACTTTGTGTTACATTCGTTAAACGCGGCGTTTATAAACTGCCCGGAACGCGATTTATGCCGGGTACAAAGTCTCCGCTCAAACACAAGAGTTTCGAAACGATAAGATCATTAAACTTTTTTCTTCTCCTTGTCTCTCCCTCCAGCATGTGCGTTAATTGCACGATACGTCGAACGATGACGACGACGAGATATCTGGGTCGTTGCGAAGATTATTATTTGTGTACACGTTTGGATACATTACACGTGTTATTAAGTAGGTAAAGCGGACTCTTGAGAATCGTTGGCACTACAAGAGACTGTCTAACATTTTTTCATCTGACATTTATATAGTAGCAGAGTTTGAGCAAAAAAATCTGAAAACCCCCTCTGGCGCGTACTCCGTTCCGTATTATTTACACAGTCATGTGTTCTTTTATTTTTCACGTCCCTTTTTTCTTGCCTCAAAGTCACATACAAATATGCGAATCTCAAAGAGTTGTGACAGGATAAGGATGAAAAATTTACAGCCTCTTCCAGAATAAAAGTCACGACGTCGCGTTGACTGAATAAATTGTTAATAAAAATGCTAATTAGCACGTTTCATTTATATCGCAGCCTAAAGGAAAACGTTACGTACTGATCATTTAAAAATACCAATAATAACGATACCACTTTATTTACATATTTATTTGAAAAATGATTAGAAAAGGCATATCTGATCTAATTTTCGCATAAATTATTCGAGCGCATGAAGCAATACCTTTTCCGCAAAATCTCTACGTAATTATGCGTCTATGAATAACGATGCTTGACGCCAAGATACCAGCTTATCTCTGTCCATTCAACTCTTTGCCAGCAATTACAATTTCGTGATTTATCTGAACGTCGATTTTTTTTTTCATCTTGCATTTTTGTCTCTCAGTATGGATCAAGGAATTTTCAGCGTCGAAGATTGTATCGTAACAGTCAATATAAGATGGTTGATAAGAAAATCGGTCGAGACTTTTTTTTCTTTTTGTTCTCAAAAAATGATTCGACTTGAGAATTTTTTCGTCAATCTTGTTTTGTAATTTTTCAAATTTCATCTCTCGTTGAAAAATTGACTTTTATTTGTCGAACGTTGGTAAGGATTTCTCTTCTTAATGATTCTTTCAACATGATTATTTATTTTTAGAATATTTCAATTTTTTCCATCATTATTCCAACAGCTTTCGTTTCGTTATTACGAAAGACGAGAATTTTTATTGACCAAGTATTTCTCTCTTCTCTAATCGAGCGTATATCGATAACGATTGTAACGAAATTCAAGGCTACTGATCGTTGTGTACAATCGAGCGATATGCAGAGAGCCGTGAATAGAAAAACGTTTTGGTAAAACGTAACGGAAAGCGAGTTAGTGGCATGAAATCGTGATAACACGCCAGACATATACCGAAATATATATGTAGAGAAATTTAGTGTAGATCCACGTTTATGTGTGTGTATTGATAGATTGCCGATCGAGATGCGATAATCGAAATTCCACGATTCTATCGCCACGGAACAGAATCGTTAACGATCACTTCTGTCCTCCATCTCTTTTTGCCACTCGCATCAAACTCTCTATCGGCGTTTAATTAGACGGCATTCGCAGTGTTCTGTCGATTTTATCGCCCATCCAAAATGTATATACGTATAAATATATATATGTATGTTTATCCAGAGTACTGCGCATCGAAGTGCTCGTTTGATTCACTCGTGATAGGCTCAATAAACGCCACGAATGTTTGTGCAGTCGTTCTCATTTACCATTGGCATTAGATGTGTGTGTCCAATTATACATGCAAACACAAGTGTTCTCTACAAGTCATTTTTTTTATTGCGTTCAATTGACGGGGTTACGCCCGTTTGCTATAAAAAGTTTCTTCTATTTATATATTAATTACATTAGCCTATCCGCCTCCCAATAGTAAGCTAGGCTAGCATCTCACTGTTTATTAGATTTTTTAGGGAAAAATCAATCAATGGAAAAGTAGAAGCATTTTTTGACTCAAAACTCTAAATAGTAGGCCAGCATCTCACTATTCATTAGATTATTATCAGATTTATTTGTGGGAAGGCAGAACTCTTTGGAATTCATCACAGTCGACTAGCATTGCATTATCGTTGATAGTTTGTCAGTTGCGAAGGGTTCGGAATTTCGTCGATTCATTCATAATTTTTTTATAAAATTTTGCCAAATATTTATGTATTTTTCGATTTTACCCGATGCCGACTACTTGGGACAAAAGGGTCCCGCGATTCGGTGTTTAGGAGCAAAGCTGAACGATCAGCGTCGGCTCAACCGAACTGCCAAAATAATCGCGAAACATTACCAAAATCCAAAATCCTAGCAATCGTCTCTGCCAATCGGCTCGTCAGTAAGCGGCTTTTCTATTTTCACAATACAATTTCCTGCGGAACTGGATTTGCATTCTGGCAATTTTCATTAAGCCAGAAAAATATTCCGATCGTTGGATTTTCAGAAATATTAAGTTTTTAATTCGTCAATTGTTTTTGTATTATTTTTTCTTCTCATTAAACACTTCTCAACTACCGTGGAAATGGAACAATCATTTTACAGGGTGAATTCGAAATTTTATCCGAAAAAATTTGTTTTTCGTTATTTTCTCAGGAAAATCAAAATTCGACATGAAAATCGTGCACACAACGTGCACGATTCTCTGCAACGCAGAATAGATAAATGCTCGAACTACCGCGTTCGATTAACTCTTGATTTAGTGAGTTGTGGGGCGAGAGATAGAAGCGAGTGGAATTTTGAGGATTCGATTTGAATGAAGAAAAGAAATTTGAAATGCAGGAGAAAATTTCTCCGGGATTTTGGCAATGTATATATTTAAATATAATTATGGTTGCGTGACTGAATTGCCCGGGAATCTTTTTTCCCCGTACATTTATTAAACCACGTGACCAAATTTTGGAGTGCGAAGCCTCAAGCGATTTGTAATCTTTGTCCGTTCGTTATTCGGTCCGATCTTTTGCGTGCTCTGAAATTTTTTTTTCCTTCGCGAATTACAGATATTTCGCCAAATTGGCCAGCGTGTGCGTCTTGCTCGAGAATCTCCTTTTGCCGGAAATCGGGCTTCAAACTTGTGTGTAAATATGTAATGAAGCGCCCTGTATTTACTAATTAGGGGTTCCGTGCGTGTGAACAAAAAAAGTCGTCAGTTGAAATGCTATACATCGAAACATTCGTCAAACTACGCCCAAGTCGACCATATTTTACTTTTACAATATGCAGCGACCGTACACACTCAATTATCAAAATTGGAGCATTTTTTGTCGATCTGTCGATGTTTTTACCAAACAAATTTATTTATTCAATTTTTCATTCCGATAATTGATATAAAAAAAGTTGCCATCATGGAAAATTTTCAGAGGGCACTAGTGATTTTTTTGGCTCCAACAGCTTTCTCCTTCTTCCTTTGCAACGAGCTGTAAACGATAGAAAAAATAGTTAATTCAGAAAATCCATCGATACGTAAACGCTCGATTCTTGCATAGGAAATTATTAAAAAATTGCAAGAATTCAGCGGTACGAGGCTTTCGGAATTTGAACAGTGCAACGTGGAATACTTTATTTATTGTTTGCGTCGAATGGCTGCATCGAGAAGGTACAAATTCCTATAACTCGTGAAACACAGCACGATCGTTTTTTTCGTTATTTACATTCCACTACACACTCACGCGTACATGCATTTTATACATAAACACATAAATATTCTTCTCTAATTAGAGCGAAAAGTCAGCGAGATAAAAAGTACTTAAAATTCTTCGCTGCAGTGTAATGTCTGCAAAAACGAATGAGCACTTTCGACATAATTGTCCAGAGTTCTCCAGCTCTTTTTTTCTTTCTTCTTCGTTTCCTGAGCTGTTTGAATCCCGACGAGAGGACCAAACTGTTGCTGTTCCAATAATCAGAAAGCAGATGCGAAATTGAGTTGAAAAGAAAAAAAAAATCACACGCTGTCACTCCGAACGATGCATAATCCTGCAATCTCCAAATCTCGGAAGAAAAATATGTGTCAATTATTTTTTCTCAATTTCCGGGACAAAAAACCGTCGCATTATTTCCAGACATTTTTTTGCTACGTATCCCATAATCGGATAAAGAACAGATATGAGCTAATAAAATTGTACGAATAATAACACCGAGATAAGAAATATTGAAAAAAATAAAAATTGAGAACTCGGAAGAATCGTTGCGCTTCTCTTGCCTCTCGATACTCCTAAGCGAGAAGTCATAAAATAAAAGTTCTCTTGCCACGCTGCCTTGAATATAAAGAGAGTATTTATTAAAACCAGTTCCCTGAGCACTCTTTTTATACATGTATAAATGCGATTATCCATTCACTTGAGCCAAAGCGAGAAAAGGAGAAGCAGAAAGAGAAATTCTTCCTTGTTTCTCTTTTTTTTTCTTTTTTTCATTCTCTGTCTCTCGTTCTTTCTTCAAGTAGAAGACGAAGATTCGATACGCATCGCGTCGCTTCGATCGACCGGATACAATTAGACTCGCGCGGTTTAACGGTGTAGGAAAACTCGATGCGCTTTACGATTCGTCGAGCAACGCATATCAACTGTACACAGATACACGCTCACATAATACGTTATTATACCTTCACCCCATAACATAAAAGCTTACCCTATACGTAGACCATTGTAACGTTCTCCTTAACAGCGAAAAGAATTCCTACGATTTTATCCGCGGAGATTGCACTTTTCCTAATTATTCCTTCAAGTATTTCGAACGTTATTCTTTCTGATTTTATCACGAATCGACTTCTTTTTGCACTCAACACCCTGAGGATAGTTTTCTCGGTATCTCTAATCTTTATCGAGGGCTAATTAGATGGATAAGTACTCGGGCTTCGATGTCTTGTGTCTCAAGAATGAACAATCGAGAATCAAATGAATTTAATCGCTAATTTCAAGGAATTAATTGCACACGATGACGATGCGATTATTTATGAATTCTTACCAATTACGAAAATTGTAATTGTATGGAAAATGTCGTTGCCGCAGAGCCAAAGGTTTATTGTGTGTTTGCTTCTATTTAAATTCTCTCGTCTTCGCCCTTGTTCGATCAAAAGTACTTCTCAGGAGTACAAGCAGTAGCGAAACGTCGGTGTAACGGCGTAACGCATGCTAAACACGATAATCGAAATAAATTCATTAGGTTGGGCGATCGAGCGCGTCGGATTCGTTCGATCGATCGAGCGTGAATAACCAAACAGCTCGAATCCAACATCGACTTTGCCACTGTATGTGTTTCGTATATGTACCGCGAAGGAGAACTCGCCATGGTGAAAAGTGTACACACACAGTTTCGTTTAAAGCCACCGCGATAATCGAGGCTAAGTGGTCGACTCCAGTTTCCATCAGTATCGCGTATAAGCCTCATGAAATCAAAAGCAACAGTCATCGTAAAAAAAAACCTCATTAATCAATCAATTTTTTTTCCTTCGACCATACGCGCGTATGGAATCTAACGAGCCAAGTAAGAAGCAACATTATCGCTATAAACTCCGTTTCATTTTTTCTTTCAAACCCATTGCTCCAAATAATTGAGTTCGCAAGTTTTGAATATTTTATTTAAAAGCCTATATATTTAAATTCGAGCGTCGCGATTTCCTCAGAATTCTATAGTCGCGAATAACAAATAGCTGCCACATTTTGGGACTAAATAAAAAATTGATCAAGCCACGGTCGATCAATGGATTTATATTCTTAGAAAATTTACCTTTGAGTGCGATTCACACACTGACAGAAATAATCAATTCATTATTATATTATAATTATAAATTATTTATAATTATTTATAATTATTTATAATTATTTATAATTATTCATAATTATTTATAATTATTTATAATTATAAATAATTATAAATAATTAATTATTATAATAATTATTATAATAATATAATAATATTATTTATATTATATAATTATTAATATTATTATAATAATAATTAATTATTATAATAATTAATTATAAATATTAATTATTAATAATTATTTATAATTATAAATAATTATAAATAATTATAAATAATTATAAATAATTATAAATAATTATAAATAATTATAAATAATTATAAATAATTATAAATAATTATAAATAATTATAAATAATTATAAATAATTATAAATAATTATAAATAATTATAAATAATTATAAATAATTATAAATAATTATAAATAATTATAAATAATTATAAATAATTATAAATAATTATAAATAATTATAAATAATTATAAATAATTATAAATAATTATAAATAATTATAAATAATTATAAATAATTATAAATAAAAGAATTATAAATAATAGTTTTATTGTTATTTATAGCATTTCCTAATTTCTTATCCATTCAGAATATTTACGTGCTATGCTCGATCGTACATAGTAGACAGTCAAATTATATAGCCATTTGGGAAACCCAATAAACGAACTAAAATAGAAATTCTGTTCATTTGAATAATTTCGAAAAATAAAACTAACGGTCTTGGTATATTTGGACAATTTTTTTAGCGTGTGATAAATTACATTTTTTATCGTTGTTGTTTTTTTTTTAATTATCTGTGCACGAAGAAAATCATTTGTGTCACGAGATTTTTTCTAACTTGAATTTTGTTTTTTTTTTCACTATTTCTTTCGTATCAATAAAAAGATTCTTCCTCGATTTATACAGATTGTTAGAGCGATTAAGGTAGTCGAGCATGCGTGCCGAATAGTTGCTCATTCGTGCGATGCGAGAGAGAAAGAAAAAGAGGAATAAAAAAAAAAAGAGCAAATGGAAGGCAATGCACAAAGTGTGTTCTACTACATATTAAACGTAAGTACTGTGTTATAAGATGGAGTCTATCTTGGCTCTTGGCAAAGCCCGTTACATGCAACTAAAACACGCGAACATCTCGAGCGTAACAGGAATGAACTCATGGCTCGACGAGCACACGAAAAGAGAGGAAAAAAAGAAACAGATCGTACATGTAATGGACGCAAAGCGAGCCATGATTCTCGTTCCTTTACTTATCGAGAAAAATACTCAAGCGTGTTTCTTTTTCCACCTGGTTTTTATTTCCTCAACAATTTGCCTGCAATCGCGTACAAATAATCGTGAAGCAAACCTTGGGGAACGCAGTAAATACCACCATAGCTTTTTACATAAAAATTCATTTTATGCATTATAATCATGCTGCAAATATTTTCGTCCCTTTGGAAATGCATTTCACTTTCTCTCTTATTCCGTTTAGCACCAATTATATTCTCGGTATCCACACACCCAAGTTTATAGTATTTTCACTCGTCTTGCACCTTTTTTAACATTTAAAATCAATAATTTCGAGCTCTCCTTCCAAAAATTTACGACAATTGGCTCGTCGACTTTGTAGCTCATAAAAATATATTGCAAAATCTCCAACGATATTCAATGGAGCCAAATTTTTTTTTTTCAATATTGACTCCAAATTGTAAAAAAATGGGGCCTGCCTGTCGTACAGAAAATACGGGTCTCCGCGAAAGAATTCCATCAACGTAAATCAAGAATCATCAGTATTTTTCGATGTTGTCGAGTATCGATCCGATCCACTTGAATTTTTTCAACCTTTTTTTTTTTCTTGCCGGCGCTTATTATAATCGCCTTTCAGTGTAATATTGTTGTTATGATTATATTTGACGTCATCTCATAAATATCATAATTATCGTCGGACCTCATGGACCGTTTCTTACGACTGCCGTCCCGGAGGGATTTAGCTCAGAAAAAAAATTGAATCTCGACGTAGGGAGAGGCTCAGAGCGACTTAATAATACTTTGCTACGTTAGCCTAATGGGAGCTGCGAAGCGTGTGAGCCTACTAATTTACCGAGCGCCCTCTTCACCCTTTCGCCACTATGGGGCTTCACTCGCATTTTTATCTTTTTCTTTTGACGTTTTTTTTTTCCGCGAGACCTGAACCTGTTCCCTTGCGAGAAACATCGCGGCTCCGGACGACGAGGATTTCACACGAAATCGGGATTATTTACATTAATAAGGAAACTTAATTCTACGAGGTGAGCAATATTTTATCGTGAGTCGAAGCAGCTGGTAAACGTCAACGGATTATTATCAATTTATTCAAATTTTGAGGATGAAAAATATTTTGTCACTCACGCAGTAAAAATGTAAAGAACGCAATTTTCATTTCAACATAAAATCTTGAACAGTTCAAAAAAAAAAAATGCATCCCAGAATAAATGTTTATAAATTTATTTTTCACGCAATGTAAACGATTCTTATTTTTTAATTGGCACGAAATGTTGTATCGATTGAAAATGCACGTACTGCTCTGAAAATTCACTTTTTTATTATTATTTTTTGTTTTTATTTCGTAAGAACAAAACTGGATCTCGCGATGAGAATCAAATCCAAACAAATTCGGTAGTAACAAAACTTTCAAAGTGAGTTCATTGCAACTCGAAACGACGACCACGTTGAGAGAGGGAGTAAACGTGCGGTATAACAGAGGGCGGTAAAGGGTGAGGAGGGAATGATAATAAATGGTTTAAAAAACTTTTCAATCGGTCTGGGTTAAAAGAGAAAAAAAGCGCGAGAGTGCACATGCGGAGCGCGCGTCGATGGGGCGCTTTTACCCCGGTCAATCTTTTTTTTCCGGCTTCTCAATTTTTTCTTTTTTTTGCAATTATCTTTGGTATTCTGTTCCCCGTGTTTCGCGTATTCGTTTTTTTAGCTCTCCTCGTTCTCACAACCCATTTCTCCCTCCCAACTCCTCCTACACCCGTTTCGTTGTTTTTCTTCTTCTTTTTTTTTTGGTTCACGTTCATTTTCTTTTATTTGATTTTTTTTTATCCCCCAGGACCAACGAAACGTCGATTGCCTCGCGGTGGATTCAACAATGCAGCCTTCTTTTGCTTCTTTCGATTGCTCCGGAATATAATGTAGAAAAAGAAATAGAGAAGGAGAACTTTCATGTTCCGGTCTCACCGCATCGATTCTGTTCTTTCTCTCCATCTCTCCTTCTCTGTACGAGAATGATTACAATGAGCGCAGCACGCGATTACAGCACCGCGATTACCTTAAAATGCTTCGTTTTTTTTTTCCTTTCTCATTTTTTTTTCATTTTTTTTTCGAATGCACAGCCTTTTCGTGCTAGTTCTTGGGTATCAGAGTTGGAATATACTGTAACGAGTACGTGAAGTACGTTTTTGTTGCCCTTAACATGCAAAAATTTGTTTACCATCCTGTTGACGTAAATTAATGAAAATTGAATTCCACAAGCAGCGGAAACTTGGAATTGACAGTTTTTGGGGATTTTGAAGCATTATTGAGAGTGTAGGAGGGAAGATGGGTGTGACTGGTTTCTCAAGTCGACGCAGAGGACTTTTGGTGTCTGTGAAGGGAGATGAGGACAACCGCAGAGTTAGAAGTTGAATATTATGCACATATATATACATTTAAGGTCTCTTAATGTCAAAAGGCCATCAAGTTGATGCCTTTAGTTTTATTAATACGTCCGTATAACTTTGGGGCGGCAAAATGGCGTTGGAAACCGATGGAAAGAGGTTTTGCGGTGACGAGAAGGAGCCCAAAAGTATCTCGCTCTTGAGATTCGTGAGAGTGTACGGATAAGGAGAACGACGGGGTGAAGTCGTTGGTAAACGCTCTCTCTATATGTTGCCGTGTGCGACGACCACCGTCTAGCCAAACTTTATTGGCCATCTAGCACGATGCAGCCCCGAGTATTAGCTTCTCGTGGTTTGCTCTTGCCTGTTACTTTACTCTCGCCACCCTCTCCCTATCACTTTCTCAAACTCCGTGTTCTCCTAAAACCGATAGCGCTCTCACCGCTTTTGCTTTTCGCTTGCTCGTCTCGTCTTCCGAAATATTTTCGATCGAGTCGACTTCTCGATGCTACTGATTTATTTTTCCTGTTGAAACTGATGCACATTTCTTTTTATTTCGCTCCTTCGAACAGCAGCATTTTTATATCGTGTTTCACAAAATCTTGCGCTTATAGCGAGCAGTTTTTAAAACTTGTCCTGCATTCGCATAAATTTTGGGAGAAAATAAAGCGACAATTGTGAAACTCTAAAATTATTCATCAACTTTAACGTTAAACATTTATTCTCCCTCCTTTTTCCTTATCGAATTACGAGTTTTCTTGGAAGTTGTTAAAAATAGAAGGTTCATCATTTTACGAAGAAGGGTAATGGGTTGCAGCAAACGCATTTAATGATGCTTGTGTGTTACTGCTTCGTACTAAAATACACTTGGCTATAAGAATTTAAATGGCAGCTTCGATAAGTTTAAATCGTCTCACGTTGCAGCAGTACATAAATGCGGGAGAGTAATTATCGCGCGTTTCTTACATGCTTGTTAACATTTTCTTACGGTTACCTCGAGGCAGCATAAGGTACATACGCGAGATTCATTACTGTTGTGCCATTTCAGTTGCTCTTCGACATACATCATGATACTCGAACATTCTCGTGGTCTCGAGGACTCTGAGTAGCTGCTATTTTGCTCCGGAGCCTCCTCTACGTGTCGTGGAAGCGTTTGATCCATGTAATTCCGCCGGTAATCGTATTTATTCCACTCTGCAAGGAATATCTACAGAGTTCCTTAAAAGTCCAGCCGGAGACTCATTGGATCGAAGAAATAATACAATTCTGAAGAAAAAAGTCCTCAGCAACATCTTTCTACGAGGCACGGTTCGTCAGTTATCGAGAAATTAGTGTTGACCAATACGATGCGTTGGGAAGGCTGTGCTCGGAGAGGGGGAGACGCCGCGGATACGCTCGCGCCTCGGAATCCACGCCTCTGTCATCACCGGATTGACCCGCACGGTTCAATGAATATCTCATCAACTATGCATCGGAGAAAAAAATGATTAAGGATTTTTCTCTTTCAAATTTCGAGATCTTGCCGACTTGTTCGTATCACGCTGAATAACGTGACTTTTGAATTTTCCTGTATACCCAGATCGTATATAATGTGATTTGAGCGCGGAATTAAGGTTGGCAAGCAAGATTCATGCTGTGTTCATAAATGATCTTATGCTTCGATATCTTTTGCAATCATATATGTATATTAGCTGTATACGTATATATGTCGATCCATGCTTCACATACACGTGTATTAATGCACGTAGATACGAAACTTGCACGCATGGCTACATTATCCTGGTACCTATTTATACACCCGTTCCAGTCATTAAGGCAGTGTATTAATTACTGACAGAGACAGATGGAGCCAACCAATATGTAGTATACGATTGAAAATCCAATATTTCCATAATCGAGCTCTTGCAGAAAGCCAAAGGGGAGAACAGAGAAAGAGAAATTGAGAGAGGCGCTCATTACATGAATTTCAACGGCTGCATGGTGTACAGCATGAAATCGATTCTCAACATACAAAACGATGAATTATTGAGATATATATACGACCTTAGTAGATTCCGGAGTTTATCAATCGATTATACTTTCATATACACAATGCACATGTGTGGATATAATTACATGCACAATATATATTCAAGAATCTGAGTCTATATGAGTAAAATGATAGTACCCCATTATTTACTACGCTCTCTATCTATATAGACCTCTCTATAATTATTCACTGCTTGAAAGACGCTTTCTTGAGAATAACAATTTCAGTAATTATTCAATTGGCTTGCGATGGCTGACGAATAAATAAACAACACGCGGTCTCAAACCTCAAGTGCTTTTTAACAATTTCAGGATTTTCATGCATATTACTTGTTTGCCAATTTCAACTTGATTCAATGTTATTATTTCTGTTATTCAATTCGTTTCGACGATATTTGGATAGTTATTTAGAAATATTTGTTTTCTTTTTTGTTCGATCCCCACTGGTCTTTAAAAATTATTCCCGAGTCTAGGCAACTCAACTCTCAGCCCTTAATATGGTTATATATTTTTTTGTCAGTTGGAACCCTTAAAATCGTCTTTTTCGAATTCCCAACCTTTTGTGCGCCACATAATCGATCGATTTCGCGTTAAAAATGCTTTGTACGGTAATGTACATTGAGGCGAGAATGTAACAAGTGTACTCTCGAATAACAAGAGCTTGTATACTATTAACGAGACTCTTGAGCGTCAGGTACAACGGCTATTAAGGTACTGGAGCCACCGCAGAGCTACTACGGGACTATTATATCGCAGCATATATTACGAGGCTGCAATGAAAGAGGGAGAGAGAAAAAAGAGGGAGAAAGAGAAGGAGAGATTCTCAAGTGGAGAGAGACTCCGAGGAACGTGGTAATTTCGACGCGATGCAATTTTCCGTTTCACTCGAAGGTGTAGAGCTCGGAATAGGATGCTTGATGCCCGTCAAACAGGGCGATAAAACCTCGAGTTACGCGGCAAAGACCGAACGAGAAAAATCGACGAAAAGAATGAAAAAATAAAAATACAAAAAAAATAAAAATTACTACACAATAAAAAGGAGAGGAATATAAACGCGAGAAATTGCGGGAAGGCATTATAACGCATTCGCTCGAGTGTATAGAACTATAAAGCCGCGAGCGTTTATCGGCTGAAAACTCGAAGTAGCTTTTCACCGAGAAATCTATGTATGTACTTACATGGTATATGCTCATGTATACATATACATCTACGCGTTGGCCATTTTACCATATATAGAAACGTGGCTATATATGTATTGTTAGAACAAACTGGAGGTGAGCGAGCACGCGTCAGATTTTTCACCGAGCTCTCGACACGAATCGTCGTTTACACGCGCCAGCATCGACAGCCATACCAACCTGGTCTCTTTCTCTCTTTCTTTCTTGCTCTCTTCTTCACTGGCTTCTTTATCTTGACGGGCATTGCTTCTTGCTGCTGCTGCTGTTGGTTGCATTATTGTATACGGTTGAGCAAGGTCGATGGTGCTTATGCTCAGAGAACACACATTTCTGCACGTATGTATAAGTCCCCGCGCTCCTCGCAGCCATAGATATATATATATAAATGCGCAGACATACGTGAATCCATTGGGTGAACTCTCGATGCGTATTTCTAGTCGAGAAACTCCAGGAGTCTCTCATGTAAATTCCATCGGGCACACAGAGTTCATGCTCGATGAAAAAAAAAAGAGTCTGCCTCTGAATTCTTGAGTGTGAAGCATGCAGTCTTCGAGTCTGAATCCTTTATGGTGTGAGCCATACAGTTTATGGGACTTTTCTTACGGTCCCTGTACTTCGCGGAGCGATTTGACCTGAATTTAACTTTCTGATGGGGACCGTAAATCGACCGGGCATTTTGTTAATACAAACTTGGTGAAAGATTTGCCAAACTTCTCGTAATCGAGGAGGAGGAGGTTAATTTTGGATTTATTCGAGAATTCATCAATCGATATTTGGCTCTGCTTTTTTATACTCGGTTGTACTATATTTTTGCAAGATTGAATTTCAACAACGTTTATGTTCATCGTGACCGCGTGATTATCCAGGAAAGCTTGAGGCTCAAGCCCAACTCTTGTCTGCAATATTTTTATAGTATTCCGATGATCCCCGTCGCTCAATACAAAACCCTGCTCGATCCCTGTTCACACTTAATCTTCGTTTTTTTCTCTTTTGCGTCGGGGAAACGTTGGTGAAGCGCATTATTCGTTGGATATTTTTCCGAGAGGGAAAAATGGAGAATATGGGGATTTTGCGCCGGGTGAGCATTCGCCATTGCTTGCTCTCTTCCTCTTCCTTCTTCTTGTCGTTCTCTTTTGATCCTCACGCTTCTTTACACTCGCGTATCTTCATTTTCCCATAAACATATCTATACACCAGCATCCGATCTCCCACATTTTCCTCTCCGCCAAGTTATTGCTCGGAGGTTTATTTTACCGACGAGAACGAGGACGACGACGACGACGACGATGTTGAGGACGAGAAGATCGAAGCTGCCTGCTCCCATTGAAGTTTCCCTCATCGCTTCGTATACACACGCCCTACTGCTGGCATATATATCTTGGCAGATATTCCACCGTTCTATCCACGGATTAGAGGCGAATCAATATTGGCTGGAAAGCCCGCTCCGGCTTTCATCGGCCTCGATAGAAATTCCCTCGGCTTTTTCTCTTCCCGCTCCACCTTTTCGCGGTCATTGAAGCTGACGGGAGACAACGAGGATCCAGAAAAGCGATCGTCATGATATTATTCCACTGCGAAAGTATCGTCGCACACGACTGGCTTTTCGAAGGAAAATTACGAAAGGAACAAGAGGCTATATATGAGCAGGATAGATAAGGCAATGAGAGAATTAAGATCTTGTGAGAGTTGGATCTTCGGGGTGGATCACAATGAGAATAATAGGGAGGGCCAGAAAAAGAGAGCAATTTCCACGTAATAGTTAAAAGAGAACGATCAAGATGAGAAGGTGAGGAAGAAATTCCGCAGCTGGAGCCATGGCCGAAAGTGAAGGAGCAAGAGAAAGAGAGAGAGACGAGGAGGACGCAGTGAAAAAGGAAAGATGGCGGCTCCAAGAAGGAATGAACGAAAGGAAGAGAGTAGACAAAGCGAGCAAAAAGTGTAAGGAAAGAGGAGGAGATGTTCGAATAAGCAGTGAGGGAGAGTTTAGTCGCGTCGTTTCTACGAGACGGTGGAGAACGAGCTGGGGAAAGCAAAGGAATCGAGTCCATATACACGTAATATATGAAACGGCAAGTATAAGGAAAAAGAAAGACCGAGAGAGAGAGAGAGAAAAGAAAAAAAAAGTAAGCAGAGAGTGAAGAGCAGCAGGAGAGGATTCCGTTCGAGAAACTTACCGGACTCGTGCGTTCTCCACGCTGGGGGATTTACAGATTACTAGCGAAGAAGAGCGCGCGTCTGAAAACGAGAGAGAAATAGAGATATATACTGTGCAAGTCCGAAGAAAAGCGCGTTGAGCAGAGGAAAGGGACACGGGGAAAGCTCTCGCGTTTTCACCAAGAGCGAGAGAGTTGAAAAGGATCTGGCAAACGAAGAGCTTCTACGCGAGTAGGAGTCGGGCAAGAGGATTGCTTGAAAGAAGATGCTGGAGCGCTGCTGACGCGAGAGGGTATACACTCTATAGATCCTCAAAATTGGATATGGTCGTTGGCCGACCAACCACCGATCGACCTCTCCACATGTACATACTCAGCAAATGGCTTACGAGACATTCACGACAGAAGTGGATTGCCAAGGTAACTCTGCCAATAACTGTACTCCAAACTGACATATACCCTTCCTGCTCTTTCAACATGTATTTTATATACACATACACATATTATACGTTTACACGTACAGGATTTTGCTTCTGGAGAATGGGGAAGGGATAAGATGTGTGCGGCCAGAGAAGGTAAGCGCGATGGAAGTTCCTTAGTGTAGCTATACAGTCATATTGTTCAGCAGACTCTGCATGCCTGAGAGAGTAGAAGACTTCGAGAAGCAGGAACACACCTATGTATATCCAAATGAATGTATATATAGCGCGAAGAAGGTTGTGAAGGGAGCGACGAAGAAGGAGAAGAAGCGACGCAATTACCGTCTCTATATATACGTTTATATACAAGATCGCGAAAGATCGTACAGCGACAAGGAAGAAAGATCCTGTCCGCGCGGACTCGCCGTTCGTTTCGGAGCCTCGAGTACTCCGAGCACACGAGCGCGCGGTAGCGTCTCGAAGCTCTCTTCGCGACCTTCGCATCCCACGACCAATAAGAGCGCTTCTTATCCTTCACCACAACCAATCCTCCGCGATCTCTTGCATTACACGTTTATTATCGCTCTCCTGAAAGAAATTACTGTTTATAAATAATTAGAGAGGTTTTAATTAACCCTCGAGACGCTTGGCCCGCGGGCTTCGCGTCCCTCCCTGTCGCTTTTTCGTCTACTCGTCCTTCTTCCCCACCGACACAACATACACGCGATACGTTGGTGTACATACTTTATTTAAAACTGCATACGCGATTGCATACAATACGAGGCGCGGCGGCGCCGCCTTTCGAGCCCGTTTTAATCACCCTCTTGGCACAACAACCATGCAAGGATATCCGTCGAACCTGACGAAACCTCTCCGTCATCATAACGTTTTTCCAACTTCAAAAAATCACAACTACATTTCCTTTTACTCAAATCGCATCACCACCACGATGAGGCGTCACGAGGAGTTCTCACTCTCTTTTACACGCCTCGATACTTTCATCACTCATTAGAATATCCACGTCCCATCAACAAAACTACGATAAATCACTTACTCTGAGATCACATGATTGATAGAAACCAGAGCTGTCATTTATTTATTTATGAATAATTACAAACACCTAATGAATCATTTCACTCGAATTATTTTGATTTAATTGGCAAATCATTAAGAACCCTCTTCGCAATGTTCCAACAGCTCGTTTCATACGCAGACACAATTCTTCTTCTTGTTTTTACGTACGCACGATTCGGATTTGTCGAGTGATCGATCTTTGCTGCAATACGAAGACGACTGCACAAATCTTTCGATCCATCTTTCGCGTAGTTTTTTCTTGCACTTTCTGTACAATTTACACTCACGCCCATCCAGATGCGATTATATATCGTGTACGTCAAAGCATGTGCAAAGAACGAAACCCTTTGCAATATGAGGCTCGAGTGCCAGGAGTGTGAATCAACTAACTGAGAGTCTGTTAGCGCAAGTGGAGAGTCAGAGAACTCTGTGCTCCTCGCTCCCCTCACCTCTCCTATATTTCTGCTCATAATAATGGACTAATATATTTCCCTCTGTCTCTACTAATTCATACACATCTATATATGTGTCTCTTCGTGTATTTTACGCTCTGGTATTCATTAATGTATATGTCTGGGTATATTCTGAGAGATCGCTCATCAGAATATAGCTCGTTGCCTTGTCTCGGTTTGCGGAAGACTACTGCTTATGTACAGACGAGAAGTGTACGCGAGTTGTGCTGCTCAAGGCAACACACCACTGAGACAACATCATGGTCGGTAGAGCATACGCGCTTTGAAATAGCACGGGATAAAGGCACTTGCATCTCATGTCCCATGTGCACAACACATACATTGACTTTCATCAAACAAGAAGGCATAACTCGTCAGATTTGCTGTGTAAAATGATCTCGAATGAGAAGCATTCCTTGCTGGCTTCGCCGCGGATATCGATTCGAAGTGTAAATAAGTGCAGCAGGCAGCGGAATAACGTTCGTCATGAAATTTAAAGAAACGAGTCCAGCGTACTTGTTTTTTGTTGATCCACATTGAATGGAAATGTCTTTTGTTCAGTTTCTTGTGTTTGTTCAATGAAGCTCGATGTTCTACATATTACGAATTTCCGGAGGTAAACCTCTCGAGTTCCGTAGCTCAAATGAACTTCAACGTGAGTTATAAGGCAGCAGTATGCACGAGTGTACCTGCGAGAGCTTCAGTTTGCTCTTCAGTGTTCTCGGCTGCTCCATTTTCTCGAATTTCAATGAAGCAATGTACATGACGCAGATGTGTATACATATAGAGATAATTTACGGATATATTCACTGCTGCTGCTGCTAAAGCTCTCATATATATCGAAGACAAAGAGAAATCAAAGCGAAGCAAGTCTCTCGGCAACACCTTTCGAGTGTGTATTATATTGCCTCGTGGATGGATAGTCAGGCCTCTCGTACTATGTACTATATAAACTATCCATAGATATATGCTTCGTACGAGATACATGTGTATATATGTAATGCCTCCGTAGGCACCCAGGCTCTCGATCCTACTCGGGTCTCTTGATCTCTTTGCAAAATGCGCGATCGAACGCGTGTACCGAGATAAGCGAGAGAAAGAGAGAGAGAGAGAGGGAGCAATGCGAGTCTAGAGTCTGCGCCTCGTCGTGCGACTCCACACACGCCTATCACGCCTTTTTGCAGTCGTGCTCGTTCTGAGTGCAGTATATATACGAGATTACGTGATGCTGTACACTCCGAAACAATATGTTGAGCGATATACACGTTGATATATACCGAGTGTCTGGAAATTTGGGCTCGAGGTTCGAACAGACGATAGATTGCGTTTTTCTCAGCAGAAAAGTTGTCAGATTTTTTTTCTCCGCTTTACCGCTCATCGAGTTTTCATCGTTAACGAAAAAACTTTAGACCGCGCTGCCCAGAGATCGTCACTAAATTTTGGCAATATTTCGTCACCGCTTCATCGAAGAAATGATTGATCAAAAACGTTTCCTCTTAGTACGTCGTGATCGCGATAGTTTGCCAGCTCTCTTCAGTCTGGAGACAGCTTTTGCGACAGCCTGTAAACGTGACTCTTTACTGGCTGAGTGGCTTCAAAGGAACGAACAGTAAGCTGGAGGTGCAACGCGAGAACTGCACCGCGCAGACACATGCCACATCATATAGAGATAGAGAGGGAGAGAAATAGAATTGTTTGATAGGGAACAACTCTAACACCAAGTATTCCTCTGTATGCGTCTGTACGTTCCAAAGGATATGAACAACCGCTATTATACACGAGTTAGTGTGTTTTAGCAAAAGCTTATGACGCCTCTGGCTTTGGGAGAATCTTAATTAGCAATTCCATCATACGAGTTTCCGGATGCTCGAGCTTTCGACGGAGAAATGCCAGAGCGAAGCTTCCGGGCAGAGCATTCCAAATACTCGATAGACACGCAAATATAGAAATGTTCATTTCGTATAGAATTAATGGAGAAACGCTCGTTATATTTCACCGGATAAGATTAACCAGTTCACCAAATCGATATGAAGATTTATTTTCTTCTTTATTTATTACCGCAGGAACGCCGTCGCGATCAAATCGTCAAATAATCGATACAATATCATTTCAAAGTTCACGATTACTTGATCAACAGAAAAATTATACAATGAACATTTACCTTCGCTCTAAACAGGCTTCCTCTCAAAAATGATTCATTTTTCGTATAATTCGTGCCGGATACT
The DNA here is from genome assembly GCA_037952995.1 of Hyposoter didymator. Classification (NCBI taxonomy): domain Eukaryota; kingdom Metazoa; phylum Arthropoda; class Insecta; order Hymenoptera; family Ichneumonidae; genus Hyposoter; species Hyposoter didymator. The sequence continues at coordinate 3,208,304 of JBAJMU010000007.1, forward strand.
CGGAGAACGATTGAGAATCGATTTCATTGACGGATTTAAGATTCCAAGCATATCCGCAGTCGCCCCGCAGACGTTTCTATTCGGATATCGATTCTCGATCGTGCTTCGACGATCTCTCAAAGGCCAAGAGGCGCGTACAAAATTCGTTTCCGGTCGTGCGGTTCCGCGAAATGATTTATTATGCCACGGAGCGTGGAGGCCCCCGGCGAGACCGAGCTGAGCATGACCCCACGGGACTATCAATCGCTGTATATCCGCGCGTGTCGATCGACGACTATCGTCGCCTCCTCTACACTCGACGTCTCTCGTATCGATAATTATTCACCCACATATACAAGTCTATCGTATGAACGCAAGTACGTTTATCAGGGTTCACAAAAATCCAAGATATTTCTAACCAGAATGTCGATTCCCTAAGATCACACTTTATTTTACAAAATAGCCAAATTCCATCAATTTTACTGATAAAATCGAAAAACCCGAGAATACTTCTAGCTGCACAAAAGTCCACAAAAGTAACTGCAATTTTTCGAAGCCTTTTAAATTTCCATTCCATATCGCGTAGTACTTTATTGACAGTTCCCTGCCGCGCACTCGATATACCAATTTGTTCCGAAACAATTTTTATGTCTTCCATAAAATCTCTTCTTTTACGATTCGTCCGTCAAATTAAATCGAATCACCTTTTCCCCACATCCTCTCACCCTCTCCTGCTTTTGTCTCGTGAACGAGCACTAAAGAATGATCAAGAAATTATTGCTTCGATGGAGAGAATGAAAATTGCAAAATCGATGCTCTTTTGTGTCAGTCGATCAGTATTTAATTTACCTGATGTACACGCGGCGGCAGGATGTGTAGTATTATCATCATAGCGAACCATGCCAGTGTGTATTTAACTACATGCATAGTAGATACATGTATATGTTGCTGAATATATAGAGAAAGAGAGACGGACAGAAGTTGATAGCACGGATCACGGAGTCTCTCGTGTGTTCGCAGATCGAGCACCATGGCGAGAGAGAACACGGGAAAACCGATAGAGCGTGGAAAGGGAGGTAATCGTGGGCGCGGCTCGCAATCACGACCATAATCTCGTGGCTCGCCGAGCGTCCCGGTGCAGCAATAATAATGCAATGACCGGCGAGCGAATGCAATACCGTAGCGATATTTATGCATATATATATGTTGTATGTGTGCGTTTGCGCGTGTGTGTTAATACATACACGTACTCGTACGAAATCCTCATATATCTATGTATATATATGAACCTATCAAATCTACTGTAGGCGATCAGCGTGTTCGCGTTTTGTCACGGATGATTTGGCGAAACCGCACGCGGACCGCGTATAACGATTACTTTTTTTCATTTTTTTATTTTTTATTTTTTTTTATTACGAGCTCAGCACCGCGTTCGCGAATTATCTAAGCCTTTCCACTCCTTCGAATATATATGTGGGTAATATAATACGTGCATGTCTATATATAAAGCTGTGTGGCGCAAAAGGTGACCCGTTAAAATTTTAACGACCTCCATCAGGAGGTCGTGTCGACAATTCTTATAGAGAATCGTGGAGAACACGATCGTTGGGCAATAACGATGCGATAAATGCACGCTTCCCCGCACAACTCTGCAAAAGTTTGCCATTTTCTTTTCATACTCTTTTACCGGATTTCTTCGAGTTGGGTGATTCAATTTCTGTTTCCTTCAGAGTGCTCGCGAAATCTCGACATCGCTAGGCTCTGATTATCGCTGTAATATGTTTGTTGAGGTTTTTTTTTTGCATGGACGTTTATGAATTCAAAATTAATTTTGAAAGCGTTGTTGAAAGTTGAAAGTCGCGATAAGGATCCACTGCGTGTACACCACCCGACAGCTGCGGATGGTCCTTGTCAAATTACCGCCTTCAGCAGGCTAAACCAGGCGAAGCTTGAATTACTCAATCTCGTTGTTTCGGTCTGAGGAAAGAGAATGGTACAAGAATGAGGGAATGACAAAAGAGAGGGAGAGCATTGCGATTAAACAATTGCGGGGATTCCCGTATACCGAAACAAGAATGTTCGTCGAGACGATGACGACAAGGCACCGCGATATACAGCCAAGTATTCGAGATATAGAAAGACAAGGGCGAAGAATGAAAGCGAGAGAAAGAGCATGAGAGAGACAGAAAGAGCAAATTCCAAGGAGCAAGCCTCTCGAGTTTGCTTTGCATCTCTACGAGACGGCGCTCTTATCGCATGAACGTGTGTACACGGTGCCGGATGAGATATGAGACGCGAGAACGAATACGAGGAAAACTAAAAGGAACGAGAACGAGAGAGATGGAGAAAAAGAGACTCGCTGTAAAAGAGAGTTGGTGAAAAACCCTCCGGGCGTTCAGAACGAATGAATGGAGGAATCGCTCGTCGTGTGCTTCTTTCATGCGAATCGAGGCGGAACCAAACCTCGTTGAGACTTTGTCGTCGTCCCTCGTTCTTGCTATCGCGCACGTGAACGGGATCAACAAAATCTGTGAGATGAGTCAAAAAACTCGGCTCATATAGTAATATTCTTCTTCTATCTGAACAGACAAAAATTTCATCAAACAGTTCTTCTCTGCTTAGCAGTCCTCGAAACACGTCCTTAACGTGAAATCTTGATTTTTACCATTTCCACCTCAATCGTGTCACAGACTTTCGACTATTTTGTGATCCAATCATTTCTACAGTAACTCCTTCCGATAGAGAATTTTTTGATCGAAATTATTCAAAATTTACTTTCCAAAAATGTATCATCGCCATAAACTCGTCCCGATAAACTTAAACGAAGTTTGGCCTTAGTTTCTCTACAGACACACATTATGCCACGTACATATATTCGATGATGTTGCGAAGGCTTCGGGATGTCAAGCAAACCTTGTGGTATTTCCGTGCCACGAGTTCCTGAGGTATACCGCGTCTATATATACCTCTCCAAAAGCAACGACCTACTGTACTACACTGTTCGCCTTGTATATATGTTCCTTCAGTGCGGGACGACCTAAATGGGCCACTGGCAGGTGTCACGAAGTCTCCTCTCGAAAGTGAGAAAGAGAGAGAGAGAGGACACCAAAGCGAGCGGGAAAGAATAAGAAAAGTTATATACACACTGGGGACCAAGTCACCGTTGAGCTTTTGTAAAGTTTCACCGCGACCATGGACCCAACAGCATCAAGATGCATTGTTCACATTGTCGTGTTTGTAGGTGCTCCGAGGAGACAAGAAACAGAAAGAAGGCACAAAGAATGGGAGGGGGGAGGAAAGATTATATACAAAGGTTTATACATACTTTCATATATGGCGTGTTCACTCATACATGTGATACACATTCAACTGTGAAGCATTCCGAAAGGCGTTACGAATAATGTAACCGTGACACAGATTCGCGAGGGTGCTTCCCTTTTGGCCAAACTCTGCTCTTTTCGTCGCATTCTCTTTTTTCACTTCGACGACGTCAAAAGGTCCAACTCTAAAGTGTATTTACCGTTGAAAAATTGGGAACGAATGAGTCGCGAGAGAACCGAGTGAATGAATGAATCAACCTTTCACGCTTTCTGTGACAAATTTGTCGGGATACTGCTATTTTGTTATAAGCCATTTAAAGTGACCGAATGTGTATCCAATTGGAAGGAAAATGATTTATTCGAGAGAGCTTATTATAATGTTGATGGCAGATGTTGGAACCGATGACTGTAATGATTTCGGGCTAATTGAAAATTGTAGGGGTTCATTAGTTTGGCAGGAGGAATGGGTAAAAAATTCAAGAAATTCATACTCTGGCGAAGGTAATTACAATTTTTCGTTAAAAATGAAATTTTTTTATAATTAGTCTCGGTTCATGGTGAATTTGTGATGGAATAAAAAATGAAAGAGATAAGACAGAACGGTAATAATCGAATGAGAAATTATATAATGCACGTGTGTATTCACATTTTTTTCTTTGTGCTTCGCCGCGTATACTTTGCATCCCTTCTTTGCATGCGTTCGAGTTTCTCACCAAAGTACATATAACTACACGTGTACTTACATGCAGAAGAGGGATAATGACGACGCGAGGAGCGAACGGTGCGATTGTACGCGATGCGGTGTTTTGCGGCAACGTTACACAGAAAGCGAGAGGGAGAGCGAGCGAGAGAGAGAGCGATGGAGAATGAGCAAAGCAAGTGGGGAAAAAACCATTGTAAAACTCGAGAACCGAGAGCCTCGAGAGCGCGAGAGCTCGCAGGTGTTTTCGCGCAACGGAACGAACTAAAAAAACACAGAAAATAAAGGATCGTGAACGAGCGAGAGAGGCGAGAGGTCGGTTAATTAAAATCGTGCCCCGGCACTTCCCTTGGACTGGTTGGCTAGACTGAATCACGAAAGAGGGGACAAAAGGGACCCACCGANAAGACATGCTGTAATACAAATCCACTAACAATACATTTAATTGTTACATTAAACTTGGTCTAAAAGCATTTTGAAAATTTAGCACTCATTTGACTAGTATGCAGCACAGTATTTACCTTAAACGCAGATTTGCGATATCTAACGAAGCGTTAAAACGTGGTGACCAATGTTTTTTTTTCTTAATGATTAATCAGCTAATGAATAATATGCCACGTGATTATTGCCATACATTGTACAGAAGTTTTTCCTTCTCATCAATAAGTCGTACAATAAAGAATTTTGACAGTTGGTCGTTAGAGAAAAATTCACTAAATCCGTGCCCTGCTGTTCCATTGAGAAAAAAAAATCGACAGGACATTCCGAAATTCTTGGAGAGTTTTACGCCAAAAATGGAAAGTCCGCATAATTATTCAGACACAATCCCGATCCTTTTTTCGAAACAAGGATCCTCATTCAAAAAGTATATTTATTTTCACAACAATCAAGCAATTACCATCTAAACGAATTCATTATAGTCTGAGTGTGGGAATGGATTGAGAAGTAATTTCGGAATATCATTTTGATGATCCTACAATGATTAAGGACAAATTAATTTCTACGTGTTAGGAGGAGGAACAAATGAGTCGTTCATTAAGCCTCGTGCCGTTTCATCCTCTTTTCGGTTTCTCCTTCCTTTTTTTTCTCCTTTTGCTTTCTCGTCGAGGAGATTTCTCGAGGAAGAGAAGCTTCGTCTTCCTTTTTTCTACTTGACTCGTCTATTCATCGTTATGACACGGCCAAGAGTATTATGAGAATCAAAGAGGAAGCGAAGAAAAAAACTGCCGTGAATAATGAAGGGAAATAAAAAGAAGTTTGTATATACGTATATAACCAAGTGGTTATTGCCTGAGTGCACGAATGGTCGAGTCATTATTAATCCGTTAATCAAAGTCTCGCGAGGCATTAGCGCCCACAGGCTACACTCGTGATTTGCCGCCAGGATCTGTTCAATCTCGCCTTCTTCAAGGAGGTATTATAAAGCCTATACATTGTATTTCATTCCTGTACAAAAAGCCTGTCTATAGATATTCAACATTAATGCCTTAAGGGGATACTAAAGCAGAATAAATGTGTCTTAACTCCCGTTGCCTCGTGTCCAGCTTCCATTGATATTCTCTCTAGAGATTGGCACCAACAGTAATCGATGCACATTTCTCGTGGACGTACCTGCTTCTGCGATCTAAACAGAAAAAACGTTAAGCATGTCGCAGGGACCATTTATTACATCAGCTGCCGTTATGGCCTCGTGGAAATCATTAATGAGCACTAATGAACGCTACCAGTCTTTCGTCAATGATACAGTCAGGTTTGGATGACTCCCTCAAGTGTTTTAATCAGTGTGTTATAATTGCTGATGAAACTGATGAAACTAATTAAGGAAAATCAGCGTGTAGCTGCGCGATACCAACAAAGCGTCAATTTTGCTTTTACATATTCATAAAGCGAGTCAAAATTCAATTAATTAATAATGTTGAGAGATTCGTGCTTCTGTCTTGTTTCCATGATTTTCACGCTATTATGAAAATACATTTTATTAAACGTACAAAATTCTGTTGAAATAACTTTGAGCTTAAGGTCGATGATGAAAGTAAAAAGAAGGAGAGAAAAAAATGGAATAAATGGTAAAACGTTCATTACCGTATTTTGTGTATAACAGGCTCGGGAAATTCTTTTGAGAATTAACGAGTGATTGTTACTACAGTTGAGTGGGTTGAGGAAAAACGTACAAGGGGCAGGA
>JBAJMU010000007.1:3214490-3287725 GCA_037952995.1 Hyposoter didymator
GGGGGGGAGAGAGTTCGTTAACATATATAGACAGCAAGCGTGGTTTACCGCGTCATTACCACCAGCTCATTCGTTAGCTCGGAAATAATTTCCCTCGTTCCTCCACTCAGTCCGGGAAAACCCTCTTTTGTGCGCTTTTGTTGGCCAGCCATGTTCCGCGGTAATAGAGGGGCGGTAAAGCTTTTTATCTTTCTCTCCCTTTCTCTTGTTCGTTCTCTTTCTATACGGCGAGCGTTACGCGCCCACGAAATTGGTACCGAATACAGCCAACATTTGCGACCACCCTCACCACTGGGACGTACATTTTTTTATTCCCTTCGTTTTAATGAGTCGCCCTATCCACTCTGAGGAGAATTAACTCACTGAAATCGTCCCAATCTCGGTTATTCGCCCCCAGCGTTATTGTTACCACCGACATAATTCATTGCGAACTCGCACACGTACATCCACCAACTAGTCTGTGAATGTGTTAACAAAAATCAGGCAAAATCAGCGGAATCTCGACACGAATAGAATTTCTGTATTTTCGTTTACTTGTTTGTGGAAACGAGAGCAATCGCGTTGGTTGTTTTTGAGATTTCTCTTGCAATACGATCGAGTAAGTCATTTTGCTGTCACAAGAATAATTTGCAACGCGATAAACAAAAAGTGGAAACGAATTGAATGTGGAAAAAAAAATGTATGCATGTACGAAGTTATGTACAGGGGAGGATTGTGACAATCGAGAGAAGAAAAATTGCTGTCGGGTCCTCTGAGTCGACACGAGGTTTGCTCCCATCCTCGCAGACCTTACGTTTGCGCGCACATCACTTCTCATGCATAATACAGCGAGTCCCTGGTTTTCCTTCGCATGCATACATGCATGCATGCATAAATATGTGTCGGAATAAGTTATAACTATAGATACGTATACAGTTGGGTGAATAAAGTTGGACAAAGAATGGGATGGAAATATGCCAGAAAGCAAAAAAAAAAAAAAAGCATGTAGAGAAAAAGAGAAAGAAAGAAAAATAGAAAAATGAAAATATATGTGCGGAGAAGAGTGTACAAAGGTGTGACAGAAACGCAGCGTAGGTTTTCATGAAATTCTTTCGCCTCGAGGATTCCCCGTGTACGTTGTCAGTGATCCATATGGAAAATCTCAGGAGCTGTGCTCTCCAACTTGCACCGAGACGCAGCCGCTCGGTCTTTTTTCTTCCTTTAGCCCCAGTTTCGCGAAACAACTTTTGGCTCCAGTCAGTGAAAGATAAATGAAGCCCGAGATAAGAGAGAAAGAGAGAAAGAAATGGAAGAAAGACGTTTTGTATGTATAAGGCCAAATGTGAGAGTACACGAAGGAAATGTGACGGTACAAAAGAGATGAGGCAAAGACGACGAAGGAAGGAAGTTGAACCGTTGAAATTCTAGATAAGGACAGAGAAATATACCGGAAGACATGTACGAGAGTTGATGCTATAGCCCACGGGACGAGAGCTTCTCTATTCCGTGACCGTACTCCAAAGAGCTCGAATCGAGAACTACCGTGTGCATAGCCTGGAAACGTCATTGCATATCTATTTACATATATATGTATATATGTATATTTATATCTTGTCTGCTTCGGTACCCTCACATCCTTCTGTTCTTCTCTGTTACCACGTCCCCAAAGTCCCCGATCTCGAAATAACATGCAAATCCTCTGTAGAGATCTCAATGTGTATATATGAGAGTTCGCCGAGTTCTCTCACTTGTTCACCCGCAGCTCAGACAGGAACATGCGTTTATATTACGTACGAACGATATCACAAGTGACACATATTCTGTTAGCAAATTAGTCATGGTTAACCATTGTTGTCGTGAATTAAAACATTTCGGTGGATGCTCGTGACAGAATCAAGAGATTCCAATTCTTTTCCCTTTCCACTTTGACGCGGTTGGTGCATATCTTTTTTTTCATTGATTATTTGTGTTCTTGTCAATTTTGACGGTTTTCCTTTGCAAACAGGGAGAAAAGCCAGTGTCAATCAAACTTGAAAAATTGATCGAAATTCGCAGCAGCAGTTTATATCGGAATTGATACGAAAATCATGAGAATATTCGTGTGTGCGGTAAAGGCAAACGTATTTCCCTAGCTCGCATATTTAACGCATAGTACGTCACTGCACAGCGCACTTTGTGGGACGTTCGTTTGCTCATTGGGTAACTGCATAAGCTATGCTCGTATAATATCTTGCGTTTAGCAGCGACGTGTTCATACATGCTGGTTCGTAGGCTATACAAACTTTGTAACATACGTGGTGTCTGGAAAATCATTACCTGTACCAAAATTTCAAAATTCATCAATCGAACGTGAAATTTTTTCTTTATAACTCAAAATTGCAATACGTTGCACATTTCATTGACAACAACGAATCGATCACAATGCTCTGCAGTGCGAAGCAGTCCTGCTCCCACAAATATTTCTCTCGGAGTGATCGTTCACAGGATGTTAAAGAATTTTTGTACTTTTAGTTGCAGCGATAAAAAAAAATGGGCAAGTACCGAGTGGTGAATGGATTTGGCGATTTATTTAATTACCCTGCTGCTGTGGATAAAAGGTTCGGTTTCCAGGACACTCTATAAATTCATGTGCAGGGCTAGATGTGAGGGAGAAATTCTAGAATGAAGCAAACGCTTCCTATGCAGCTATATCCACATCGGCGTCCTTCGCATATGAATATTTCAATTCCACGAGAAATTCAGTCAACCTCGAAACCAGCGCAGTCAACCACGAGGCGGTCGACTCCATCCCAACGTATACCTGAACCTCCTATCCTCCTATCTAAACTCATACATTTACAAGCCTTAATATATATGGCTTATGTATAGATAGGCAGACATCCATATATGTGTTTGTTCGCATAGATTCTCCGGTGGCTTGTATTCGCCATCGAGTTTCGCGTCCTCCGAGAGAAAGCAGGGAGGTTGGAGGAAGCTTTTCCTAACCCCTAGCTATTCTCTCTGTCTCTTCTCTTCCGCTCTTTCTCTCTGTTCTAGTGTCATCATGATGCTCTCGAACAGAACCGCGTTCACCGTGAAATCGATTTTGGCCCCAGGAACTTCTGAACCACTCTTTTTTGCTCCCTCTCTCTATCTCTGACTATTTCACGAGCTTTTCCATTCCTTCATTTTCCATCACAGTTACTGTGACATGTATATTTATCATCCCATCTCTGGGATCAAATAATTTTCCAGCCCTGCATACCATGACCACGCCCTTTGGTCGTACGATTGCAGGAAAAAGCTTTAATGAGCTTCGCGCCAAAATCATTGATCAAAAGGGAAATTGGTTCGAAACGACTTGGCCTAAATGTGTTGCTGCACTCTCGAATCATCGCTGTAATCTACTCTGTCAACCGGAGTTCAATGCCGACCCCTACTTCCCTCGTCAAACTCAATTTTCATTCGCGTCTAATTCGTTAACCCAATTATCACTCCAGCAGCGGGAATAAAAAGGAAAAATTCAATGATGCACATTCTCCTTTTTCTCCTTCCGAACTCGGCTATGTTAGCTCGTTGCGAGGGGTGCAGTAACTAATTTAGAGGGTGTCAAACATCCCGGAGATGCGCTGCGAGTAGAGAGCGTGTGTTTCGGGACTGAAATAAATTTGGCGTCTGCGAAATTCGTAAATTGAATCTCAAATACTGCGAGGAGTGCTTTACGTGCTCGTGTTCTCTCGTTCAGTCCCTTCGTGATACGAGCCAACACCTATAGCCACAACAAACCCTAAAAAACAAAACTCTGTAGCTGACATAACTTTCGGAATTGAATTCGCACGCGTCCTATCGTTTTTTCGTAGTTTCCTGTTTGTTTTTACGTGAAAAACATTGCAGACTAAGAGTCTCCCTGAATCTGTACATTAACACGAAAGTGATTCCTACGAAATTCTATCGAGACCTCTTGGAGCTTCAACTGAACGAAAAACATCATGTGAAGGCTTCAAAAGAGCAGAACCAGGATGGAAGAAGCAAAGGAATGAAACCTCAGAAGATACACGTCGTAACCACTCTTGGAACATTTTCAACGCTGCTTCCCTTGTACGATATAGAGCAAAGCGTCGTTTCTCTTTCTCCGGGACTTTGCCGGCGAGGTGACGACCGGAAACTCGCCCATCGACCCTTCAGCAGCTTTTCCACCCTCCTTTACACTGCGCGACAGTGAAGACTATATTCACATTTGTTTCTTCATACATTCATACATACATTCATGTATCCGTGGTAGGGGAACTGCAGGTGCAACTTTAACTTCAACCCTCATCCTTGTTACCAATTCCGCCATATTACCTTCCTCGCTCCCCCAATGAGTTAACTTTCGAAAAAGCGTTCATATCACAAGTAAATGTAGATTTTACGTTCGTCTGATTCCAAGCTACATCGCATACGTATATATCAATAGGTATATATTATGTAAACGTAGATATTCGCTCTCCTTTTGGTCTCTCACGACGATCCAGTTTCCCGACACCTTGCTCCGCAGTCTCGACGTGACTCTGGGGGTATCAATCTCACCCCTAGTACCGCACCAATCCCATATAACAGACAAGCCGAAGCGCTCACGTTCTCGACCCCTGAAACGCCGTGTTGCCACTTCATTACCTCATGCCTCGTCGTTCTCTCCGGAGGGAAGGATTTCCCTAAAGGAAAGAAGGGAGGAGGAGGAAGAGGAATGCGGATGGGGTGGATTGGAGCGCGACGAAACGAGGGTGAGAAAGACTCAGGAATGGAAGCGAGAAAGCTCGAAATAAGAAGAACAGCAGCAGCAGCATCCTTATGTACTATACATCTGTTGAAAGACAATGCGAGGGTTGATAAAGTACACATACACATTGTGCTCCTCTATACACACTCACAAACAACTTCAGCATTTCGAGCTTTCTCTACAATGCACAGACGTATACATTTTATTCCAAGATTTCCCTTCCACCAACTTTCTCACTTTCTTATCTCGAAGTGGAAGTGGAAGTTCATTCCCGAAGTGGAAGGGCGTTGCTTAACCCCCTCAAATACTATGAGAACTCGCTTTTCACGCCCTTTTGTTTTACTCATTTTCTTATGTATGTGTACACAGTGTTGAGGACTTCGATCCTTTTGCTATAGTTACGACAAACTTTCGTGGCGTCTCTTGCACACCGTCTCAATTTAGTTACCATTAATCTCATCAAGTTTACCCCCCGGAGAAGGATAAGTCTGTGGTCGCCTGTTATGGTGCAGCATCAGGACGAGGATCTTCAGGAAGCGAGGTAGAGGGAAAGAGAGACAGAGGATCAAAGTGATTTTGTGTATTCATCGACCTATTCGTGAGGCTCAGTTTTTCTTCAAAATTTAATCAATAATTCTGACTACACGAACATTTACTCCGCGAAAATGTACAATTTAGAAAAATTGAACATTTGCCCTCATTTTTTATAGATTCATATTTTTCCATCTCGTCGACCGATAACGTTTCATAACGATGTTTACCTTGAATCTTATTACCACTAATGTTATTCATAATTCTCGTCGTAGAAGACGATACAAAATAACGTTTGGAGAGCTGAGTAATCTTCACACGAATTGAAAAGTTCGTTTGTGAATTTTCTGAAATTATTTCGAATCATTTGAAAAATAATTTTTTTCAATTGCAAATAACGTAATGGATAATTTACATGAAAAATATGCCATTTCTTCCACACGATAACATGCGTTTCAGGAATTAATAGACACTCGTCAAATTTGTGGCAAATTTTTTATTTCCATATTGAAGCTGTTGAAGCGGACGAGAAGATAAAAAAGTGTGTCTGAGCCACGAAAGAATGTTCCACTTGGCGTGTGAGGGTAAAAATAACTTCGAAAGCAATAAAGTTTTACGATTTGGATTTTCCATATTTTGTAGCTTCTAAAATGTGGCTCTAATCTAAGAAGGTCGAATTCTTGGGGGGGCTCTTATCGTCAGAAGCCAATAGTGAGGCAGCTTGTTTTTTATTGACCCGGCACACTCGTTCTTTTAATAATGACACATTGATTATTCTGTTTTATCAAATTTTAAGTGTTTTTTCTTAAACTTGCGTCGCCAAAAGTTCCACGTCGAACAAATAACAAACGCCGGGATAATATGGGAAAGAATTATCGGTTCATTGTTGGTTACTCTCTTTGTAACACCGAAGGACACGTTTTTATCTTTAAACGCTTAATTCTTTCGAGCTCGTCAATATTTGATCGCTCATGCTAGATGGATTATTTCAATAGTAGGAAATTTCTCATGTTTGCTTCGAAATTTCGTACGTAATCTTCCGTTCAACGAGCAAAATGTGGAACAACATTTCAACGAGGTATTTCTGTTCTACGTGGAAATATATACATCAAGAAATCCTCCTCTCTTGCTCGGGCTTTGTCGTAGTTACTCGACATATGTGATTTTTAGGCCGATGAAATTTTGACGAATGGGGTGCGAACCCCTTTTGGCTCAAGTAGAATTTCCACAAATTAATATCAAATTTTTGAGCCCATCGAATGATGTAGTTCCTTTCACTCCGTTTGCCTTTCAAGTTTGTCTTCTCCTTCTGCTCGTGCGTTAACAGTTGTTGAGAAATATCGAAGGCCGTAATAACGTTTTTCTTTCGCAATATTTTTCACTAAAATCTCGCGCTATTCTTTATTTCTTTGGCTCTTTCACATTGTGGACGATAAACCGTAGCGCGTTTGGGTCCTGAATGGCGTATTATCGATCCTCGTAAACGAGAGGTTTGAAAAAACGAGCGAACAGATAAAAATAAAAGTAAAAAAAGGGGCAAACGGGAGGCCGCTTCGAGTCTGACGATCGTTAAATCGTTCGAGACGAGCCCGTTAGCCCCGGAGGCTATCAGCGCGTGTGCAACACACGGAATCGTGTTCCTCTCAACGAGAGTTTGTGCTGCCGCATTTACGCAATCGACCCACGTGTGAATAAATGTGTCCTTCTATACAGGGTGTCTGCTCATATATTTACATGACTTTTCAGTTAAGCTCAATACTCAAGTCCCTGCAAATGGAAAAGTTGAACCTCATTTGTTCGCTCTTATCCACACTCCCGAGGAGTCGTTTACCTCCGAGCAACAGCACGTTCTCCACATTTTCCACTATTTTTATAGACAAAGCAATTGCGTTGAAAAAAATCTGTTCCAAAAAGCTCGCAGCCTTGCAGAATATTGATTTTTATTATTTTATTGATTTTTTGTGTGTGTCCCGAATTTTTAACATTTTTTATGCAATTACAATTCGTTTGCCGGTGATCACACCGTTTATTCTGCAGTGAAATGAATAAACTAGGCGGTTCACCCTGTATATGAATGCTCGCGGATGTGTGAGCGAGTAATCCGGATATCTATAGTTTTCACGATTTTAACGCTTTCTGCCCACCCTCGTAACAAATAAAAAAAAAAATCAACCCCTGTGTGCTCGTTCCATCTCCCATTCGAAAACGTCGTGATAATGAGTCGAGTTTAACGATTTAATGAGACGATTTATTGCCCCGGAAAAATTCCTCGACAACAAGACTCGATTGTTCCATTCGAAATACACGTCTCGATGAGGGTTCAATCGATCAAATAATTCAACACCCTGTCATTAAACGAAAGGGAGAAAAAAATCACGGCTCCGATAACGGTGATGGACACCGTTTGATAAAATCGACCGTTCGAAATCATTTGCGAACTTGATTATTGTGATTCCTTCTCCGGCTGACGCACGACTGACTTTATTAAATTATCATTAATCATTCGTCGCTGTTTTCTGATTTTTCATTGTGTTTGCCAACTCGATGGCTCGAGGAGTTAATTCGACGCCGAACGCCATCGAATAATTGCCTCAATTATTAAAACATTTCAAATTCCAAGATAATAATAACATTCTAACTTTGGTTTTGTACGCCTGAACCTTTGACCCAATTGTTGAACGTTAATTTGAGGGAGGACGCCTGTTTTATTTATCGCGATTCACTAAAGTCGAGGGCAAGACTAAAAATTCCCATTTTTTCAATTTGACTCATTCCATCATTTCCACAACCCCCGAAATGACCGTCGAGACCAAAACTCGGTACGGAAATCACTGCAATTTCACCACTGAATGCAATAAATGAATGTACAAGGGTGGTCTCGTGTATGCGCGGGTATTTTTATTTTTTATTGGGCAGGGGGATCGTTGATGTTTCAACGAGAGTCTCGACAAAGAAGGATATTTGAAAAAGGGCGCTCGACCCGACGGGCTTATTATTATTGACAGTGTGGAGAGAGAAAAAGAGGGTAAACTCGTAGGGGTCGTGGCCATCAACAGCACAGATTTTTCGAGGGTTCGTCTCTCGTTAACATTTCGCTCGATCCTATATTCAAACATAAACATTTAGTCATACATATATATATTCCGTGTTTTCCCCTATCGTAAAAATTCAAACGGAGGGTAATTATTATATGAGCTGGGACAAGTTAATGACGTGGAACGACGGAGGGTTCCTCTTTCCACACTGAGCCCAGCGAGCAGAAAAACTTTATACCCTAATAGTGCAATAAGTTAACCTTATGAAACCGGAAATTTGGGTTGTTAATTTAATCCAAACGTTAAATAATATTTGGAAACATCTTACGAATCTTTTGCCGGCAAGATATGAGAATCCAAGTTTTTATGGCGCAGCAGGCATTTAATTAAATTTTCACTCGGTCAATTTTATTTCAAAGGCATCAAATGTTCGATAAATGTTTCTCTCGTATGCCCTTTTCAGACTTTTTTAACTAGAAACTTGAACAGTATGTCATCGACACCGAAATATTCGTCGCGTTATCAACAATCCAGCTGAATATCGAATATAATATTTGTTCGCGTGACTGTGTGGAAATTTCAACGAGTACAACATCAACTTTTATTACAGCACGTGCCGATAGAAAATTCGGCACGTCGTAATGTGACTCGTGGTTAGTTATATTCTCGAATGTTGTACGCGATATGAATATAATGATGAGACTGCGATGCAGAGGAGGGAAAAAAAAAATAAGGGAAACGTGATGAGAGATACGATGATACATCATGCGGCGTGGAATAATAAATTCGTGATGGGAAAACCCTACGGGAAGAGAGGGTGTTCATTATGGACGCTACACCGATAGGATAATGTGCTGCTTCTCGGCGGTTGGGAATATTGCTGGAATAAGTAGAGGGAGATGAGTAAGAAAGACGAGATTCAAAATGCACCCTACTTTGTATTTTTCTTTCCTTTTGCTGGACCCCCTGCATGCTTATTCCTTCGTATATTTCTTATTGTTCCTTAATTTATATATCTATGTATGTTTAAGCTGATCTCACTGGCTGACACAAATAGACGCATCGAAATGAAAGCCCCATGTCGTATCCATTACCTCTTTCAACCCCCGTTTCGCGTGTGGCGCGTGACGTCCTCGATATTGAGGGTTAGCAAGGACGGAGGGTGACGACGAGTCATCCACCGCGTGTCGCCCCCCTCCGCCCTTTCTCTGTCTCGTGTGTCCGCAAACACCGATCCACTCGATACATCCTCGAGAGTTGGGTGGAATGGGATACTTCTAGGGTTATGGCACAAGCGTGTGCTTTCCAACCCCTCTATATAACGATCCACCCTTCTGGTAACGTGGCGATCGAGGGTGGACGAGTTACCGTATAATGTGTTGAGAACTCCAGGGATTTGTGGGCTTCCTTCCTAAACCTTTTCGTGTACCCCAGCTTCGAGTACACTGGAGGAATCGTACTTGAAAAATTAATGTGAATAATCGCACAAGTTAGGCGTGACGTTCGATTCTAAAATTGATGAAATAAAATTTCTTCTTTATCGTCGACAAAAGTGTTTGGGATGTTGAGCTCATTATTTCATTCGAGAAATAAATTTGCGAGAACATTTTCAGATTTTCCATGAATAATTGTTTTTGCGTTGTAATTAATAGGATCGCGTGTCTACATTCTGCAAAATAAACGAAAACAATGAAAAGAGTGAATTGATTAATTACTGCTGTTAATTTGGAATTGATAGAGAAAAAATAAAACGTTCGAACGACTAAGAATTGTGTGTTGTTTTTTTCTGTAAATATACATCCGGAATGGTGAGCCACATTTTTAACGAGCATTTGACCAATTCATGAGAATTAAAAATCAGTGGACATTGATCGGCACGAGCGAAGAAAAAGAACGAAAAATGAGGAGCCTGTTCCGTGCCTCGTAATTTGATGAGCGATGACGGACGGAGAATTAAAAAACGAAAACTACAGTCTCGAGAGATTCTTTCGTGGATGGAATGGCTCGAAAGATTGTCAGGAAGTCGAATTGATTTTCTCGGGGCGTTTCGAGGCCTCTCTCCGCAGTCTTTTGTAACGGTGCCGATATCACAATGTTAGGCTCGCACATGTATACAAAACGTTGAAACATATTAGTCTCGTCGCTATTTTGTCCGAGCAGACTTCTCCGTAACAATTATCATCGTCCCATACGTGTCTCGTCACTCAATGACTACAATTTTTTTTCCAGTCAACGCCACTGCTGGAACGCTGTAATATTCGTCAGAGAGATCGTTGGATCTTCAACTATTTGTCAGAGTGCCTTTTCAAGAGCCATTTTAATTGGTTCTACTCCAAGTTCCACTTCGTCTCGATTGTTCGTACTACAACGCATCGAAACAGCAGAAACATTAGTACCACGATGATCAGTCTCGAAAATCCCGAGGAGAAACCATAAAAAAGAAAGCTCGTATAATAAAATGGAAAATAGTAAATCATTTCGAAAGAATTTCAAATTTGGTCGGGAAATATTTTGACTTCCTTTATTTTTCTATCAGCAATTCACATTTAAATGTCTTTACAGAAAAGTTAACCGCAGGGATTATAGAAGCTTCGTCGTAGAGTTATGATTATAATTCCCTCAATCTTTTACTTGCTTCTCGTGTTCGTTTAAAATCAGAGGGTTTATGATCCAGTTGGTCTAGAAAATCATGAGGCCAGTGAATAAAAGTTTGCCATCTTGCCTTCGGTTGAATCTCTTATGACGTGTTGAGGTCGCTGGCGAACCTCGTTGAGCCGGGGGATGGTACGAAGAAGCTTGAAGGACGATAACTCATGGAGGAAAAAAGCTCTTAGCAGAAGCCACAAGTTTTCCTCGGCTTGTCCTCGCTCCGGGAGGGTGTTCGAGGCTCTATCGATTAATTAGCCGCTCACCGCCCTCGGGGGGTAAAGCGAGAAAAAAGTCAAGGGTTCGATACGGAAAATGAGGGAGCGAAAAAGAAACACGGATGCTATATACGGAGAGAAAGATTTGAGAAGGAAAAACGTGGAAAGTGTAAGAGAGACGGGAATATATATAAAGAAAATATATTGGTAGTGGATATACAAGAAGCCGTAAACTACCCTCACGGGATTTGTAGCTCCGAGCGAGAAAAACGAATGAAAAAAAAAAAAAAGAAAAAACGCGATAGCAGAATCCGTGGAGACTTTTTACGAGACCAGGCAATACAAAACGACGTCTATACTTCGAAAATCGATCTCCTCTTCAAGCGGCTTACGGGTTAACCTATAAAAGAGGGTGGGCACACACATGCATTCACTTATACATGGTCACACCCTAAACCACCCCATTTTATTGCAGCTTACCCTTACATGTACTTACGGTATATATAAATTGTGTTTATATACATATATATATATANGTAGCTCCGAGCGAGAAAAACGAATGAAAAAAAAAAAAAAGAAAAAACGCGATAGCAGAATCCGTGGAGACTTTTTACGAGACCAGGCAATACAAAACGACGTCTATACTTCGAAAATCGATCTCCTCTTCAAGCGGCTTACGGGTTAACCTATAAAAGAGGGTGGGCACACACATGCATTCACTTATACATGGTCGCACCCTAAACCACCCCATTTTATTGCAGCTTACCCTTACATGTACTTACGGTATATATAAATTTGTGTTTATATACATATATATATATACACAACTCTTTTCTCTCCATATATTTATGGGAGTGGGTGTATAAAGTTTTTACTGGTTTTCTCCTCGTTATTGATGATTGTACGACCCTCCCGTGTCGCGATATCGAGCGTCCCAAGATACATTCAAACTGCTAAGTAAATAGATATCAGCCCGAAACTTTCAGAGCAGCACCCTTAAATTTAATTGAATTTTTTCATTCAAACACTTCGTTTACATGTATTTCTATCTCCGGGCCATAGAAACGACTTTAGATTGGGCACGAACCTTTTAGTTAATTCAGTAGAATGAAAACGTTATACAATCGTAGCAGAGTCATCCAACATCTACGAGAAGTTTTATTGAAAACTTGGACTAACCATCGACGTGAATCGTTCGTTCCCAAAAAATCAGAATGTACAATCGATCGCCAGTTTTTTTTATTGCTCCATGTTTTTTCCGTAGAAAATGATAGTGAAATTGATTTTTCAAGCTCTGTCGATCTGTGGAAAGATCCAGCTGGGAGCTTACACGAGGGTTACATCGTAACATAGTAACCCTCGTGTTAAAGGCAAAGAGAAAGAGGATCCGAGTCGCGCTAGGCATACGTCGAACGATCGGCTGCCGTTAGCTAATGTCTGCTGGTTGTTCTCGCTGTTACATATATACAATGTCATATCCTCTGTATACATATATATATAAACTTCATATATACATGTATACGTATGTTCCAGGTTGAACAGAGTGTAACACGAGGGATCGCGTGTTAAACATACACACAGTTAGCACGGCGAGGAGCAGAGGAGGGTTGGGTCGAGGGTAATGTCAGCACGGTGGATATTGGCAAGGGTTTGTAATAGGTCTCTTACCCCGTCCATACCTTTCTTGCTTTTCACTCCAGCCACCAAGGCTTATGTAATACGTAGGAAAATAAAAATTGATGTAAAAAAAAAAATGGCACGTTATACACAAAATGCTGGGATTATGTTCACTTCAGGGAATTATTTTCGTGCTCGGCACATACAAAGTCATTAAAATGACAAAATGGAACAACTTTTTCTACTCTCTAGCAAATTATATCATTTGCGATATCCATATGTTGGGAAAGTGAACGAAAAAAATGTGATACTTTACACAATTATTATGCAAACTCGTCTGACACTTGTTACTGGCTTTTTATAAACGTACGAAGAGAATTTCGATGGTGGTCTATGGATTCCGAACATTTCGTGGATCTGAGAACTTTGGAATATAAATTTGTTGTTGATCTTGTTCGTCAGCTTCTGGCAATCCGTTACGACCGAGTCACTCGCAGCTTCATCAGTAACCAATAGCATGCAGATAACCGAGGTTACTAAGTTATAGATGTATCTCGATGTATTTTGAGTGCACTGACACTTTCACCCTCGGGCATCGTCGACAAGGTTATATAGGACAGAGGGAAGTGCAATCGCTTGGCACAGCCACTTCCGTTAGTTTACCCACGTGTATAGAGATATATCGGCGAGCTAGCAACCCCTACTCTGCTGCACGTTCTTCACCTTCTCTCGCTCTCTCTCTCTTTCTCTATCACTCTCATGATCGTATCAACAGTCTCATCAGGGTTCATCCCTGTATATATAACGTTCCCAACGGTGTTACCTACCACACACCATGTATTTCTCTCCCACTTATCCCAACAAACACCTCCGATGAACTCTCGGTTCAACCCCCTGCTGATACTCCTTGAGATAATCCATTTGCTGACGTGAAAAATTAATGAAGAATTAAAAGTTATTTTCGATCAAAAATATGATAATAAAAAGGACGTTACGCGTTTCGCACCCTTTGTGACGTGTTGTTATTTCATTTCAATTAGCGACATGCGTGTGAAATAGAAATTTAGAAATTCGCAGCAAAGTTTGTGCTTTTGTGTTTCGAAATTTTTATCGGCACGTAAAAATGATTGAGTTCAAAGATTTCGAAGCAAAAATTGTTATCGCAAAATTGATTTTCTGCGAAGAGATACAAGCGGAAGAGAATATTGTTTGGAGAAAAAAGAATTGAGCGAGCCGATGCACCAACGCCTTCGGGAGATCTTTCGGGCGGGTCATCATCATCGAGTAAATTACTGCAATGTATTTGAAGCTTTTTATCTCCATCATACTCTTCCTCTTTTCCGTTCTCTCGGCGTTTATTATTCAATGACGCGTCGTAAATATACCGAAAGAGAATTCGTCTGCTTTTTTTTTGTTATCGACTTTTTCTTATTATTCAAGAGAGAGGGTTGGAGAGATTTCAAGATAAAGAAGAGCCAGCAGAGAGAAGGGGGAGAGGAGATGAAAATGGAATTTTGATCTTTCTTGTCGGCGACGAGGCAAAGAGGGAATCGCGAGAGCGAGAAAGACCTGCTGAGAGAGGGAAAGAGAAGAATGAAAACTGGGCTGATCGGAGGGTGAGGGAGGTTGTGCGTGCGGCAGAGATGAGAAGATATACTCTGGGGAAGCGAGAGCGATAAATCAATCCACCGCGTGGACGAGACTCGACGTAATCACCGCGTTGCCGGTGGGTTTGCTTTAATCGTTGTACACAGTGCCCACACAACCCTTTTCTATACATACATATCAAACGATATCCCACACACACACACACACACACTCACACATATAATTCCTCGTTATATCTCCCTCGTCGATCTTTGTATATACATGTATATCAATCTCTTTATCTCCCTTTAGATTTCGATCGCTTTATATGTCTGTCTTCCTTGCTCATTATTTACCCCCTCATCGTCAGTATCACATTCATATCAAACACGTATACATATATATTTGGATTCTGGTGCAACGTTTTCTCTCTCCAAGATCGGTTATCCCTCTCAAACAAGTGTACTCTTTACCTCCCAATTTCTCACTTCGGTATATTTCCCCATTTTGCATGAAACTCGCGAGCGAGCGAGCGAGCGAGCTCTCTGTCGCTCCCATTCACTCTGACAAACCAGACGACTCGGCTCGAGGGGCTGATTGAGAATTAACATAACTGCAACAATTATTAGCAAATTGGTATAACTCGTTTGTGACCAGTGCGTTTCGGCACTCTCGGCTTTCGCTCTCTCGCACTCTAAATGTGCGTGACTGCGTACTTCCCTGTGGATGAGCGAACGCGAATAACTTTACAGGCTGATACAAAACTCGTGCACTCGATCAAGCTGCATTTGGTTTCTCTGTTTTTTCATTTTCGTCCGATGTGGTTTTGTGCGGAAATTTGATGGATTTTTTTTTGCTTCTCGTTCAATTTTCTATCAACCCTCTGAACGATCTCGATCGTGATTTTTTTTCCGAGTCTTCTATAACGGTGCGGATATTTTGTGCCATTCGAAAAAATGCGATCTGAATTGCTATTCGCTATCCTTTCGAACAATGCCAATTAATATTCGAATCTGTAAATCAGCAATGTAATTTTTTCTGCGAACATGCTGACAGCTTGAAAATTTGAGTGATGAAAATAATGAAGATTTTATCGCACGAATAATTGGAAAATTAGATTCGGCTTGTCTCTGATTTTAACATGGCCAGCGATCGCTCTGACAGGTTTCGTAAAATCATCGACCAGCAGCGAGAGAGTATATCGAATTATCGCCCTCGACGAACAAGCTACTTTCTCCCCCCNNNNCCCCCTCTCTCTCTCTCTTTCACTCTCTGTTACAATATATAAATATATAAGCGGGTGTAGGTTGATGATAACGAAACGAAAATTACGTTCGAGCACTGCTGTGAGTAACCCTCTCTGTATCTATGGAGAGACATCGTTTTACCAGCCCCCTTCTCCCTCAGCCCCCCACTCTTCATCGCGTCCTCGATAATTCGATGTAGAGCTTGGATGCGAATTTCGTTTTGTCGTTTCGCAGTGACAATCACCGGCGCACCACTTTCTCTTCCGTCCGCACCGCACTCGCCGATTTTATGTGAAAACGTTTCGATCCGAAATTCAACCCTCTCGGGCAATCTATATCAATATAATAATATAGAACCGTAAATTGGCGAGTGAGTATGCGAGGGTCGCGTTCCTAAAATGCTTTTGCATTCATCTGCCATATGGATTAATAAAAAAAATGCGAAAGCCTGAAAAATGGAAGAGAGAAAACAAAGAACACATTGGGATGAAATAGCTTGCGGCAATTTTTGTTCACGACGTTTTCGTGTGTAACCGGGGTAAACTTTATCATCGTATCATCAAAATACCTCGTGATGGCTGCACCACCGTGTTTGCTATTGTTTGCTTGTTCATGCTCATATATTCATATGCACGTGTATGTGAGGTATACATTTTTGTTGAATTTGCCCTCACAGCACGCTTGCGCGCGTGATACATCCCAGAAAATTAAAATCGATTCCGGTCGAGGTTTCTGATTGAAATGGAGTACGAGGTGGCGTGTATGACGGTAATATACGATATGCATGACGATTGAAAAAGGAAATTATGTACACAAGCCATTTCGAGCTGAATCGACTGAGCACCTTATTTTCCAATTCTGTTAATTTCATTTTTTTGCTACGTTCCGAAACGAAGCATAAAATGACAGTATAAAAAGCGATTATGTTTTCACCAAGTTATTTCCTCGAAAACGATTGTGCGGGAGGATTAAAAATTTTCGCGTGTTTGTTTTTGTCTGGAATTAATTCGTTTAATTTCGTGCTTATTATTTACAGGACTCGCTCGCGATAAAACGAGGATATCTCGTTCAGCAATTCCGACGATTTATATACACTTTTTAAAATTCATCTCTTTCGTTCTGTTTGCATGACATCCTCTTTGGTTTTACCAAAATGAATGATTTTAACTGGTTATTGAAATATATGTTGCATTCGCAGCGTTGGAACGAATGACAAATATTGAAACGATATTTAGAATCAACATAAAGCACCGACAGACTGTACACAGCTAACACGAGAAATTTTGTCCGATATGTTGCTAAATCCTCGCTTCTCATAATTCTCTCCAGCATATTTACCAAGATGATTAGCTTGACTAGACGTTATCAAAGTGTACATTTTAGAGCCCTCTGATAGTTGATGATTGTGATGATGATGATGATGACGCATTAGTGTGTTACCCTTCCTTTGTTCGCTCACCCCCTAAATAGCCACAAGGATATCGACCATAATACAACGATTCGACACAAATAAGCCTGGGGGAATAAACACATGGGTTATTCCATTACAATATATCCGACCTTGATTGAATTTCCAATCTGATAAGTCATTTTCTTATTCATCGATTCTAGCCACTTATTCCTTCATTACGACGAGAAGCACTTTTTCATTTTCTGTCGATCATTCGTCGTCTGATTCTAAAACAAAAACGAAAATTTGGTCACGAGAAATATTAATAAATTTACGACGTTGATATTCAACGAAATTTTTTTTATCCATCAATTATTTATTGAATTTTGAAAATTGTGGCAATTTTTCGTGTCCATTGAGTTTTAAGGGGCGAGGAAGGATCGTTTTATTGTCCAGACTAAATATTAAATAATAATTACGAATTCTGCTCAAGAAAAAAACAGAATTTCGATGCATTCCAACGATGCAAACTTCAGCAACATATAAATTTTGCAAGAAACGAAGAATTTCATTGAAAACTCAATTCCAATCGAGTTTACCCCTTAAAAATTGATTCGAATTGGCATTATGTTCTTATTTAGTGTTTCAGAACTATTGTCCACGTTGTATTTGTATGAAAGGGAATTGCGCTGTGGGAATAATTTGATAATAAACGTGGATTGTTTAATCGGCTGGAGTTAGAAACTTTTGATTTCGAGTGTATCGTTTTGGTAATACAACACGAACTCACGCACGTGCGAATGCACGCAACATCCAGGTATACCAAGCATATAACTAGCAATGTGCTATATATTAATAACACAGAGATATATATATGTATATAGAGTACATGTTGATGCTTTTGCGGCTTCGCTACGCTTTGGATTGCCCGACCGCGTTCCCCCGTTGTTGGACTAACACACGAGAGAGCACGCACAGTTATGCAAAGCGGAAACGAAACGTCATTGGCGAGAGATAGTCGGTCGGAAAGTGGCCCTTCCCCCAGGCCGCCCTCCCCGCACCGATCCCCATTTGTATGTATTCGATATATATACTACGTGAATCGACAACAGTTACTGTCACGATTCACCGCAGATGAGAATGACGGGTTTGCATCAGTCGTTCGAACAAGGAATTATCAACGTAACAATAATGATAATTTTCGGACATATATCCATAGGAATTGTGAATTGAAATAAATCGAGTATTATTGCATAATCAGACATTTCATTTGTGTGTGTTATCAAGTTTATTCCATGGTAGGAATAAATATCAACAGAATTGACAAATTCGATACGGTCGTAGAGCTTATTCATAATTTTGTTTGAACGAGTTAATTAAAAGTAACATATATTTGCTGGGATTGCAAATTATTTCAACAAGTTTAGTAGAAAATTAATTAGAAATTAAATAATAATGGATTATGGTGTTAAAGGGGAACGAGATCCTTTTGCTTGGCTTGTATGCTGCACATTGCAGCTTTTGGCGACTTTTCATGAATAAAGAAACGCGGAGTGTCTGGTACAAAAGAAAAGACTCCGTCATCACGAAAGAGTTTGCTCTCTTTGTTGGGTCCCTCATCCCTTTTCCGCGTCTCCTTGTCGAGGAAGGAAGAGGAAAACAAGAGCTCGCGTAGAGTAAAAAGAAAATTGAGGGAAAAGAAAACGAGGCAAGTTGCTAGCGTTGCTGTGGGTTACGAAACATTGAGCAACGACATATATTTGTAGAGTCGCAGCCATTTCAGATCGCAGCAGGAAAGAAGTTAAAGAGAGGGCAATGAGGGAGGAGGAGAAGAGTGAAGGGAGTCTGGAAGAAAAAGAGATAAAGTATTAAAACTGGTACGTCGAACAGAACAGTCACTCGAGAGAGTGTTGGAGGAAGGAAGAGAGAAGCAGGAGAGCAGGGATAAAGAAAGAAAAACGGAGAGAAATATAGCGCTGGGAAAATTAAGGCAGACGTTTTGAAAACTTAATTACCTGTGTAGGCTCTATTAATTAATTTTCCTCGATTTCCCGCTCCCGGCCTTTTTCCCGCGGGAGAAACGAGCCAGTAGTACAGCTCAACCATTCGCCATCCTGCCTCCACCTTCCTAGTTCATCGGTGGTAAGAGCACCAAGTTCTCTCACGTTAAAAGAGAGAGATATGAAAACGTCTATATGTATACATCCGCATGTATAAAAGAAGTTGAGAGGAAAGAGGGTTGTAGACGAGAGGAAAGCTCCACCACTCTCCTCAACAGTGGAGATGGTGTTGGTGCTGGAGAGGGTGGCGCATAATTCCCGTGGCATTATTCCTGGCACGTCTGCCACTCCTATATATTTTCCAATCCCCTTTTCTCTGTGCCGACGACACCATACCACCTTCACAACCGCCATCACCATCACCACTACGCGGGGAACCTTTGTTCCTCATTTACTTTTTATCCCCCCTCCCCCCGTTCTTCACCGTCGGCAGAAGCGACGAATCCAATCCTCCCCTTTTATACTACACTTCTTTTTTCTTCCTCTCCGTTCATCCAACCTTCGCATATTCTCTAGTCCGCGACTCTTATTCCACCTCTGCTTTTTTTCATCCCCCTAGCCTCTTCACTCGTCGTCCAAAGTCTTTTATATATTCCTACACCCCTACGTATCCATATACATGGGAAATTTCATGCAAACTACGTCCCTCCAACCTCTCTCCATTCATCTATCATAATCTTATAATTCTTTCGTATAAAAGAACAACCTTAGTAATAGACTTCATTAATTTATGCTCTATCGTAATTGTCAAACGTATCTCACGCCAAAAGCGATTGAAATAAGCGACTTTATTAGTATCTTATTGCAGTTACCACTAATTAATTATTCGCCGAAAATAAAATTGTGCTCCATGTCGAAAATTCCTCACAAGCATTAGATTAATTTTTGGATAAACAAATTTTATTAAGATATACTTTCGGCTGATGCCTGTAACTCGAAAATTTTTCTCGAGGCAACATTTTCACTGAATTGATGATTTTTTCAGATTGATTTTGATTTCCCTTCGTGCAGACACTTTTCCGACCTACCAATTAGACACAAAATTCCCTATGGACGATATGCAGTATATATACTTGCCGTACTTTCTCTCGGTTCGGAAGACTTTAAGCATCCTCCTCACTCCCGACTGCAGTACATGTACATAGTACACTTTCCTCCCTCTATATCTCAGGCTCTTTTCCATTATACATATACTCAACCCCTCTTTCGTTTCGCTCTTCCCCGTTTCGCCCACGAAGCTCTCTCTCTCGAAGCACTTGTTCGTCCCAGACCGGGGTGAATGTGTCTCGCTCCCTTGACTCTCAGCATCTCCTTCTCCGTCCTTCACTCTTTATTTCCACGTGGGGAAAACGAGAGGAATGGTAATAGCAGCGGTAGTAGCGCGGTGGAGTGCGAGAGCAGGAGGAGGAGGAGGAGGAAGGGACTTGTAGAAGAAGTGAAGAGACGAAAAATGGAAAAGAGAATGGGTGGTGTGTTTGTGTGTGGGTGTCTGGCGTATGAGGGAGGGAGAGAGAACGCGAATGTATACACATATCGCTGACGTTGGTGGTGTACGTGAATCCACGAGTATATGCCAGGACGCCCTCATCTTCTTCCATCCCCTAGTACGATTCCACTCAAACTTCACCCTCTATACCGCCTTCCACGTCCGCCAGTCTTGCCCCCCCTATCTCACTTTTTCTCTTCTGTTATATTTTCATCTCACTTGCACCTTTTCACTCTCTTTCTCTCTCTTGAGCACATAGCCGCACTTTGTATATATCCCTTCATGTATATGTACTTTTCCAGCATCACCAACTTTTCAACCCTCATCCTTTTCGCCTCACTCTCATTTCCTCTATCTCCGTCTCTCCCTCGCTTATTTACTCGCTCGCATGCTCTCACTGTTAGCAATATACATATATATTTATGTATATATGTCTCGCGACCCTTATTTCCCTAAAATCTCGAGGGATTTCGGAGAATCGTCCGTACTTTCCTACGAGGGAATATTATGAGATTGCGAGAAGTTTTCACTCCCCCTCGACCCACACCACTCTTGGAATTTCAGACTCTCATTCCATCGTGCTGGATACTCCCTCGCTAACCCTCACTTATTTTATCTTTCTTATCCTCGTTTTTACTTCTTCCCTGGACCTTCCGTTTCTTTTCCTCTTCGTTCCAAAGCCTGCCATTTCTTTTCCCTTCCTCCTCGTCGCATCCCTCTTCCACCCTCCACCGATTCCTTTTCTCATCGCGCCACCAAGCTTTTCTTTTTCACCCTATCCACTCTCTCCTGCCCTTCCCCTCTCCCCATATTTCTTTACTCGCGCGCTTGCAGAGCTTTCGCTCAATCCCTCCGGAAGCCAGAAGTGCGGCTGGGCTTGATCCACCCCTGGTTTATCACGACGATGCTCGCCTCGTTACCCCCGGAAGTCCAGATGTTGTTTTTATATCGATTTCTTTCCCGAACTACATTGTCTTTATCGATGCTATCTATTCTCCCTCACCCTAACCTCCTTACCAGCCGCCAGCTCATCCCTTTTCGCATTATCTCATATTTTTCCTTGCATCTCTCTCGACCCGGCATTCAATCTTCTCGCATTTTTCCCAAGATCCGATTTATCTATGTACACTCCACATACAACGATATATATAGAGAATATACTACTTTTAGCAAAGAAAGTCGAAAGGAGAACCGTACAAATTGTTGTTCCCGTTATTTCGCTTCGAAAATGAGAAAACTCAAGTGTCTTTCATTATCTCATGGCTTGTGATTCCTAGACGACCCAAGATCTTCAATTTTCGTCATAACAACATCAAAATTTGATCACGTTAGTAGAACACTACCGTTAACACGATTTACGTCCCCGAGCATGAGTGGTCGAAATAGCCAGATGGATTATCACGTTTTGACATTAAATGGCACATTGATCTTGATATCATGAACTACATTAATCAATAAACCTCGATAAATTGCAGACCCTCGGGATTACTATTCTTATGTCATTCCCTTTCGTGCAATCATCATCATATTAATCATTGGCAAATAAATTTCAACTATTAAACGACGTATTAATATTTCGTTATTGACTCACCTCAACTCTTGCGTGTCATTCGTCAATCGTATCCAGCCTCGCAATTAATAAAACGATATGAAAAGTTGAACAGAGTAAACGAAAGTAACGGTATTTGTACGACTGGTCTGAAAGTTTTTTCAATCACTCTCCGTGGCGAAAACACGCGTATACACATGTGAGAAAGTGAATTTTTTCTATACAAAGGTATACCACTAGCAAAGCTGACGTTAATACAGCTCCGAGAAATGCTGGGTATTAATACTGGTCCGTGCACTCCGGAATAGTGGTAATACTGGGCGTACAGGACTAACGCTCGTTGGAATCCCGACAAGCTCGCAAAGTCCAAAACTCTCTATATACATACGTGTAAATATATATATATATATGTAAATATCTGGGTATGTATAGAGAGAAATGGTGTGAATCTTCTCTCACCTTTGCCAGCGTGTTCTCCCCCAACAGTTGCCCTCGCTCGCTCGTTCTCTTCCCGTTACCATTTTCCTTGCACTTTCTGTCTCTCTCTCTCTCCGATGCGCACCTCCATCTGTATAACAGGGAAGCACGAAGCGTAGATCTCGACTACCCCGTACCACACTCCAACGTTACGTCCCTCTCTCTCTCTCTCTCTCTCGGTCTCTCTGTCCCTCTCTCGCTCGACTCACCGCGCGCGCTGAAACTT
This sequence comes from Hyposoter didymator, assembly GCA_037952995.1. Lineage (NCBI taxonomy): Eukaryota > Metazoa > Arthropoda > Insecta > Hymenoptera > Ichneumonidae > Hyposoter > Hyposoter didymator. The sequence continues at coordinate 3,237,277 of JBAJMU010000007.1, forward strand.
TCAGTAATTACTATAATTAGTCCAATTAACGGACTCGCTCGAGCGGCTCCTCACCCCTTTGCACAGCCGCGAGCGGCTATATAAACCCCGAAGGCAACCGAGACACCCCTCCCCAAGACCAACGAACGAGAGCACGAATGTTCTCCGCGCCAGACCACTCCGATGTATGTATATATTTATATATACGAGTCTGTATATATATATGTATAAAATATACATGGATAAATACTCACCAACACACCCGAATGAAATACATATAGATATAAATGTATCCGTGTTTATAGAGCTCTCCAGCAAAACCCCAATCCCTTTTACTCTCTCCCTGCCTCTCTCTCTCGCGGCGAATCAAAACTATATACATAGAAATAGTATTTGTATGGAGTATGTACTTCTCTCTGGCTCGTTGCCCACAGCATCGCCAACTGTAGCGAGAGTGCAACGTGGTTGGTATACAACCCTTTCTACTACCGGCTACGAGCACCAGGCCGAGGGGTTAAGACCATTTCGAATCTCACCCTCCGCGCGACCCTCATCCGCTTCTCTTCGCGTCCTTTCCAACTTCCTCTTTTACCCTTTTTCCACATTTACTCGACTATTTTCAGACTCCAATTTCTCTTCATATACACGTGTCCTTATGCATGTGTGTGCGTCGAGAGAGAAAAACAGACAGTGAACGCTCAACGCGAAACTCCCGGACAAAAAGTACGAGGCCCTTGTCCAACCGTAGTTGCGAAACGGAAGAGGTGTGTGCGCTGTGGATAAAGGTGTCGGATTGAGGAGATACTCGGAACGAGCATTTCCACCATCTAGTTTCCCCACTGTACTCAGGCACACTTGGCATAACGAGAGAGAGCAGACTCACCATTTCGATATATACATAAAGACACAAAGATAACTACAGTACCAGCGGGTAGGAATTTGTATCTGTATGACGACTTCTGTGTCGAAAACATTGATTCAAAATGTCGAGTCATTTAGACAACTTATTGACAACGGTTGATCGTTTTTATTTTTTCATTAGCTCGTTCGCTGCTCTACATTTGAGAGCATTTCGAAAAAACTACTCAAACAAAATTTATATTCATAGAAAAATTCCGTAAAAGTTTCATCCGCCTGCAATCACCATGACATACAAATGCTTTTCAACAGCAGCTCTTATCTCATCAAACTCCGAAGTTTCGTTACGAAAGCCATCGTATTCGAATGTTCTGTCGTTGCAATAACTTTGGATCGCCTCTGTGGTAGCAAGTTTTCCAAACATTTTATCCTCCTCAAACAACACGAAGCATTAATTTAACGAACTAGTTAAAAATTAGATTAGGGGTAATTCAAGTTGGAATGGACCATAGGGTCGGTAGAATCGTATACTCGTGGAAACGTATTCACTTCCAACTTGCAGTGCCATGCTCGCGACCATTATTACGTTGGGGCATGTGAGTTTGTTGGCTTTCCGCAAATGCACTCGCACGTTAATATTACAAATGTGTATGTAGAATACGCCAAGTTTACGTAGACGGAGCAATGTCTATATCGTGCAGTCTCCTTGTAATGGATTTTCCAAGCGACGTATAGTTTTCCGTGCATTTTATATACAAACCTTGACACATACTCATCAACACGTACGCATGTGTATAGACGTAACATTCAAATGTATACGAATAATCCTGGAGCACCGAAATTATGTAAGGGTTGGTGAGAAAGTGCGCACTGAATGAAAGGGCGAAAGATAGATATAGATGAAGTCGCGGGTAGTTTAGTCAGGGTCGCTATTAACACCTCACTCTTTCTCCCTTTTCTCTCTCTCTCTCTCTCTCTCTCCCTCCCTTTGCTCCTCGAGGGTTCGTGCTCGAGCGGTAGGAAGCACGTGAACGGGATGAGAAGTGCGCGGTGTACTTCAAACAAATTAAGCGCCGTCCTAATTGCGTTACAGTGCGACACGAGAGAGAAATCGCACGGGTCCGAAGTTACCTGACCCGTCGCCACTTCTCGCCAATCTTTTCCCGACGCGCCAACGGAGAAACAAACCTCATTTTCAGATCTGTACTTCATCTTGAATATTTACATACATTTATAAACGTATATTTCTATGGCTGTGACAGCTTCGCCGTCGAAAGCTAGGAGTAAAGTAAATAGCCAACTGATGTCAAGCGACATGCTGTGGGGCCTCGAAATTCCGAATTTGTGCTCGACATGAATTCACGTGCATTATCAAATTTGGCAGAACTGTCGTGACTCCCCAATTAGAATTTTTTTCACCAAGATAAATAAAATATTGTCTTATTTCTTGGGCTATGAATTTTGAAATGTGATGGAGAGATGATTAAAAAAGTGGCTGATTAGAAAAAATTAACCACTTGCATTCGAATTTTTTCTACCAAGAGAAATAAAATATTATCTTATTTCTTAGACCTAAGAAATAAAATGATGTTTTATTTCCTAGACTATGAATTTTCAAAACTGATGGAAAGATTATTAAAAAAGTGGTTACTTAAAAAGAATTAATCAGTAGAATTGGAATTTTTGCCACTCCAAGAGAAATGAAATATTATTTTATTTCCTAGGCTATGAATTTTCACAACTGATGGAAAGATTATGAAAAAAGTGGTTAATTAGAAAGAATTAACCACCAGAATTCGAATTTTTTCCACCAAGAGAAATAAAATATTATTTTATTTCCTAGGCTATGAATTTTAAAAATTGATGGAAAGATGACGAAAAAAGTGGATAATTAAAAAGAATTAACCACTAGAATTAGAATTTTTTCCACACCAAGAGAAATAATATATTATTTTATTTCCTAGGCTATGAATTTTCAAAACTGATGGAAAGATGATTAAAAAAGTGGTTAATTAAAAAGAATCAATCACTATAATTAGAATTTTTCCCACCAAAAAAAATGAAAAATAGTTTTTTTTTCTCAGAGTATGAATTTTAAAAACTGATGGAAAGCTGATGAACAAAGGTGATTATTTCCAAAGTCACAAATCTTTGATCAATCGATGAGGCTTTTTGAGGCGAGACGCTGGTGACCGGTGCTATACCCTGTGACCATTTCGGTTTCNAAAGATGATTAAAAAAGTGGTTACTTAAAAAGAATTAACCACCAGAATTCGAATTTTTTCCACCAAGAGAAATAAAATATCATTTTATTTCCTAGGCTATGAATTTTAAAAATTGATGGAAAGATGACGAAAAAAGTGGATAATTAAAAAGAATTAACCACTATAATTAGAATTTTTCCCACCAAAAAAAATAAAAAAAGGTTTTTTTTTTCTCAGACAATGAATTTAAAAAACTGATGGAAAGCTGATGAACAAAGGTAATTAATTCAAAAGTCACAAATCTTTGATAAATCGATGAGGCTTTTTGAGGCGAGACGCTGGTGACCGGTGCTATACCCTGTGAACATTTCGGTTTCTTCTCTATACGATCGAATACACGTTCGATGCTGGGACAGCGAAAGAACAGACGTGATGGTTTCGCGCCTGGTTTCTAAATGTGTATCGCGACGGGCAGCAGCGTATCAATCGCCCGAGAGAGGCCCATATCCGGCAAGGGGTGTCTGCATATCGCCGCGGGCGATGGTTAATGGAATCGGAGCTGACGAGGTGGTTTACGGCAGCATTCACACGAGAATAATTTCCGTAGTTCGGCGAGAACCGAGCGAATGCGCTGGACACGTGTGCGTATGCGTATATATGTAGATGAAGTGAGAAGTTAGTTCTCTCTACAGTTGCTTATTGTCTATGGCTGAAGTCCAATGACCAGCGGCGATGTCTAGCAATGCCACATGTCAATCGGTCCAGCGTACGTGTCACTGCATATGTATGTATATACGCGCCTCACACTTGGGCCTCAAAACTGTCGATCGAAAGCGCAATGTATTGAATAATTGAAAATTCATTACAAACGTTCGTTGCATACTCTTTTCCATGCAACGTTTGTTTATAATTCTTGTATAATTTGCTCAGTTCCCTCAGTCTTGGAATACAAAACAGCGATTATAACCAAAACGTCAGATATTTCGAGTTTCATTTTTGAATTTTTCTGCACTCTCGCTTCCTCCCGAAGCAGATATTTTTTATATTCGCCACAAAAGAAAATACTCGCATACACACGTATTTGTAGATCTGTATACGTGTGTGTGTGTGTGGAATTTACATATTTTATACACGTCGCATTCTCTCAAGCGTTCTCTTCGTGACACTCTCTCACTCTTGCCTCTCATTTCGAATTCCCCGAATACGCGAGCTGCTTCTCTTTGTTTTTTATCTGTTGGCTCTGTCACTCTCTCTCATTCTCTTTCTTTCTCGGGGCCTATAAGAAATCCGCGAGACTCGTATATTTTAATCAGGACCCACGTTCATCTCTTCTCGCAAACGCTTCCTACGTATATGTATTTATATGTGTACCTTTATTTCTTTGCTTTTCAGGACGTTTCTCTCTTTTCTTCCATCTCTCGAGCAGCCCGTAATCTGGCTTGCTCCCTCTCGCTCTCTCTTCTCCTCGTATTTCGCGCTCTCTGGACAGACTCACGATCTTTATTCCTCTCTCGTTGTAACGACCATTTGAAACACGTGCGAGCGACAGAGATTCGTAAAGAATGAAATAAAGGGAGAAGAGAGGACGCGAGGCAAGAAAAAGAGAAAAGGAGGAGATAAAAGAGAGAATGAGAGGGAGAGGGAAGGAGAGTTATACGGCACACCCAGGGTCGAATGAAAAGAGCTGAATAACTCTTGGATAAAAGCAGAATAAATCTTTTTATTATCCCTCCTTTCGTTTCCTCCACAGCTATCCCCTTTCCTCCTCATTCACCCTACACCGAGCGACTCGTCGCAAAAGGAGTCCTGCTCTTTCCTCCTTATGTAACGGACCTTCCGCTCTTCCTCTCTCACCCTCTTTCTTTTCGTTTTTTTTTTTTTTTCATGCTCCGGCTTCTTCTGCAATCCAGAAAAAGCACCTAACAGCAGCAGTACGTTTTCCCTTGTAGCTATTCCATTCGGAGACCTGAAATCCGCCCCTAATCTTCCTCTCCTCATCCATCTCTCTCGCTTCTTGTTTTCCTCTATTTCTCTCGAGTCACAGCAACTATATGCCCCGCACCTTGTCTGCTTTGCTCTGCTGAATTTTTTCATATCTTTCAAAGTAATTCGGACGTACGACCAAAAATATTTCATTGCGACTAAAACAGATTCTGCAATCGTAATGTATAAATTCTTCTTCATCACGAGTCTGACGAATTTATATCTCGATCTATTTATTAACATGGAAATTCGCCTCAACGCGTATTACTGGTACCGCAATTTAAGTAATTGCGCATAACCATCCCTTTCGAGATGCCTATTATTGCTTTTATTATGACTATGCCATTAATATTATTATTATTGTTGTTGTTGTTATTATTATTATTTTCTGCATCACTCATTAAAATTAATACGTCGAAAAAGGATCTCGCTCCGTTCTTCGCAAGTCCCGGAGGTATATATCCCGATGATTGCAAATTGCTCATGCCTCTCACCGCGATAAGAGCCACCGAAGCATATACGCAGGAAACGAGGGAGCAGTTCCCCGTTCTTTTCTTTCCCTCGGGGGCTCATCGAGGGAGAAGGTGAGACAGAGAGACAGCAGAAGGTGGTACAGAAAAAAAAAAAAAAGAAGAAGAAACCAGAGCGAGAAAGCACTTTTAAACCCTTCGAGAATTTTAAGGATCAAGGGGGAAGGGAAATGGCGTTATAGCGCTGTTGGAGTGAGCCATTAAGAATCATGGAGACGAGGAATAACGATCGAAATATATTTGTCCATTTATATTCGTCCCAAGCCACGATGACTTGCATCTGGATTTCTTCAACACCCTTGCACATCTCTTCGCCGTTACCAACCAGGACGAATAATAATGCAAAATGAAAAAGAATGCAGAAGCTATTTGGAGAATAAATATATATACTTAGGGAACCAGTGGCATGGAGGAAAAAGGAACGTCGTTTTGTGAGGAAGGACGTAAGCGAGGGAGGAGGTGAAATATCCCATTAAAAATGAGCATCGAATTAGGGATTCTTAAGGGATCCCACAAAAGCATGCGTAAAAAGACTGGTGAGTCCTCTTTCGCCGAGGTGTCGGGCGAAAAACCACCAGAAGTATTAGCGGCCTTTGCTGCTTCGTGTTTCTCGCCCGAGTCGCACCCTGATCTTTAGTATCCGTGTATATATTTACTAGTTATATGTATACATACAAACCAAGCCTATTCGGTAATGACCCAGCAGCGAGATAACGTGGACCACGTTTCATTTAGCAAATTGGCAATAAATGGCGATAGCCATTCGCTTCAAGTCCCCGCATAAAAGCATCCCTCGCTCGCCCCATCTCGTTCTCCTCATCATCTCACTCGCACCCCTATATTTAGCTCACTTCCAAATCCTCCCCCACCTTAATTCCCTGCAGCACTTTTGTTATTTCCCATTCGTACTTGTCCTTCCTCACTGTACCCTGGAGTCGCTGTCCTCCCTCCAATCTCCTTCGTAACATCACTCTCTATCTCTTTTCGCTTCTGTTTCCCCAAAAGAGATATTTTCTTCTCATTTCTCCAACTTCTCCCTTTTGGCTGACTCTGCCGTTCGCGAAGTTTTTCCGACCCGCTGTGTATTCGCCTACGTTCTCTCAAGAGATGTCAGGCTTATATACGGGGTCGGATTAACGCCAACGATATTGCTATTTTTCCTCTATCCTACCCTCCCCCTTCTGATTCACAACGTGATTGGCATCCGCACAAAATCTTTAGTGAATGACAATCGGGTGTCGGCCAACAGCCATAAATCCGCCACAAGTTCATTTTTCGGCCTAGGAAGACGTCATCGATCAATTGAGCGATTTTCGCAGGAAAATCTTTGCGATTTTTTCATTAATAATTTATATAACGACTCAATGATCTACAGTCGTGAATATCCAGAAAAAAATTGATCACGTATCAGAATCGAATATACAGAAAAAAAAACGTCGATGCAAAAATATATAAATTGCATTTAAAGCTGCGAATTTCCTTGATTTGGAGTCTGCCCTGGAGGGCGAACGCGCAAGAGGGTGCGCTCCGAATTTCCGTAATGTTTCTACGGTGAGCCCCGTAAATCTTGCGCCACCGTATGTGATGCTACGTATATAAAAACAAATGTATACACACACATAGGTCTGTGAGTGCGTTGAGTGTTAGATCGTATAGTGAAAACGCCATCGTCAAACCCGAAGACCATAAACGTAAATAAGGGTTGTTAGAATAGAGAGAAATTCAATGCGCAGGAGTGAGCGAGAGATAAAGAGCGACACGGAACAGGATAATCTCGTGCACAGCCTCCGGCAATGCCTCAGGGTGAGATTTCGACGCCACAGTAGGCTTCGTGGCAACCAGAACCCACAATCAAGCGACACAAACATTCTGCACTCGCTGCATGCTCATACATTCGCTCTACTAAACTGATATAAACACGTATACGCGTGTGTATGCCTCCACGAGGGTGTGTACACACTGTAGAAGATCTGAAAGACACGTATGGCCGAAAACGCTGAATAGATGAGTTCAGGCAGTCCCAATGTCCTTGTTTGTACCCTCAGGCTCATTAAAACGGAAATAACAGACGAAGCTACGAAAATCTGTATGCCTCAGCGATGGCATCAGTCTTGATTATTATCAAAATGTCTTCTAAAGTGATGGACCAGAAAGTTTCTGGAAAATGATTTTTTTCCAAAATTGTGTGCACCTCAACAGAAACTTCGATTCTCTATTTTATTTCCGCAAATCTTGAGAAATCAAATGTTGTCATAAAAATGTAAAAAAAAATAAAAAAAACATTCAATTATCATGTCAGAAAAATGCCACAATTGACGATTGACTTCCAAAGCCACGCAATACCGACGAAATTGTAAATGTTTGGCTGGAAATGCTTGTAAAGGAAACATCGAGAACGTGAGGCGATGTTGTCGGGGGCATATAGGAAAATGGATGAAAAGCTAGGTTGGTTATTCGTGTAACCTGGTATTATTTGAGGAGTCTGGGAGATCGCAGGGAGCAGTAGCGAGGACGGAAGGAGGGTGCTACCTCGTCAACTTCAGCCTGCTCGAGGAGAGAAAGCGTTGCTTCATTATTAATATCGCCGAGCCTCGCACTCTCGTTGCTCTCTCATATAGAGGGCGAGGGTGACAGCAGGGGGCCAGGGGCAGGGTTAGGATAAGAGTACCTCTCGTGTGTCGCATGAAGCTTCGGATATGAGGGCGCTGCGTATAACTTGATATATACACGTACGAGGGGATTTCAGAGTACGAAAGCTCTCACTTCTTGCAAATGAGTACGATGGGAGGGCGCCATGTACGAGTGTCAGACTAATATACATAGATATGTGCACTGCCGAGGGGTTTTCAGAGGGAGGGGGAGGATGTTGAAACTCGGAGGTGACGGAGCGAGCTTCGGGTCTCTCACTCCCCTTCTGTATCTCACACGTACTTGCACCTTGTATTTCGCCACACCATCTCCTCTCAGTCTCAACCGCAAATCTGTCCTACCTCGTCTTTCACACGACAGACAGTGAAAGGTGCTACCAAAACCCCCATAATGTATCACTCCAACACGCCATAACTTAACACTCGCTCCTGTTACATGTTCATTAACCTAATATTCCATCCAATATTAATACGTGAACCAGGCAGAGAAAGTTTCTCTTAAAATAATTCTCCAAATGAATCCAGTGATTGATACTTTCTTATTGATAAATGTGCCTAATGTATTTTCCTTTTAATTCTCCACTTTTTAACTTTTCGTCATCCGAAGAAATTGATCAGTAAATGACAGTCCGTCACTTTATTGGAATATTTTTGGAAAATGAAAACTCGAGATTTAAATTACAAATTCCGTGTTTTTATTTTACGTGCGATTACATTTTATTCAACCGTTTTTTTTTTTTTCATTAATGGACAATTGCGACAACAAAAGATCGCGTAATTAAAACTCTGCGGACGAATCGCCTTCGCTGTAATTTAAAAAATAGCTTTAACGTTGTATACGTCGAATAACCAGAATCCAATAATCAATCTTGTTCATTAAAAGACTCATTTGCTACGGGAGCGTGTATAGAAATATGACTCGTAAATCTGTACTAGTAAATACTGTGAAAGAGTGGCAAAGGGAGCGGTTCGGAGGAGCAGAGGGAGGGAAGCTAGGACTGGAAGATCAAAGGATTCTTGTACACACGTATATGCGTCTCGTTATTTATGTATACAGAGGTATAGCTCGGAGAACGAAAGTCAACGGTATTTTACATTTTCTCATAAAAGCAGAGTAAGCGAATAGAGACTGCGAGAGGAAACGAAAAAGAGAGGCGGAACAGTGTGAGGGAGGGAAGCAGGGGAGTCGAAGCTTTGAAAATGGGAAGAGAAAACGTGTGGTTTGCGAAACACGTAGTGAAGGATGTTGAGAGAGGGTTTCGTCGGCGAACGGAAAATGTATGTGAGGTAGTGGGTGGCTGAGTTTCGCTTCGAGGGGGTTGCAAAAGGCGGAGGGGTGATAACGGAATAGTGCGGTAACGAGGAAAAGGGATTGTGAAACGTTCTTTCTCTTAGCAAAGAGTATAAAAATGTAGTAGTGCTGTTAAAAACATGCTAGTGGTAGAAATGAAACGACCTCGAGATTGAGAGTGAAGAGGAAAGAGTAAAGAGAGAGGGGGAGAGAGCGAGAGAGAAGAAAAAAACAACGATGGATACATGCGGTTGGATATTAGTTGTAGTTGTATATGGGGCTTGGAAAAGAACGTTCTATACTTTATTCAAGGTACGAGTTTGCGATGGAGAAAGAAAAGCACGAGAAAATAAAGGAGAAAGAGGAAGAGAGAGATGGTTAGAAAAGTAGAGTGATAAAAGGAATGAGAGAAAATGGAAAGAGAGCCCACGTGAAAGACAGAGAAATTAGGAGAAGTCGAACGAGAAACGAGGCTATAGATATATATATATAAGTTGATATGTATAGCTGTACATAGTTGGCAAAGAGTCAGAGGGTTGTCGGTGCCAGAGGGTGAACCGCGACGTGGTGAGACGTCTATGGAGCCGCCATTATACTCCTCTAGCGCGGGTGAGACTGTTGCTGTGCTTTTGCCGCTTCTCCGTGTGCTTTCCTGACAATTCTCTCTTACGAAATGCACACACATACACCGGTGCCTAACCAACATCAAAAACGGAAAGCATATATGTGTTTCTTCTTTACATATATCTGTACGTATTGTCTCGACTGCTCAGACCCGAAAAGGATCCAATTCGACCCTACGAACTACCCCAGTTACGCCCTTTCAGCCTTTAATGCTTCATGGATATCTATGAGTTTCTAGAGCAGCTACACGTTATACTATCAAACCACACAACCACGTCCTTTTGCCACTGTCACCCACGCTTGGTTGCGCACGTGTGGTGTACACTACTGCTTCTATTACTCCTGCGGTATAGGAGTGGCAGTTCCGCTATCCCAGAAACACCGAGTGTTCAACGGCGCGTTTCCTACCAACCCTCTCACCGGATATATATCTCGCTCTTTCTCTCTTTGCTTTCTTCAACTTTTTCTTACTCTCTCCAATTTCTCTCTACCTCTTCCACTCCCTCTTGTACTTTTAGTCTCGTCTCTGCTACATAACCCAACCACCTTCTCCCGAATGAACCAACGCCCCGTTAAGAACAAAAGTTTCCGCAAAGCTTGTACCGCCACTCGCTGCTCTCCCTCTTTTTCTTTTTTTATTGAGCTTAAGCCTTCGCCATCCACGACACAATCCCGACAGCCTAGAACATCCATCCCGGAGACCCGACACACTCGGAAGTCCCATAATTTTAATCCTGCCTTTTTTATTTCGATAATATTCCCTTTTTCGTTTTTCTTTCTGTTTCCATTGTCAAGAACTTTGAAACACAAGTTGACATTTGTTCGGAAAATCGTAAATTTTTACGTAGTTCACACGATTGTGTATTTTTCTTTTTTTTTATGTCGAAACCGCATTTATGGGATGGCATTGCAGACCGAGCTGCAGTGAAAGACCACGAAAAGATAGATCTCGTGATAGGATCGGGAAACAGCATAAAGGAGTAAATATATACAACGTGCCAAGCTATACATGTTAAAAAAATATATATCACACACTAGTAAAGCTCTCTCGGATGAAAATAAAGTCGAAAGCAGACTCCGTGAGTATAGAAAACCTATATACACTTCGTAATACTGCGAATGTAAAAGTGGATTGTAGCTATGTGCTTCGAATACCTTTCCCCATTCCCCCAAAGGGATGAAAGTTGATGCGCATCCTTTTTTTCATTCGTCGACGCTTGCTGCACAAATTTATGTATTTTCTTTTGCATTTTTACAACAATTCCAAGCCAATCAATTCAATTTTATTCATTACAGCAAACTATTTTCCTTCCTCTTGCTATTTCCAGTTCTCAGGGGTTGTCCGTCTCGAAGGGAGCGTTTACCAACTGCTCAGGTTGGTCAGGAGGGCTGACTGCCCTCTGTTATGAAAATATTGTTACTTTAGAAGCTTCAAATGAGTTTATCGACAAAAAGCAACGATCTTAAGTAACAGGTACGAAACGCAGAGTTTCAAAGTTATATTATTGATTGAATCGACGTGGAGACCGCGTACATGAGCATCGGATTCGTATATTCATGTGCACATGAGTGCAAACACGTATGTCTATCGCACGATAAAATGTATGGATGTATGCATATATCTATAGAATCTATGGATCGACGAGACGAGGTTGGAATCTGCAACATCTCTGGCATCCCCGGCCACGCTGACGTTCTTCGAGATCTCACTGGTAAATCTTTCGGAGCGTACATCCAATGTGTAATACACCGTGAGCGGCGAATGTATAATAGATGAAAAAAAAAGGTTGGAAACAGGAAAGCCTGCGGGAAGTCGATATATAGAGAAGAGTCGTGTGAGGAAGGACAAAGAGAGGAAGAGAGATAGAGAGTGAGAGAGAGGAATGAACAGAGAAGTAAAAGAAAAAGAGGAAAAAGCAGTGCACCGCGAAATTATCATGCATCGGTGTACGCGGCTTGAAAAGCTCTCTTCCACTCACGGCAAAGCTTTTTTGCTCCTTTTGATCCGGCAATGAGAGAGTTAGAGGAAGAGAGAAAACGAGAGTCGATAGAAAAGCGAGGTCGTGGAAGCTAAAGCAGCGAGATTTCTGTGTCGCTTGGGGATGAGAATTTGGCGTGTGTTGTATGCAGAAGGAGAGGTTTGGATCTCACGAAATATCTCTCTCCCTCTGTCTCTCTTTCTCTCTCACTCCGCATATGCTCGGAAGCCTTGGCACCGCGTTATAGACGCGGGCGAGTTAGTAATGAAAAAAGCGGTGTAAAAAAAGCGAAGAAGAGCATGCAAAAGAGAAGAGAACGAGAAAGACAGAGAAGTGCGAATGAAAGAGAAAATATGTTGAGAAAGTAAAGCGAATGATTCTTTGGCGCGTGAGCATCAGAGAAAAACGGGCGTTGAAAGAGTTCTCTGACGAGAAAGCGAGCAACATAGAGAGAAATATATACCTATAGCCGAGAAGGTTCGAGAAAAGCAAAAGGGGATAGAAAGAGGCTGTGCCGGGTGTCAAAGAAAACGCGAATGACGCGACGAAAAAAAGGGAGCGAAGGTGAAAATAAAAAATAAAAGAGCGAGGGATTTAAATATCGCGAAAAGAAAGGTGGCGAACCGTAAAATTGTCGAAAGTTAACGAACCCTCTTTACTTCTCACTATATGGTACCCTCGATCGCGAACCGCTCGCGTTTCTCTTTACGACTTCCTTTCTCCTTATTCAGTCTTCTCGGCGGCCCCGTTCCTCCCCCTGCGGCCTCTTTTTTCCATCTCTCCTTTATTTGCTCTCGCAGGCTCGCGTCTATTCTTAACACCAATGCTTATGTACGGCGTTAACCCCGCACAGCTACGAGAATGCAAAAGCCTTTTGCAGTCCCAGCAGCCACGTGTATTCTCTTTTTAACAACGCACGCTAAATTCTAGGGGATGAATGCACCTCCAGGCGCCGAACCGCGAAAAATATACACGAGCTTCACACCCGCAGTAGAAAGAGCACGCTTTTATTAATCATCGCCGTCCCTACATTTCACTCAGACCTCCAACCCTCTTTTTACATTGACAAAAGCTCGTCGAGTAATTAAGGCTCAATTATTTTATAGCCGTAGGCCACGTGTCTGCGTTTCGCATTGACGGAAATATTTAATTATATTTCCGTAAGCCAACGTTAGGACGTTACATCTCATTATAATTTTTTTTTTTTCAAAATGGCTTTCATTTGTTTCTGCTTACAAAAATCACAAACACCAAAATCACGAAAGAAAACTTGAACATTTATAATGAATTTTGTAATTCGAGTTAATAATTTTTTACGCGATAGCACGATTCTTGCATTTATTAGTGAAAACATTACTTGCCACACTTTTGTAGAATTACGTACTCGCCACCATGGGGTAGATTTGTACCCGAGTGACAAAAATTGCCATAAAAAATGAACAGCTGAATGTTTCGACTTGAAAATTGTTGTAGAACATATTGAAAGCTTTCTTCAAAAGATTGTTAGCTCAGTATAGCCAAAAATTAAATTTAAATACACTAAAAAAAATGCTAAAACCAACAAAAGTGGAAAAATGACTATTTGTCTTAATTAAATTATTATTAAATTTAATACTTCCGCATAATTCATAAAATTTTTCTTTATCATCCTAATATTCTTGCAGCTAATAACCGGTGACTGCGAAAAATGTGGAATGAGAGAAGCGAAAATAGCGCGACAAAAGAAAAACAATAAAAAAAGCCTCAATAGACGGGAATGAAGTTTTGCATATAGAGGCGAAAGCAGCGTCAGAGGGAACCCGTAACCGACGTTGACGCACGCGAGTAAACGTCTCTTGAACGACGGAACGTAAAAGCTCCGGTTACGAGACACTCCCTCGATGCGTTTTCGTAAACACCCCTTCGAGGTGGTAGCTCGCCATCTAGTGGTAAAGAAAATAATGCGCTTGAGCATAAATATACGCCGGTGAAACTGCCAAGTTGCCATGTATACGACACTGCTCTGTGAACCTGGTGTCGAGCTCGTCTCGAGACTGCACCACTTCGCGCTCTCACATCTTTCTGAGAAAGTGATAACAGCCTCCTGCTGCCGTCAGCAGGAAATTTCGCTGTGGAACGTAAACGTCAAGCACATAAAATACATATATGCATACGTGTGCAGAAAAAGTCGAGACGAAACAAGAAAACAGGACAAAATGGAACGGCGCATTGNAAAAAAAAAAAAAAAACAGAAAAAATTCATGCGGTTCATTTTAATAGTAAATTTGATGCAGTGACAACGGTGAGAAAAAACTAATGAATCATCGTAAAGAAATGTTACAATTGCTTAGGCGAAAAATTGACAATTTGAAAGCAATTTTTATCAGAAAATTCTCAGTATTCATACACTGGAAATGAAATTTTGTTAAAAATCGTCGATATTTTGTTGAATACGGTAAACTAAATATTTTTTGATAATTTCAAAATTTTCGTTATCCCCGCAGCATATTTGGTTTCTAACGGAATTGTCAGCGAAATTTACGAGTGGAACGACTCAAATTTGCTTCCGAAGAGACTTTCTAAAATATTTTTTGCTGCAATGACACTATTTTTGGGATTATTGAAAAAAACGTTTAGTCGAACGTATCGAACAAAATATCCATCTTTTTAAACGAAATTTTGTTTTCAGTGTATAAATAAAACTTTTGACCCTTAATGTGGATAACTCTATGGAAGTTTGCTAACAAAAATTACGCATTCAATTTTCTTGAAAGTCGAAAATTTATTCGATTCCATAGCGCGAGGTCCATTTTCACCCTCTGGACTATTTTCTACTGGAATGTGTGTATATATTGCAGGATATAAAGCAGGAGGATTTGAAGAAAACGAGGAGAAATGCGTAGCGGAGATAGCCAATGAAACTAGAACCATTGCGAGATTTTAAGTTTCGTTCTTCCGGTGAAAAGTGAGAGAGAATTAAATTCGTTGAGAAATAAAATGAAGAAAAAGTTGGTATGCAGAATCGGCGGTTATCGTGGCGCAGCTTCGTCACTCACTGATAATCGCCGGCTTGCAGTTGCAAAGATAATATTGCTATTGGTATGATAATAACGTAATTGGGCCCCTTCCAAGATAGCGGAATTCCTTAACCCCATAATAATGAACAAGTGGTTTAACGAGCCTACTTAAGCTCTCAAATGTATATCCTCTGTCCCGAGAATCTCGCTCCGTCTTGCGACTTGCTTTTCAAGATAAGAAAGAGAGTGTTATTCTCGCGAGAAGAGAAAATAAGACTCGAATGTTTGCATTAAGCGTAAAAATTCTCATTTCGAATTCTTACGAAACGTTTTTTCCATCAACTATAAATTCAAAGGTTTCCAGCATTTCAAAGAAACTAACAAAAATTTAGTCATCCTTCGAACTAAATCGAAACTTTTTCTGTGTAAAAGACTCAACACGAATTCTCCAGACCGAATCCATCAAAGATAAAAATTAGTTTGACGTTGTGCAATAATGGATTTTTCAATTAGCGAACTCTGATCAAATTAATAAAAGAATCCGGGCGCACTAACGAGCTGGAAAAATGCACTGCGATGAGCCGAACCAAAACAACGACTTTTTTGAAAGGCAGAATTCATTAGTCTAATTCAACAGTATTTTCTGGATATTCAACGAATCTAGTTGATTGGATATGTGCTGCCGAACCCGTGGAATTCTCGGGTCCAACAGAATTCCTTCATTATTTCTACGTCCTTTTATTACAAAGTAACGTTTCCATTTCCCGAACGTTAATCCTCGACGCGAACAAATAACAAATTCATGGAAATCCTCGGAGATAATTAACGAGAGTTTATTTCGTAC
This sequence comes from Hyposoter didymator, assembly GCA_037952995.1. Lineage (NCBI taxonomy): Eukaryota > Metazoa > Arthropoda > Insecta > Hymenoptera > Ichneumonidae > Hyposoter > Hyposoter didymator. The sequence goes on from JBAJMU010000007.1 coordinate 3,253,213, forward strand.
GCGAATAAATGTTCACGCAAAGTCTAACAAGCAGCTAATCGTATCGAGAATCGAAAGAGCAAAAGTATAATTACGAAGCGAGAGGATATGTCGAAGGTTACATTGGCGTTCGTATAATAATGGACGTTGAAAGCTTCCGGTTCTAGGAAAGATGTAATATAAAGCCATCGAATATTGACGCGTGAGTTAAACTTTGGAATAATCCATTGCTGCATCAGACATTGTAACATAAATTATTTCTGGAAATATCGATGCTATCCTCGTCCTCATGTACATGCATAACGAAACTTTTGGCTTGTTCGCTATGCGATTATTCTCCATAGAGCCGCGTATAGATCGATGTTCATGCGGAACGCGATCGCGCATTGCGAAATTCAAACAAACTTACCCAAGGTAAAAACAAAGAAGGGAATATGCTTCACGTGTCTTTGTGGAGTAGTTTCAACAGCATGTGGAAAAAATGTGTAGGCATACAATGTTGGTCACGATGGTTGTTTCGTTTACCGATGAATAAATAATGGCACAGCGACAGTTGCACGTCATAAAGGAACCAGGCCGGGAAAACACGAATGCAATTATTTTTGTCGATACTTACCCACTTGTCATGAATGTGCCCTTCGAGTTTCCAACTAATTTTCCTTGCACCGCATCCATTTACCATTCTTTGACATTGCAATGAAATTTATGTTCGTGGCTCGTAAAGTGGAACTCGACAAGCACGACTTGAGCGTCTATGACCATCTGCAACGAGAAAAAACAGACCCAATCACTTTCCACCTTAAAATCGTCCAAAATCCTATTTTTTTATCAACTTATATTTTCTGCAAAATGTTTTCTTTCAAAAGTTTTGCACAAATTTCGGGGCACCGTTTCAATGCACAAAACCATGACTTCTTGACCATGTTCTATACGCTCCTCACTTCTCACTATGACTCACAAATGAGCAGTAAAGTATGTAAGAGTCTGGCAAGTTCTGAAAGAAGCTTGAAAGAGCCTGAAGAAAAACCATTTTTTTTTTTTTTCGTGACAAATGACACAGAAAGACGAATATCTTTCTACAAAGTTTGTCCGTGCTCGTGGTTATATCATGAATAACGCTCTATGCAGAGATATGTGCTTTCTCGAGTTTTTGATATTGCGGAAGAAAAATCGTGAATAGGAAAAATAAGAGAGATTCGTGGTGGATACAGGAGACGCAAATGTACTCGCACACAGATATTTCTATATCTGCATCCTTATCCGCAAGTATAATGTAGTATCCAGTGGAATAAGAAGCACAGAGAAACTTTGAGCTAGGTTGCATGTTTTTCGCGTGTATTCGTACACACAGACACACACACACACGTATGCTGTACAAATATATTCTTGTAAAATGCATTCGTCTCTACTTTCTATTTAAAGTTTTATAAAGTTGTTTCACCCACGCTTTGTCTTATATTTCACTCGGTGAAACTTGTCATACACATCGCGCGGTCTTACACTCGCTTTTCCCACCCTCTCGCACAATTCAATTTTCCGTTTTTCACCCCCTAGCATTCGTCCACGTCTCCATCCACTTTTATTTCCATTTCTCTTCCTACCTCAACGACTCCCTTATTCCACTTTCCACTCCGCCTCTCTTATCGATTCACGTCTTACTTACTACTCCATTGGTCTGTATACACGAGAGACACCCATCTGGGCCATCTTTTCGAATCGCTACCATGTCTCGATTATATATCAATATATATATGTATATGATGATGAAATATCGTGAAGCAAGTATTGCTGGTACGACGGCAAAAGTTTGACGATCGTGCAACCGTTCTCTGCCAACTTCTCCAAGTCTGACTACAATCTACCCGCCTGCTTTTCCGTACCCACAACATATGTATACGCGTTCCGTGTGTATGGATTTCTACGTTAAGACGGATATTTGCCGATAATATTTACGGTGGAATAACCGTAAGGAATCATCCCGAGCATCAAAACTTCTCAACCATTTCTAAACTTCTTAACCCTTTGATGTGAAAACATCGCAACGTCTCTCGTCTCGAAATCATGTTCTTTTCACTCCGTTGTTCCTTAAAATATGCAGAATTCTTGAGCAAAGTCTCTTTTTCCAAATTTACATGTTTGTTTCCATTTTTTGCATTTTCTTCATTTTTTCAGCAACTGCTCGAATAATTCTTCAAGAAGTTCGATTCGTACAGAATTATACGATTTTGTAAGTGATTAAACAAACGGAGTAACGAAAAAGATTTTTGGGGTTTATTCGAACGGATAATTAAAATGAAAGTCTTTGGTTGAAAGTTGATTGACCCGGAGGATGGAGACTTGGATAAAAACTGAAAGAAAAAAATGGCGTACGGAGAAATGATAATAGGCAGGAGCTGGAAAGATGGGGCACAAGAAGCTTTCAAGCTCTGTTGGTGGAAAAAAAACGATGTGAGCTAAAGTTTGTAGAGAAACTTACAGGTTGCAGAAGAGTGAAAGAGACAGGGAGATAAAAAGGGAAGACGGAGAGAGAGAGAGAGAGGGCGAGGGAGGCAAAGAGCGCAAGAGAACCAGGCAGAAGAGGAAACGTGTGCTTAAAATATTAACGCCGCAGGCGCTTACACCGAGGGATCTTTGTTTCGTTGTTCTGGACGGTGGACAAATACATATATGTATGTGTAGAAAGATCTCACCCTCTGCTTTCCTCGCTGTCTATCTCTTTCGCTCCCTCTCTCATTGTACTCTATAGCGTGTATTATATGTAGAAAAGAAGCTTGATATACCGTCGGGGATTGGGAGAGAAAAGCACCGAGCTATACAAGGGGTGAATAAAGAGCTCTCGGTGCACGAACATGGATGGTGATGAAGAGTTCAGAAAGAGAGACGTGAAACAACGAGAAGGATATTAAAGGAAAAAAATAGAAAAAGAAGGAAAAAAAACCACATGAGAGTGAACGTGGTAGAAAAACGAAGGGGATGAGAGTGCGAGTCTAAGCTCTGAGCGAATAACCTGCCTCGAAGCGTGCAAAATAATATATGAAATATGCACTGTGGTTGTTCTACAAAATTTTTCTCCTGTAAAAGTCTTTTTCACCCTTCTTTCCTGCTTCCCTCTACCTCTCGCCCTCTTGCTCCTCTTTTCTCTACCGTACAACCCTTGCGGCAATGGTGAAGCTTGCTAGGGGTTCCTGGCACCAAACCGCACCATCACCACCGTCGCCACTCCAACCACCGCAACCGCATGAGACTCCTCGAGTTTCACGTTTCTGTTTTCTCGCTCGGGAAAACGTCGGTTTTCCCAGAGAGAGAGAGAGAGAGAGCGAGACACGGACGAAAAGGTTGGACCGGAGCTTAAGCGAGAAAGAGGGAGCGGAGGACTGAGACGAGTGCCAGACGCGAGCCCACACGGGTTGGGCGCTAATGAAAAACCTTGAATTTTCCATGAAGGAATTACGCTCTCCTACTGTATCCTTCAACGCTCCCTTCCTCGCTCTCTCTACACACACTTTATTCTTTGTTTCAGACTTGTCCGCGGTACAATACTAACTCGCGGAACGTTCTATTTTCCTCCTCCGCATAGCATCGCCAGTTTTATCTCATTTCGAGCCTTTTCTCCCAACCGGACGTTTTGTGCTTTAACAATTTTTATACATAGAAAAAATGTTGCTTTTGTTCTCACGGACACACGGAAGAGAATTCCCTCAGAGCCCTCGACATTATGGAAATTTTGTTTCACACGCGTTGCGGGGAATAGCCTCAAGATAAATAAATCGTTCACCCTCGTTTTTTATGCGACGATGATTAATTCACGTTGAATCTTGAAACCGATTAATTCGCAGTATCAATTTCATTTCCGGCTCTACATTCTCGCTATTTTATGTTTTATTAACTCCAGAAGTTGGAACATTTTTTTTATACTCTTCGTTTCCACGATTCATTCACGATTTGATGGAAAAATACCGAAACCATTATTTTCCCGATGTAGTTTCCGAGAAATCGGAAAAAGAGTGGCGCAATATCGATTACAGAGAGGGTGATCGACCCGAAGTGGCCTCCGACGGTAACGTCGAAGAGCAAACTACCCGATGCTAGTTTTTCTGAATAATTGAAGGGGCAGTGTACCCGATGGCGTTACTTTCACCGCATCGTCCGTAACACCGAAATACATACAGAAAAGAAATGGAGACAAGTCGTTTTCTTCACATCTGACCTTTTATACCTCTCTCCATTATATGTTGCTCGAGGTGAACTTCAGAATGCAACTAGAAGAAGAAAATTGAAGCAACCAAATAAAAACACTATGATTAACATTTTTTCAACTTAGATTTGAATTATTTGGTGAAAAATGGGAACAATCAATAGTTTGCTCGTGCCGCATGCAAATTTCCCTCCTTCAAAAGGTTTTATTTACGACCAATTATTATGTTTCTTTGCAGAGCGATTTTCGACGAGCGATTATCACTAAACTAACGGAAGAAATCACAAACTCTCGTGGTAAATTCGTCATGAGACTGTTCAGCAACGGAAAAATTATTATGAGGTGTAAACATGACGTCATAGAATATTTACTCTCTTTAAAAATGGTGAACTATGGTAAAAAACTGGTTCGACGTTAAGAACCGCGAAAAGACGATCGTTCATCAAGCACTATTGCGTTGACGCTCATTTGTCAAACATGAAAAATAATCAATAACGACGAGAGTTTTTTTTGTTTTTTGTAAAACGTTTGAAAATTCGATATGAAAATAAAAAAATGGAGAGATGGCTGGAGGTACAAATAACCTTCTTGTATATCTATATATCGTACGTACTGTGCAAGTTTACACAGCGTTTATGTGTATAGACAGAGACAGAAGCAACGAACGAGGGCTGGGAGGAGGGAGACGGAGAGTTTGAGTGAGCGAAGATATATGGGCATGGAGAAGCCGGAGCATAGACCACGAAATATTTGAGTTGCTCGGGCAAACACGTAAATGTAAACGGGGCGTTTACATTGACGTTTACTTTTCTCCCTCTCGACGAAAGAGCCCTCTGGTCGTCGTCGGGAGAGGCATCGAAGGCTGCTTTTGAAGGGGTGGTGGAAAGGAGAGGAGATACGCAGGGAGGCGGATGAGGTTGGTTGGCAAAGAAGAGCTGGAGGGAAAGGGGAACGAGGAGGAAGAGGGTTAGCATAGCATTGGGATCGACGGCGTCGCGATGTGGTGGAAGAGCAAGAGAACGACGGAGCGAGGTATAGGGTTTGAGAATGAGAGTCGAGTCGACTAACCGTCGGGCAAATATTGACCTAGCTGGATATTGCTCCCAATGCTTGTTTGTTTATTTCAATCCTCGTGACCGATGGGGGACCGAGCAATAGAGTTTACACTGTGGCTGGTGTGCGTCATTCAGGGAGAAAGATCGACAAAGACAGAACAACGGAAAGACGGATAGAACGTGAGCGAGACGACGAGCGATGGCAAGTTAAGAGGGAGGGAGAAGGAGACACCGAGAGAAGAGGATGAAAGTGTAGCAAATATATATACAGACGGCTATGTGTGGAAGCAGATAGTGTAGGTATATTTAGGTACACGACGGTTCATCTCAGCTGTGGCTATAAGCAGAGCAAAACCCGTCGACCTGCGAACGTCCTAATAAACGTTTCTATATTTCTCGTGTAGCACAGGAAATACTTGGTACACCGCGAGCGTCTGGGAATTGAGACATTCGCTAAAAAAATTCGAGCAAATAGATAAAAATAGGTACTCTTTGTTCTGTAACGCGGAATGGTCCTGTCAATATGGGCAAATGGTTTTTTTTGTTCACCTTATTAGCTTTCCAAGACTTTTCATACTGTTGGCAGAATGTTCATTATTGACTGATGTAGAGTTATGTATTAATATTGAGCACATCGATAATGATGTGTTCCTTCAAAAACGTAATAAAGATCCTGAGCTCATTGGAGGTCGATATATATTTGAATGGAAATAATGCATTTGTTGATGCCATCAAACCTCCTGATTTTGACATTGACTATACATGGTGAAGTCATTCCGGATGAGCTGGCTGGTGTTCAATGAAACTGAGGCAATCTCTTAATTCGAATGATTCGTCTTATGTTGTGTTCCGTGGAGCGAGAATCCAACGACGTGTGACGAGAAAATCCCAAAGGGATGAAAGCCATTTGGAAGGATAGGAGGAGGCAAGAGGCATGCGGAGGGAGGGTGAATGTAGGTTAGCGGGAAAATAGTCAGCAATCGCGAAGCAGATCCGGGTATACGCGCCCTCTAACGCTTGGTATGGAATACACGCTCGATTAGGCACTCAAAGTGACCAAGTCACGAGGAATGATCGCGGGGTATACATGAAAATAAACACGAGTTCGATCTAGAGGGGTTAAACGCCCACCCGATGCCCATACAACTCAACGATCGACGTTTTCACTGCGGACATCCAGAGAGGGTGTCGAAAGAGAGTGAAAGAGAAGTAGATATTGAAATAGGTCTCCTATGTACTATTTTATATATGTATACAAATTCTCTACGTATCAACGTGACGTGTACCTCGAAAATACTTGGCATATAGACAAATACGTGTAACTGTTGGTTCGCTTTATAGGAGGCTTCATCGACAACTAATAGCAAGTGCTGCGTTCACGAATTCGCGCATTAGTCTCGCTCGATTCAACGCACAATACCACCAAACCTATATATATATATAAACATAAATACCTGTTACGCCTATTATGTCGAACCTGTCACGTGGCCATTCTCCAGCGTAGAGACAAACCTCTACAAACATTCTCATTAAATCGTCAAGTGCTTTTTCCGATGTCTCTGTAAAATCGTTTCATTGACAATGGCCCCAAATATGAATAATTGCTGCAATTATGTCGCCGATATAACGGCGCTTTGGGAAGAGTCATTCAATCCCAATCAGTCATTACGACTGACCGTTGAGGCGGATAAAACTTGCCAGGCCCTCGGGACTTTGGAGGAAGCGGGAGAGAAGCTAATCCGAGGAGCTCTGATTATCCGTTAATCATTTCCTTCTTTTCAGAGTTTCATAATGTTGCGGAATTGCCGTTACAATTTTTACACGAGAAAATCAATATTTTTCAAAGTCTCTGTACCAATTTTCGTGGCTCTTGCTCTCTTTCACAGACGCATCAGCCCACTGGATAGTCTCGCGTAGGCAAAGTTCAATAAATTAATATCCTCGACGAGGCAGACATATCGAGAGGATCGTTAGGTAATAATTTTCCTCGGGAAATATAGTCCACGTTATATCTGTATATAGTTTATAAATTATACGTGGATATACATATATATATATACAGATTCCGATATCTATAATTTGCTCTCGCTCGTTAATTCACTCTCGCTCAAGCAAAGGGTGTTTAAACATGTGTACCACGTTCCTCGAGTGTCTCCAATTGCCACGCTTGATTTTACAGCTCCAATTAAATTTAATCCTGCACTATCATCCAACCCGAAATTTGTACAATTTTTCGTTATTATCGTGCGATGAAGAAATATGGCCGCGTCGTCAGGATCGTCGAAAAAAGCTCAACATTTTCATGTCCATTATTTTCTCGAGTTTTGAATATTCAACGTTAGCAATGAATATCAATCTTTCGTAAGGTTTTTCCTCTTTGTCAAAAATCATACTAACTAAATTATTACCAAATGGTGCACACTGCGGGTATGCTAATTGTTGGTGCAGAAAGATGNATATATATATACAGATTCCGATATCTATAATTTGCTCTCGCTCGTTAATTCACTCTCGCTCAAGCAAAGGGTGTTTAAACATGTGTACCACGTTTCTCGAGTGTCTCCAATTGCCACGCTTGATTTTACAGCTCCAATTAAATTTAATCCTGCACTATCATCCAACACGAAATTTGTACAATTTTTCGTTATTATCGTGCGATGAAGAAATATGGCCGCGTCGTCAGGATCGTCGAAAAAAGCTCAACATTTTCATGTCCATTATTTTCTCGAGTTTTGAATATTCAACGTTAGCAATGAATATCAATCTTTCGTAAGGTTTTTCCTCTTTGTCAAAAATCATACTAACTAAATTATTACCAAATGGTGCACACTGCGGGTATGCTAATTGTTGGTGCAGAAAGATGACAGAAGAAACTAGATTGTTCTGCGGTACCAAATAAAACAAAATTATTTATCACCCGGAAATGCTAGCGATTTTTTTAGAAGCAGGATATTATTCAGAAGGTTTTTCGGCTGCAGAGCTCCGCAGCCTAACCATTTTTCAAAATGAAATCTCACGCTACACGGAGACGTGAGAAATTGGGCATTCGCAGATTCTTTATTCCCCTAAATTTCAGGGTAAAAGACTCGAGACTGCAGGGACGAGTATAAAACGCTGACGCACTTATATACGAGGGGTTGTTTCGTGAAGAAGGTGAAGTAAAAGTGATTTAGCGTCGAAGCTTGAGAGACACACGTACCCATATAGAGATATATATGAGAAAAGAGGGTGGGGGAATTGAACGATTGAGGGGAAGTTAAAAAATAGAGGGAAAAAAAAACTCGAGCGAAGCTACGTACGCTCGAACGACGATTTTCTCGTTCGACCCTCGAGCGCGAAAAAGAACCACCCCCTTGGATTCGTCTATCCCGCCGGAAAGCATTCCCGCAGCCGACAAACCCAAACGACAAGCCGTGAGCGAGAAAACGATGCGGAAAGAACCGAACGAGCGTATCGCCCCTCTATACACCAACTCTCCGACCTTTTATGTACGAAACTGGAGTATATACACGCATGTGTTATATACTATTTCTACGTTTTTTGTGTATACGTCTTTTAGTCTATTGCTGTACTAAATTTCAGTATAGATACAGGCCGTCTCACTTTTTTTCTCATTTTGACTCTCGTATCGCGATATCGTACTTTTTCCCCTTTCCCGCGTCTCTGAGGAAACTCAAGAGACTCGATGATCGCGTACCTACCGTACGAGATCGATTTCACACTCACTTTTTTTCGTTTTTTCATCGTTCCTTTCCTTTCGTTAACACGGTTACCACTCTTGGGTCGTACAAATACGATTCTTATGAAAAATTTATTATATCCAGCTCTGCTTGAAGGAAAACCTTGAAGATGATAATTAAATGTGATTTATTGGAACAGCATATATGGATTTGAGTAAATGGTAAAGTTGTAACTAATAGTTTGTGCATAGCGATTCTCAGTGAGTGAATGACGAAATTGAAGGAGTGGCTCATTAATGTTTCTGGATTGCTGGGTACGCGCCACAGAAATTCGCACCTCGATATTTAGGTAGATCTATATGTATATATTGGTTTTACCATGCACTAGGTATAACGAGGCTAGCACTTGATTACGTCAGTTAGTTCGACGTAGCATAGTCCCGGCTCAATTCCGGCTATGAGGCAGAGCGCGGTACATCCACCGTTATGCCCCTTTCATCGGCTTCCTCTCCTTGCGCCAATGGCGCCACGATCATCTCTCTATTCACAGCTACCCTTGCGCAATGCCCTAACAACCCCCATCGTTGCAGTCTCGTGAAGCAACGGGCAAAGCCAGTGCCAATACACTCTCTCGTCTCTGCAAGCAGCGTCTCTCTCTCTCTCTCTCTCTCTCTCTCTCTCTCTCTCTCTCTCCCTCTCTTCGCCCGTGTACTGGATTGTAAGCTTCATCCCTCTTCATCCATTCGGTATACGCATACAACCTGGCAATCTGACCCGTTCGCAACGGCAATAGTACGCCAACGTGCAAAGCCAATGACAACCAAACCCCTCACGCACGAAATCCTGCATCACTTTCGCTGAAACGAGAGCGAGAGAGAAAGCGAAGTATGCTGCTGCAAGGGGAGAACAGAGGAGAGAAGGAGGTTGAGCACGAAGCCACTGCAACTGCGATGAGGGAGAGAGGGACTCGAGAATACGTGTCGATGTAGGAGCGGGTATCGCAAGCACTAAACGTAATTAAACGGATAGTTTCCGCATTAGCCGCGATTGGATAATCATTCATCGATTATCTCGGATCCCCGCGGTGACAATGCATATCCCTTCTCCCCGACCGTATCATCCAGCTATCCGCTCCGACTATATCACAGAAGGTTTGTCGAGGCAAAGCGTGCCACGTGTGAATACCTATTGTCATTTCCATCCACCCTCTCGCTCTCTCTCTCCTTCACTTGCTTTGTTGTCATCTGTTTGGCTTTCTGTCTCGAGTCGTACCACGTGATCACCATTACATTCCCTAGAAGATCGAACATCATCGCATTCTCCATCTCTATACAAGATGAAGAAGTCAAAGCCCACGGATTACAATTCCAACTGCTGCGACAATCAGAGATTTCGTATCGTCGTAGAATCGATTTGCTCGTCGTGTACGTTCCTCCAAAAGATTCGAAATCAAAGCGAATTTTTCTCATAGCAAAATCAACTCTTTCAGGAATCCGTCAACTTTAAATATCGCACTAAATATATATCAATCAGAAAGCCCGCAGTCCTTTATCTGCTGAATGCTCTTAAAATAAACTTTGGCCATGGAAGCACAATAAGGAGGATCCGTCGAGTCAATCGACGACGACGACGACGAGGGGGGTGAGGTGTCCCAGAGCCAATAATCTGCGGGTATAAATATATAAGCACCTAGTTGTATAACGTCATATAGAATTTTACTTCATCCGGAGCAGTGAGACGAGAAGTTGAATGGGATCCGATTGGAGAGAAGAGAAGACTAGTGCTCGTAAACGGTCCATAATAATTCAATTCCGACGGTGTGACATGGCCACAATCAAAGTGATATAGGATATTCCGAGAATAAAAGAGAGCCACACACACACACGGAGAGACACGCGGGTACACACGCATAAACACAAAGACTCTTATAATAAATGCCGGAGGGGACGAAAGGTCGGAGCCAAAATGATTCACAGTATATAAAGCAATGGGGTTTGGCGCCCTTTTGTTTCCTAACAGTCGATTTATATAAAACGATCTAGTCATACATATAGTTTCTATGCCGAAGACAGGCAAGAGCAGGGTCACCGAGGGTAGAATCTCTGTTGATGAAGTGTGGCGCCCTCTGAATACTCGAGAACGTAAAAGTGATAGAGAACGAAGGAGGCAAAGTATCCTCTTTCACGAGGCGTAAAAGGCGAGGGTTGATTGGCGTCTGGGTTCAAATAAAAATAACAAAAAAAAGCCTCGGTGGTCGTTTGACGTGTATAAATATACATATACGTATATATTTAATATGCCCATCCCAGAAAGATCCAAGTCGTTGTCGCAAAAGGCAGGCTACTACCCGAAACGATATCCCTTCTTGACTTACGATCCACGAAAGGTCCACCGATGCGGAAGATAAAGTTTATCTCCTGCTCCACGGATCCGCATACTCCTCTCCCTTTCCTGCTGCCAACCCCGCTCGCTCACTCTCTCGAGGATTTCTCCAGTTATAATAATAACAATAACTCGACAATGGAAGCACGCTCCTAAGAGAACTGGAATGAAGGCGGGGAGCCTGAGAGTTTGCCCACGATTACAATTGCCAACGGCCCGAGCAACCCACAGGGTGGTGGTTTGACCCTTTCCGCTCCATGACATCCTAACCCACCTCCTTCTCCTTTTCCTTCGCATATATATGCAGGATATACAAGCATTTATATCGACCACTCTCTCAACTCGAGAGTTCAAGTTTATATTCTAGGAGTTCTATAGTCTTGAATAAACACATATACATTTCGCTACACTCCAAACAAGCTCTCCGTAACATCATGTGACTCTACCGAATACACAAAGATACATCTGTATGTTGTTGTGCCTCGGGATATTGCGTGGGCGGATCGAGATGAAGGACATACCAATCGAGAGATAACAGAAACATCATATCCTGTTAGTATATCGTCAGATTTTTTATCATCAGCCAACACGAATAATTCTGCGAATGATTTCGATCGAGAAATCAACTTTTTATAACCTGAAAATTATTCAGGAATCTTAACGAGATTAATCATGCATCAATGAGCACTCTCGATTTTCGTAATACTCACGGTTTGTTAATTATTTTTTTATCCCGAGGCCGGAAGCAAAAAGAAAGAGAAAAAAAAAAGACGATTATTCGTCGTTGGGTGTTTTCTCTTTGCGTGGATAGACTTAATTTGCTGCGACTGACTTCGAGTCTGCTCGTCCCTCATTTTCCGCACACTGGTGCAAAATTCTCACGCCTTCTTTACACGCACGAGGAATTCCTCATTGCTTCCGTAGGATCGTACAAAGATATCGCACACAGTTATAAACACTGAACGTGTGATTAAGGGTGTGTGTGTGTGTGCTCGTGTGGATTTTACTGTAGGGACTTATATCTTAAGCCCGTGAGCTTTGTGGAATAGGGATGAGGAATGGTAGTCGCGTGTGCATTCTGGCGTGTTGGGGGTCGAGCGTGCGAGACTCGATGGTTTACGAAGGGCGAGAGAGGAGGAGATAGCCTCACAAACTCAGGGGCCAATTCACTCGTGCGTGCGAAATAATCTCGCGGTCGGGCTGTTTCTCCTCCACACACACACGCTCGGACTTGCCTGACGGAGTCCCGCGGAAAGGAGATACACGGGAGTTCCTCGACCATGCTAGCGGGCTAACCCCTGGAGCGATCCGCAGTTATGCAAAAGGGTGGCGTATGCGTCATGAATTATGTAACCGAGCCACCAGCAGAGAACGAGAAAGAGAGAGTGTGTCTGTGCGTGTTCATGTGCGTAATATAGTCTTACCGCGCGGTGTGGAGTCTGAATGAGAATGACTGAGGGTTCCCTGTAGATGAGATATTAAGAACAGGGCGAGTGGCAACCAGAAGAAAATTACGGACAACATTTAGCTAAATTTCCAATTACGCTGCTGGTACTTTTACAAAAATCCTCCATCTACAGAAAAACAAATTCTAACAATCGATGGCGTGATCTTCTGAATCGAAAAAAAAACGATAAAAAGTTTAGAGTATTTACAAAATGTTTGCCAGAACATGGAAATGACGATATCGAGTTCAATGACGATGGGAAATAAAATTGTCTACAATATTTATCCGATAAAAAAGTTTACAGCGCTGCATTTTGATGTGCAATTAATTATTCAGAGAAAAATTGCAGATAGCGTAGTAGAGGAAAAACTTTACGATGCGGGTCTCATTATCACATGAATAAAGAAACATTTTAGAGAAAAAAAAAAGTATCTCGAATCAAGATAAAAGCACGTGATGAAAATTTTTACCGAGCGCCCCATAAAATTAATTGTGTTTCGCAGTAAGAATTTCTCCTCGACTACTTATGTGTGCAAACTTGGAATATTACGTATTGCATTTGTACGCATATCTGGAGGGAAAAAGAAATGGCGTTGTTTGGAGAAAAAAAAAATTACACGCACGTTTCAATATTTTGCAATGTAATTATTACCGAGAATTTCACAATAAAATTTCCGGGATAATCCTTTTCCGTGGATGCTCATGAATACAACATTTTTCCAAGCACCCGATGATAACGCACGACTAACGGTCCCTCGGATTTTTTTTTTCCAACGTACAGAAGTGCACGAAGCAGCAAGAAAATGTTGGATCAAGTTTTAATGGAAAGTTGGTGAACAAATCGTTCTTAATCCTCATTTTCAACGCGAGAAAGAAAAGAAGGTTGAAACTATATTCCTTCTTATACCAAAAAACATTCTTCACGCTCGAGTGACTTTAATGAGGACGGCATATCGCATAAACGAGGAGGTAGGGTAGGATAATTACGATTGTGTGAAACAGCAGAGAACGGGGGAACTGCGTGATACCGGGTATTTGTGGGTGAATGTGAATGAGCTTGTTCGTCACAACATTCAAACAGAGAACCACACAAATAGATAAATGAACTATATACTGTATACATGGGGGTATTGCGATGTGAGAGAGAATAGGTGTCGGAGTGTGAGATGAGCTGTTCGCTATACCGATCTAATTCGACCACTGGATAAATTATTAGCGAGAGAGTCGCTCGGCTCTCGCCACACTTTGCCATCCATGCTCTACGAGAGAAGAGCATAGACATTTGCGCTGTTATACAATTGTGTCTAACGCCACGTTGAACTAAACGCGAATTCGCCATTTCCCTCCCCTGCTCGTCCGTCTCTCTTTTGGTGATTGTACATTTACTAATAGAATAGAGTATGTATGGACAATTCGGGTACGTATATCAAGGCTGGCATGGTATTAACATTTGCATGGGCATAACTCACACGATCCACTGGACAAAGTGACCAAGGATACGCCATTTTGTTTATCACCTGTCCACGTTTATCTATATCTATATATTTATATACAGTGATAACAAACAGATCTATGGCTTAAATACATGTGCTGTATGGATACGCAACTACTGCCCCTTTTCACGGCTTCGTACTCGTGGTACTCCATCGCCGCAACACACGTAAACTAAACGTATAATAAATTTCTACACCCTACTTCTCTGTGCGGCGTGGTTTCAACGGTCCACCGCAACGTGCATTTACGTATCCGTACCCAGGCAACTATCATTTTGTGTTTGTACGTATGTGCATGCTGGTGGTTGTTCTAGTCTCAAACGAGACTTGCTTCCCCGCCTCAAAGTTGCTCATCATTTTTCCATGAGCTCCTTTGCTCCGACACTTGACACGATTATTTGTATGGACTTTTTTTTTTATTATTCCCCATTTTATCTCCACGTCCCTGTTCTTGCGAGACTCCCTGCAGGGTGTTGCCCAGAGCGTTGCCCCTACATTACGGTCTCCTCCTTCCACGAGGACTGAGGGAAACTGTGGAAATCCCTGTCGATATTTTCACTGCGTTTCTCATACGTGAAGATATATTTTCTATGTATACAACGAATGCTGTGTCCCCAGTGTTGCTGCAGTTGCACTTTCGGTCTTCCCAACACCGTCTACCGTACTATCAGGTCAAGTTATAAAGCGTGAAGCAAAAACGTGTTCTCTCTGTATCGATGATTCTCTCTCCTCTTCACTTATTCTCGTTCTGCTCAGCATGCCCCGAGAAACGTGTCCATTAAGCTTGAACATAATTTCAAGACGAGCACATACAATGTTTCGATTTATGCTATCGCGATAAGACACTACGAACGGTACAGATGAACCTGGAAAGATATACAGCCTCCGCAACATATCTTGGGCTTTTGTGATCTCTATCGACTGCTTGACATCGCCAAGGCAGATATAAACAATTTTAAAACCCATTGAGATACCGATCACTGAATAAATTTCATTTCAATAAAAAAATATCAAGATTTATCCATCGATGCGAAATTCTTCTCTGATAATTCATTCAATGGTTTTCATTGCATTCGGACAATAGCTGGTTTTGTATTCAGCACACTACATCGCGGAAATCTCGAGGGCTTTCATTTTGCAAATAATGTGCAATTATCATTTAACCAACAACTTGAAGAAAAAAAATCCTTTCCAAGCTCTTTTGAGGTTGAAGAGTATACTCAAGTGGATGAATCAGTCCTCGCGTGCACTTTGCGAAATTGTCGAGGTGACAAGCTCCTAGAGTTCAGGGTTTCGAACGCAACGTGAAATTTTTATGAAAACATCAAGTTTTTCGAGTAATGAGTAAGAACAATGACAGAGGATGATGAAAAATTCATGTCGTAAGTTCGTAATCACCTTTGGCTGAACCTCGAAAACACACTGTGTCTGGCTTCGATCTTTGCACGTAAATAATCCACGAGATTCCTTCATATACTTATTTGGAAGCAAGCCTAGATTTCATAACACGTAACCGACAATTTATCGTCGTTCTATTTTCACAAAAGTCTTGAATCTTCCAGCAACGGATACAATGTAAGGTCAATCATTTATCTGCATTGATTAATTCATTAGTATACTGCGCAGCCTCGAGAAAGGTATAATTTTACAAATACTTTTTTTCCCATTACGACTGGCTGCACTCGAATTACTAATGGTAGGAAAGTTGTGGATGGAAAATAGTACATTTATAATTCATTTGATAGATGGTGGTTTACAGGCAAGGAGAAATAACAGTTTGCAAAAGCTTTTAGGTACAATTACATCGATCGGGTGTGTCTGGCAAATGAAAGAACGAGCATCGTGCAGTAGAGTCTGGGGAGCTGTTGGGAAAAATCAATTGCGGAGAAAGGTCTCAAAGATTTATATTGTAATTGTTCAATTTGTGCATTGGCTATGTTGTTACATTTGCGAGTGTATTGGACTGCGAAATATAAAATAAATAGGAAGGGTATTACGATCGAGGATCTAGATACGAATAGCTATAAAGTATGTGAATGAAAGGAGAGAGGCTCGGATTCAAACAGGTAGAAAATTTCCTTTGCCAAGGAAAAGCAGGGTTTCGTGATCACACCTCTCTCTCTTGCTCTCTCGCTGCTGAGTTTCTCCTCTTTTCAGCTGGTGCGAACGAACCATTTGAGATTTAAGGGGACTTAATTAGTTCCGGAGCGCTATAAATTCTCGACATCGCTGGCTATATGCGCACACCGGCGTTCTCTCGCCCGGTTTCGCCCCGAATCACCCTCTTTCTCACTCCCTTAACACGAACCAGTTCTCTGCTCTGTACTCTACCGACCTTTTCCCAAAGGTCTTCTTCGTTTTCTATATATACCTTTTCCTCTCTTTCTCTTCCTCTCTTCTCCAGCCCTACACACGTTCGCGGGTACTTGGCATTTGTTCGTACAATCCGGAACCAGAACGAGTAGCGACTCGCTGTAACCTTCCCCCTGGGTAACCTCCGATGGATAAAGTTCCTTGTAACACGAACGTAAAAGTGTACATACAATGTGTGCAAATGTGTATACATATATACATTCGCATTTAAGCGCAGTCTTGAACGATGAAGGTGGCCAACCTTTTCCTTCTAAATCACGTCGCCCTCTTAATTTCCTACGCCGACGTCGACGACAGAACGAAATTAAAACGTTCCTCTATATCTTGGCAGGTTCTCTCAAAGTCACCGGGTTGGAAAAAAGTGTCTCTTGGGGGTTGGGAAAATGAATGAAAAATCCATTCGAACCAAGCTTCCAAATGATTCCAAGCAGATTATTCTTCCGGCAATTTATTCGACTGAATATTATATAATACTCGCGTCTATATTTTATTGCCATCGATAGATACGATTGAACGAGCTCGAACAAAAAATGAAAATATCCTCTCGTCCGATGCTCAAACAACTTTATTCCGAAAAATGTGATTTCGCCAACACCGAGTATTACGGTAAATGGCAACGAGAGTGAAACAGAAAAAACGCGTGTTAGAATCGTTGAATCGAAAAAAATGGGGGAGTGAACAAGTAAATCCGAGTGCAGTGCAAAGTGGCGTGCTTCGTAGTCGCGACCATTAATATGACGTTTCCGTTCGATGAACGCGTGCGTCATCGTTTTGAATTCTCTTCGCTCTGCCCCAACCACTGGTTCTCCCGTTTGGCACTCCCGTGTGACCTCCCACGTCAACGCTCCCTTTATATAAATACAGACAATATGGCAAGGCCCTTGGTACATCCGACAAGTGTGTTACAATAATGTTGCTCGTGTTGGCCGAGGCTAAACTGGGATGTTGTGCGATTTGCGAGTGCATAACTATATATATTAAGCGTGTACACCACCGCTAAAATGGGTACATCGTGTACAATACACGCTAGAAATCAGCCAAGAGAAAGGACGAGGGAAATATACACACGAACTCAAAATGCTGCATATTATAAAATACTGCGGCTCGATGGGTTTTACCCCCATTTTTGAGCCACCAATGCGTTATACAAGCATCGGGGAGTGCATTTTACAGTCTCGTGTTATAACACGACGAATTTTCCATATCCAGATGTGAAATACATGTGGAAGGGGCGGCGGAGGCTGGCTCGATATGGGCGAAATGTGTTATCGGAAAAATTTCACCGATGGTATTTTGTGCTGAACAAAGTGAGCGAAAGCGGGAGGACAGCAGGGGGAAAGGATTTGGGAAAAATGGAAGGGAAGCGAGCGAGTGGGTTTGAAATACGATAAAATGTGGAATCGAAGTTCCGCTATAGTTCGCAAATGTCAATGTATATGTGCGTATTGAATTTTTGCTCCATGACATTTCTATGTGTTGGTGCGGGCTTATGAAAATACACATCGAGCTCTATACATATAATACACACACACACACATATATATATAGTATTGATTGTGTAATCATGAATTGCCGAGAGACTCGAGTGCATGGATGCTTGCAAACGTGGATAGATATAGTAAATAGCAGTGGGTATCTCCTCATGCATATATGTTATCTGTATATACATATAAAGGCAAATGGAAATGTGTCCTGGAGCCATTCAGCCGCTTGCCGGTCAAGTAATGAAATTTGACTGGAAATTAACCACCGAACTGCGTACACACCGGGGGGAGACCACCAGGATCGAAAGGATGGGCTGGGCAACGTTTGCGATCGCGAGTGAGAGAGATTGCATAGTTGCCAAGGGATGGAGAGGGTTCCAATGTGCAATACGGGATGATGCTATGGGGCGTCAGAAGTTCACACATTGAAACGGTATCAAACGCACACTCTCGTATAACATGCAGCAGCAACGGTTTCATATGCGCCGCATAAAACACGAAACTATCGAGTTTATATCTATACAAAATGTATATATGTTCGTATCTGTCACGAGTACATGCAAAAGACCCGTATTTATCATACAGAGCCGCGATATGTGCGTATGGCAAAGCTGTAGGCTGATTGGTGAGAAACAGAGAGGCGTAACGTATTGCTTTCTGGTATTAAATCGCACAGAGGGCGATGACCTTTTGCTTGACGTTTTCGCGCTTTCGATGTATTGATGATGCGCATGTATTATGTGTGGACGAAGGACCATCCCGTCCTACCACCTTTAACTTCACCTCCCACGCGTGCAGTTTTGCATGCAGATGCACAAATGCCCGTATGTACGTGTCACTATAAACGCGGGCTACGCTTCCTACTCCGGTCTACATATACATGCTGACATGCATACCGTGAAAACAAGAGTGCGCGCAAGAGAGAGAGAGAGAGAAACACCGAGTCGTAGCATCATCGGGGAAAATAATGGCCAACCGTTTCGTGATAACGATGAGTTAGCGTTGCGCTTCGCTCTCTCGCGTGTACCGGTAACTACACCTATATGTCCATTTCTCCTATGTCGACCAATGTACAGGCTCTTTCATTGAAAATCCATTCGACCTTCTCATGTTTTATTTCCGATCGATTTTCTATCATTATCTTTTATTAATGCAAAGCTATAAATACCTGCGCGTCGCGGATGTCCATACGATTTCTTACTTTTCTCTAGTTCGTTTAAAATCTCACCTTTCGATCTTTTTAACATTCGTCGCGCAACATCTCCGATTGTGAACCGAGGTAACCAAACGGTTCAACCTGTCTGGGGCAAATTTTAATTATTCGTGTCGAACTAATTGAACCAAAATTTCGGACAAATGGGCATGGGGATAATTTATTGAGAATTTGATAATTTGACTGGAAAGGGATAACAATTTATTAACAGATATTACTATGAATTATTGGTCGAAACTGTTTTTATTTTTAGAGTCGATCGAGTATTCAAATGGCAACACAACCAAATTTCGAATAATCATAACTGTAGAAACGAAGTATGAAAAATACAATAAAAACGGCACGGACGTATGGATTCCCTTGCCTGAAGCAATAAAAAATAATGGATCGAATAAAAAACACGGTAGGTTGACAGCTGGTCGATTTCAGGTGGAATATCTCATACGTAGATATCGTGGGGTTTATGCATACGCCTCCGATGCTCTCGTCTACACCCATGTATTATTTCATACACGAGTATATAGCTAAGGTGTGTAAGTTCACGTATACACGTTCTGTGACACAATATTTCTTTATGTACTAAGCTTCCTATCATGTGTATGAACAAAGTTGTTCTTTTTATTGCCAATGAAAGAAAATGGATGAAAAATGGAAGAGAGGACATCGAGACGAATGTAGGAAAGGAAAGCACACATGTATATGCGTCTCGATGACAATATTATACAGCAGAAGGTCCAAAGGAAATAGAGACAGTTTTGTAGAAACAAATATTTTGCCAGATCGCTTGAAAAAAAAAAACAAGACTCGCGTTGATTCCAAACGTCGCGATGATGAAAATTTTCTAATTTCTGTCGCTGTACCATCTCGTCCTCTCCGAGCAGTGCTTTCTGTCCCAGGATCTCGTTTCACGCCGGACCTTCTTGTCAAATACGTTATAACAGATTTGTTCGTCTCCAGCATTTTTTTCCCTTCCTCTCACGTGCGCGTCACGTCGGATTGACTTCGGATTCCGTGTTTACCGAGAGCGGAAGGAAAGCGAGGGAAGGGAGGGAAAAAAAAAAAATTACAAGTGCAGCAAAAGGTCGGATACATTCCAGATAAGCAAAATGGCCTGGGGACGAGAAACACGCGTATGTTGGGCCATATTTCTATACACTCTATACCTTTCTATATATTCGTGTCTGTCCTCGCCCATATCGTACCTTTAGCATCCACAAACATCGGTATGAAACGGCAGCCACACTTGGCCAGCAATATGTGTGTGTAAATCCTATATACAGCCAAGAATAAGAAGTAATACAAAAGCAGTGGAGCAAGTAGATAGAGATATATGCTCTCAGACCAATCGACCAAAATGGGAGAGAAGGAGGAAAAAGAAAGAAGAATACAAGCCAGAGAATAACAGAGAGCACGTTTTGCAATATCGCTCGTCGAATAAATTTTCCAAACGGCTTGCGGCGATGGTCTGCCTTTTTTTTCCGGAATTTACTCTTCTCTTCTTATGCATACACCATAAAATATATATTTATGTCTATCTGTTTCATCCTGTCCCGACGACTGCTCCTCTAGCTCCGATCTTTTCGCGTCCCCGAGCAACTCGCTGAAAAATCGCCTAGCCAAGTCACCCAAGATCGACTGGAGGGTCGCCAGAATGAAAAACAATAGTGCGAGCAATAGTCCCTTTCGGAAGACTGGGAGCATTGCGCAATTGCTGTAAATTCCGAACGCAGATTCTGCAGAGAAACATTTTTTTTTCCTCGACATCCGATATTTTTGGTTTGACGAGAAAGAAGCATTAAAAATTAAAGAAAAATTGGCCAAACGGAAATGTTGATTCTACAATAATAATTATAGAAGCAGCGCGAATCGAAGGCGAGACCTTAAAATACTTTCGGAAGCCGCGACGAGTAAATTCTTTCTTGCCCGTGAAAGTCACTGAGACGGGTTTCGTGATATTGGACCGGGAATAAATTTTCGGTCACGCCGGAAAGGATGCTGGCCAGGCTGCCGCTCTGTCCGCTGGTGCACACGGTACTTTTGGTACAGAGGCTTATACAGTGGGTAACGGAAAAGAAGAAAAAAAGGGAGAAAAGAAAAGAGACTTTCAAGCTGCAAGGGGCTGGGGAGGGAATAAGAAGGGAGATGGAGAAAAAGCCGACGCTGGCTCGACGCTTTTTCTTCTCATTCTTTTTTTTTCCACCGTTCCTCTTCCGAACTACTTTGCAATATCGAGTTGCCATGAATCTTGCAACGTGCCAAAGCGCGGGGTTGCGCGCCTTCGCTTCATTCCAGGAGACGTTTTTATTAAAAAAAAAAAAAANGGGGGGGGGGAAACATATCGAAGGTTCGGGTCGATTCTTCGATAAAGGAAAAGTAGAGATCGCGGTATCCCGTACCGATCTTCTTTCTTCTTGCGCTAAACTTGCCAAGGCAGCAGCGGCGCGTTCCTGACAGTACCTCCCAGCATAGATCTCGTTTCCAAGAGCTGACAATCGAGCTATAGATACGAGTATATTTAAGGGGATACGAAGAAGAGAACATAAGGGAATGAACCAGGAAAGGTGGAGCAAAATGTAAGCGCGCGAGTATCGCATATATACGTTGAATTCCGCTTTTGCTATGGTATCTCGATCTCAACGCTCGTTATGATTTATTCATGGCTGAACTCTTGGTGTGTATCAATACGAGCATATAGATTTATACAGGCTGTTCTCATGTCTCTCGGCCGAGAAAAAACGCAAGATAATCGATGTACTCCCGTTGTGTGTCTGCGAGTTATTCCCAGGACTCTCTTACCAGGCGAGTATATCGATGACGTACACACGAGTACAATAGTGACAAAAGTCGCGAACTGAGTGACATCGCGAGCGATCGAAGCGAGTTCTCTCGTCATAAAAGTTACAAAAAACCATTCGGTTTTTGTTTTTTAAACAAGCATATAGATGGCAGAGGACAGACTCGCAAATGGTCAAGGAAACTTGGTTCGAGACTAGAATGAGCTTAGCGGACGCACACGAGAGCAATTGTGGTAACCGGTATATGAAGCACGCATACGTTCACTATAAGGCTTGCAGGTCGATAAAAGCCATTTATTTATACCCCGAAGAACCTGCACGCCAGTCAGCAACCGCAGCCACCTCGTCGCGATTCCGCGCCTGAGAGTTTTCAACTCTAAACGAATCCCGGCGACGAGAAGAAACGTACTCTTGTCTTCATGCACGACATGTGCAAAAGAAACGTTATATACAAGACACTCTTGTGTACACGGATGATAGCCATTTGAGGAATTAACCGGAAAGAATCGAGATAGTTCGACGAGCTCATCGATCCGAACGGAGTCAACCTCTTCTACCGTATTCCTCGCACACATGTTTTTCTTTTTCTTCTTGCCATAGATCCGAATCAGTCGTTGAAGACCGTACAGTTGGATCTCGGTCTTTGTGCACTCATGGTTTTTCTCGTAGCTCGATCAAATTGCAGCTGAAACTTTTCCTTGTGTGCTGTAATTGATTTAGTTGATGGAGACCCTGAAAAATTGAACCTTCCAAAATGGAAAGTACGATGCTGAAGTTGCATCGTTGAATAGCATCGAAATTCCGTTTTTTCACGAACAGATCTCAAGATTCTTATCCAATATTCGGGCAGCACGTTAAAACGCAATTTTTTCACTATCCAAACGTAAAATTCGTACGGAAATTGTCGTGGTTCTTGAAATTGACCAAACAATTAATAGAAATAGTGTTTTTCGTTGGACATGAACGTTGCAAACTTTAGTGTCATATGGAAAGTCCTTTTCACATTTGTCTCGTTGATATCTACCGAATTTTATTTGCCCAACATTCGATTTTGACTTTCCTGCGTCGAGGGACTGACCCGATGAATAATCCGCAACAATCATAGCGAAAGGAAGGTTCAACGGTTCGTAAAATGGTTTTCCACAGACGTGAACGATGCGCGAGCTACATAAATACACCAAGTTTTGCTAGGGGGAGCATTCGATTCGTGTAAATAAGGAATGGCGATAACCGCAATCGCGCACACGAAGAAAGCACACAGACGTGAACGCACTTGACAAATGTACATATATAGAGGCACAAAAGTGTACATATATAGAAGCGACGATAGGTTACGATCGAATGAGTAAAAGGCGCTGATACGCGCCTTGTAAAACGCTCCAGTCGATAATGACGAGATGGAACGAAAGTTAAAAAATGACCAGCAGAATGAAAAAACAAAGACACGTTGAAGGAAAGACGTGAAGAAGAAATGGCTGAATCGTGCACCACGCACGATCTCGTTGTAACGACACAACGAGGAAGTGGAAAAACTTGCTGTGTGTGGCTGCAGAACTCTTCGAGTTCGTGCTTCGATCGCCCTGGGGAAACAAGACTGATGTTTTTTTCTCCTTTCCCTCTCTCTCTCTCTCTCTCTCTCTCTATCTCTCCCTTTCTTTCGGTCTCTCATTCCAAGTGTATACGAGCAGCATCAGCCACGAATGGTATAAAGAGCAGCTTGCAAAGAATTTATTATGCTCACGTAACTAATTTTGTTTGTGTGTGCCCTCCAGAAAGTATATATAAATACATGTGTTTGAGTATTGAAGAAAAAAGAGGCTTCGAGGCTGTATAATAATGCTGTAGAGGATACCGAGTCAGGAATCATTTATATATACAACCGTATATATAGGATTTATATATAAATATATAACTTATGTGTTTATACGTATATAGGATGTTGTATTGTACCACTAATGCGTTAGGGAGCAAAGTCGACGGACAGTTGTTACGAAGCGGCGATGAAAGTGTTCGCAGGTGCTGCTGACTTCGTACTCACAACTCTTGCCGATATATATCTATACATAGAAGTGTAAAAAATATGTGTAGACGTCGTAACATACAAGACGGTAAAAAAAAAAAAATGCTCGTTGCATATTTTTCTTTTTGCACCATGATACAGATAATTTCGCAATTAAGTGAGACATTCCGTGTGCAGGAGAAAAAAAACACTAGCAACTCCCATGTCTAATTAGAAATTGCACACTCTGATAAATCTTCGTGTCGTCATATCGGAAGATACGGAGGAAAAACGCAGTTACATCGTGGGTTGTTTTAATTAGATTTGGTTAATAAGAACGAGCGATGTGGAAATGGCAAAAAGTTATTTTACCTGCAGCGAACGAGTCTTTCTGTTAATTCGTACACGAATATTTTTTCGCGGTATTATTGTTTTTGGGAAATGTTTCGTTTTGTTTAAAACGTTCGCGAAACGTCGGTCGAATTTCNATTAGAAATTGCACACTCTGATAAATCTTCGTGTCGTCATATCGGAAGATACGGAGGAAAAACGCAGTTACATCGTGGGTTGTTTTAATTAGATTTGGTTAATAAGATCGAGCGATGTGGAAATGGCAAAAAGTTATTTTACCTGCAGCGAACGAATCTTTCTGTTAATTCGTGCACGAATATTTTTTCGCGTTATTATTGTTTTTGGGAACTGTTTCGTTTTGTTTAAAACGTTCGCGAAACGTCGGTCGAATTTCTATGAATTAGAATGTCTGTATTAATGAAAAGTGTAGGCGCGTTGGTCAATGATGGAATAAAATCAAAGGGCTGCGACGTGGCCAGGTACGCGAGAGGGTACAACGTAAATAAAAAAAAAAACATGCTCGCTTTCGTACAGCAGATATGGAAAAGTCACGAGTCGCTCGTATAACCAATCGCCAGTTGTGTCCTCCGTCGTTTACGATAGTACCCGAGGGATAAAAGTAGCGATATACGTAACGAGAAGCCGATAAGGGTCCCCGGATGGATAAACCAACAAAAAAAGAGGCCGTACGAAAAAATGAAAGAGTTTGGAAAAAGAGATAACGAGATATCCCTGCGTGTAGGATGTCAAGGGAAAAAGAGGGACGAGGAGAGGGACGAGAGAAAAA
Organism: Hyposoter didymator; assembly: GCA_037952995.1. NCBI lineage: Eukaryota > Metazoa > Arthropoda > Insecta > Hymenoptera > Ichneumonidae > Hyposoter > Hyposoter didymator. The sequence continues at coordinate 3,278,446 of JBAJMU010000007.1, forward strand.
AAGGGAAAAACAAGATCGCCGACGCGAGACTTTGTATTTAAAGTTGCTAACGTTGAACAGCAGGGAGAGAGCATCGAGACTTCTCTCCAGAGTGCGAGGGTCATAAATTAATTCCTCGCGGCTCTAATTGACACTGTTGAGTCTCTCTTTCTCTCTCTGTCCTTGTCTCTCGCATTCTGTCGTTATCTTCTTACTTTCTTGTTTATATTACTGCCTCTCTGGCTCTCTTTCTGATACACACTTTTTCTGCTTTTTCACTCGCTCGTTCTCTTTATTCCACTCGATTCCCCTCTCCTCCTCCACAACGCTCGAAACCTCGAGCAAAAAGTTTCGTTTGCTTCTCGAATTTGCTCTCAGCTTTTGCACCACCTTGTGACTATTTGCACCTCCACGGAGCACAGCCATTTGCAAACATCCGCGTTTCGTTATTTTCTTGTGCTACACGCAATTCTACTTCTTTATCTCTCGTACCGTTCTCCCCAACATATTTTTCCGTTTTTTTTTCTCTCTCTCTTCCTCGCTTTTCTCTCCTCCTATGAGTACATACAATGCCAACGATTATTGGCCTATGTTATCTCTTCTCTATACATTTTACACGAGGTGATAAACGCTCGTGTATATTACGTCCAGACTATCTTAAAATGTTAACGTTTTTGCGAGCTACCAGGTACCGACTCCGCAGCTAATCTACGATACCTTTTTTTCAAATCTATTTATACACTGTATGTTAAACACGATATTTTTTCGAAGTACGTGCAATTGTGAGGAAAAAAAATGATAAATTCTTAAAAATTTGTATGAAAAAAACCCAGCACAGAAATCCATCTAATTCTCACAGTTTAATGATCAGAAGTAAATAAAATTTTATGGGATATTATCAATGTATGTTTGTCGATGTAAAAATAGAAATTTTATTATTCTCAATCTATGGCGTCAGAGGATGGGGTATGAATTTTTATTTGCTCAACTTTTACCGCACGTTAGTGATATGGAAAAATAGTAATTGCATCAATCAATTAAAAAATATTTAATCAACGTGAAAGTTGATATTTTATTCAGGATTGTATTTGCACTGGAATTTGAAATATTCATTCAACAAACTTTCTCATCAGATTCACGTACTTTATTCCGCTGTATAGATAAATTAGTATATAATGCAAAATGTACATTCGCTAAGTTTTTCCATCGCTTATCCCTTCTTGGCAGTCTTTACATTCCCATTGTATTAACTTTAAAGAGCAAGCAGCTAGCTGACGAGAGCGAAGACAAGACTATTTCCTGCATCAAATCTCTCGAGCGCGCCGTTGCATTCTCTCGTCGTCAGTTGAGCGCGCGTTGAGGAGACCGAGCACCAACGGGAGTTACTGCTACTGTATGGAGTAGTAGTTGGTAGTAGTAACGGCAGTAGAGATCCGCCGAGACGGAATGAGTAAACGAGGCGTGAACGTAAACGACCTGCTGGGCGGCTCTCGTTCTGGTGTAATGCCAAAGCTTTCTCTTTCTGTCTCTCGCGTTTCCTCTCTCGATCTCTCTCTCCCTCTGGCTTTTCCGCTCTTGCTCTTTTCCCAAAAGAGTCCTCCTTCCATCTACTCTACTTTTTCGTCTCGCTCTGTACGGTCAGAATAATCAGCGAATTTTGGCACTCAAAACCCTCATCGTTTTTCTTCTCGTTCTCTTTTTCTCGTGTAACGCATGTGTTTGATCTGACGACCCGTGTAAATTCACAACTTTCCTCGCGCTGTTTCTCAACAAGGAGAAACAGCCTCCTTCGTGGCTATTATCGTCAAAGTTTCCGTTCGTGCGTCTTTAGCCAAAAAAAAAGGGTCGGAAGTAGCAGTCGTGATCCTCGTTGGAAACGACTGCTGGTTTAGACGTTCGGAAGGAATGCTATGACTGCGGAATGTATCTCGACCTCAAGCCCGAAGGGATTTTTAATGGTTTTCTGCCTAAGCGGATACTCTCATTCTGCCACTTTTTTCATGTGGTAGAATCGTCCAATTTTTCTTTTGCTTGGAAAGTAGAAGTTTCAGCTTGCAATTGAAAAGATGATTCTTTTTATAAAACGTCACGCGAAAGTATTTTACGACAAAGGTCGCTACTGCAACTCCACACTTTATGATTTCTGTTTATAGCCATTTTTATTATTCTTGAGAAATAAAGTTAAATAATCTCGCATGCATATAGATGTATAGTTGCTGGGGCTGTGGTGCATGGAAAAAGCTGCTGCTACTGCAGGAGTAAAAATGTCAGTATGTGGGAAAACGTGAACACTTTTTTTTTAGTTATCATATATTTTTTTTTTTCAGTCACGATGGTCGAGAAACGATACAGTACTCCTGGGAGATGGCATAGCGGTAACGGCGGAACTGGGTAGAGAGAGAGAGAGCGCGAGAGAGCTCGAACGACGTCGTCCCTCGTGGAAGAGCTCTGTTTTATTATGCAAAAGCTCTCGGCGGCAGTCGGGTCGTTCCACGAGTACTCAGGGGTGGCGGAGCTGCATCCGCGCACCAGCCCATTGCGAGTGCACCGGAGCTCGCACCACTAGCACATCTATGTATGGATAAGAGTAGGAGAAGAAGAGAGAAAGAGAGAAAAAGATTTGGAGAAAAAAGGGGAAAGAAAGAGAGAGAGGAAAAGAACGTGATGGGGAAACGTTGGAGGGTTGGGAAAAAGCCTCCGCCCCCGAATCGCGTAAATACGGGCAGCCATTTTGCGATAAACTTTTTTCGGTCGGTTCCACCTCGAGGTTGGAGTGATGGGAAGGGATCCAGGCGGGGTTGAGGGGAATCGAGGGTATGAGGAAGCGGGAAAGCGAGATAGAGGGAAGGTTGATGGAGAGAAAAGTATAGAGATATATAGAGAGCACGAAGGACAGAGATAATTGGAGGAGAGATGCAGAGAACGAGAATGCTGGTGGAAAGCTTGGGCCAGAGATAAAAGGAGCAAGAGAGGAAAAGCGTGTACAGAGGGAGATGGGAAACATTCGAAAGCTGGGGAATATGCAGAGGGAAAAAAGACAGAAGTGGCAGGACAGGAAAGAGGATGGGAGGAGGCTCGAATCAGCGGGAGAAGTGGTGTGCCAAGGGGTAGAAAGAGAGCAGGGTATACCCGGAATGAAAAGCGTCGAGAGAAAAAGTTTAGCCGTGCGCGCGGTCTCTCCAAGCTCCGGCCGGAGGTTGAGCCACGAACAGAGCAAGAGACAGAGGGAGAGAGAGAGAAGAAGAGCTGAACACACGAACACACACACTCGGGGAATGGGAGAGGAAAAGAAATAGTGCGAAAGAGGAGGATGTTGAGGGAGGAGTATATAGTGGCGCGGGTGCACTCGTGCACTATGATCCGACGTAGAGCCGACGAGAGTTTTCGTTGAGGGAGAGCTCCGATGGTCGTGCATTGAGGAGGAGTGAGAGCGTGGGAGGTGAGCGGGAGGAAAAATGAAGGAAAGAGGAATACGAGAGTAGGAAAAAAAACGCGAGACAAACGAGGACGCAAGTGCCAGAAGACTCGATCCAAAAAGAGACGACGCGCTACGAGAAATGTGTGCGAGAGAACGAGAGAGGAAAGGGAGAGATCGTGGAAAAAAGGGAGCGCAAAGAGGAGAGCGAGAACATCAACTAGAGCTTCGGGGGTCGCAGGGATCCTCAACCGATTGGTCGATCACGCAAATTTTCTTTTTTTCTTTTTCTTTTCTATACCGAGCAAAATTGCTTTTTTCCCATCCAACCTTTTGCGCAAAGGGCGCTGAGGAAACGCCGTTGGAGAGCGAAGGAGAGCTTTAATACCAAGGCTGCATAACCGATGCACCTCCCTAGTTCATTTTCTCCCGGCAGTCCCTTATTCCAGCACTACCTTTCCGCCTCCCTCTATCGACATTATTCCCCTGACCTCTCTTCTCCATCACACAGCTCCTCCACTCATCTCTTTTACTTTCTTCCTCCTTTCTTTTTCCATCTTGTGCGATCAATGTCCATCTGCCCCAATTTTACGCAACTAAAACCTGCCCTGGATAATGTATTACTCATCGACGTAAAATAACTAGTTGTAAAACTTTCGGCAGACTCGCAGCTTTTCCCATCAGAATCGAAATTTCTCACTACGTTTTTTTTTCATCGATAGAATTTGACAAAATTGACTCTCGAAAACACAAATGTTCCATTTACGTTAAAGTAACGATTTGTTGTAAAATTTTAAACAGGCTCCTTCGAAAAATCCTCTCGTTATATTTTCTTTTGTATTGAACTACTTCCCTTCATTGAGGAATCATTGACTCGGAATGGGAATGATTCACGTTTTGAAAATATTTTTATTCGCGTTAATAATTATTCATATATTGTTATTGTTTTTTTTTTTTAGCTGAAAATAACTGCCTCCTGTGACTGCTGCAATTTTGAATGCAGAAATAAAATAAAGCTGCCTTTCGGGTGCTTTTTTCTCCTTGTGAACGCGTCGCAGAAAAGGGTATTCTATATATTTTTTCTCGGTCTCTCAGCATGCACTATTGAGAGTGCCGGCAAACATGTAGAGTGCAAGAAATGTGCCGGAACTAAAGGAGCGAGCTTCTCTAGCAAAGACCGAAGAGAAGATCAGAGTACCCCGACGAGAGCGAGGTGCTTCCGTTGACGACAACGACGATTCCCCAAGTGACTCGTCGCCAAAGGCGTCGACGTTGGTGGTTTCCTCGACGATCTGTTTCCCAAGTCTTCCTCTCATATTCTCACTCTCTCTCTCTCAATTCCATAGCAAAAGTCAGAAGATTTGACACGGTGACGAAAAGTTGAAAGAAGAAAATTCGTCATGAAATTTTCTCATTGTTTTTCGCATATCTGTCAAAATAAATATAAATCGTATCGTTGTCGTGAATTGTACGGTGATGTGTAGAGGTACAGCGAAAAGAAGAGATAGAAAGGAAAAATCTTGAGATAATCTGACGTAGAGATGTCGTCGAGAGAATTTTTCATCTATCGTATACGCGCGAGCAGGGTTTTGCCCCTGGAGCAAAGTTTCAATTTGATATGTCAGAAGATGGACCGGGGATTCTCGAGAAAAATACACGATGGTTATTTGCACGAATCTTGTGCCAAACAACCGGATGTACGTTCTTTCACAGCCGCTCTTCTTCTCTTTCTTCTCCTTTTTCTTATGCTTTTTATTTTCTCCGAGCTCGCTATAGTGTGTATATAAAGTATACAGACATTCACGGATTCTCCACGACGAAAACGTAGCCGAGAAAAAAGATAAGCAGAGTGGATGGCAATAGCGTGGTGAACCCTCGAAAACTATTTCAGTGGCCGAGCGAGTTAACGCTCACAGTCCCCTTTTTTTCCTGCTCTTCTCCCCTTGAACGTCTTCGACGTAGTCGATAAATGGTCCACGAGACTCTCTTTCCTCAGTCTTTCCAATTTTTTCCTTCTCCCCTTCCTCCTCATCCGCCTGCACCTCACTCCTGCGCGTCGCCGTTTTTTACCTTTTCTTCTTCCCTCGTTTTCTCCACTCTCTATATATACCTCTGTACGTTTACACATAGCATCTCTTATACCGCGACTCTATCGAGGATTCGCGTATCGGGCGTCGTCTTTATATACGCTCTTTCCCCCCTCATCTCGCTTCGCCCTCCGTCTCTTTCCATTCTGTCGCTCCTCTCACTTTGCCTCGTCTTGGCAAGAGGGAACCAATCTCCTTTACGATCTTTCGAAAGAGGCATCGAAGAAAGCAAGGCAGAGATAGAATCCATGTATTCCTCTGTGTCGAGAGATAGCGTGTATCCTGCGATACTCCGATGTATATAAATAGATATATAATGTAAAATGTAAAAGGCAGCAAAACGTAGAGGCTGGGCTAACAATTTAAGGAGAAAAGAGGAAGGAAAATGCACGAAGGTCGCTCAAGGTAAAGGAGGAGTAAAACGAGTCAACGAGATGAAGGAAGAAAGTCGAGTAGTTTTGCTGAAAGGAAAAACGTGAAGAAATACAAGATGGACGAGAGAATGAGAGAAAATAAAAAAGAAGGAACAAAAAAACAAACGGATACAGCTCCAAGGAAAAATAAGGGAAAAACGTGGCCAGAGTCTTTCACCGAAAAGTGATGGCAAAAGTCCCGAGGCAGACAAGACAGTTAACCTCTCGAGACGTTGCCAACCCGAATGTCCAACTCTCTTTCCAACACATTATCTCGTACATTCTCGTAAAGTCAAACATTTAACTGGTGCTTGTAAATTTGAAAAATATTTTTCAACCTCTTACACTGAGAAAGAAATCGTCCAGCTCTTATTTCTTGTCTCGTTCGAAAAGACACCCTTTTCCATTAAAATTACTAAATTCTGCACAATTTTCAGCTGCCAATGAATTCACCAAATCCCATTAATTCTAGCCCTCTCGTGAATTTACAATAATTTACACAGTTTCCTTCATTAATATCTTTTTCTTCCTGTCTAAAGAGTCTTGATGCCTGTATAAGTTTTTGTTCCCACATCGGAAGCTTCCAATTAGTTAATTCCGGAGAATGGCTGATTTGTGAAAAAGCAATACATGAATAAAGCGAGTTTGAAGGTTGGCAGCGAAGCGTCGCCTCTAATTTACCAATTCTTAAAGCACCGAGGGGAGTTTTAATACCACATACAATTTTTATCAAAAGCAAACATGGAACAGACTACTTACTGCACGTAAGTCGCGGCAGCAGAATATACGAGTATACATGACCAAGATATTAATGTGTATATAAATATATGCAAGGACGAGTGTGTATAAGCTGGCATTATAGAACAAGGAAGAAGGTCAGATGACCCTAATTTCCACGTAGCTGTAGTAGGATCGTGTGGGAGAGGGAATAAGAAGAGGAGGAATAAGAGTGAGCGCGAGGCTTCTCCGATTCATTACCGGGCGGGGTCCTCGCATTATTACGAGCCCGAATTACCTAATTTCGCTCGTCGTTACGTTGTTTCGGCAACGGACGGGGCAAGCAAGAGAGAGAGAGAGAGAGAGAGAGAGAGAGTGAGGCGGGGGAAGGAGAAAAACGTTTTCCGTCTTTCTCGTACTCGGTAGAATTTTCCCTCTTAGTTTGATACGAGGGCGGCCTCTCTGGGGCGCTTCCGGTTTCTGTCGCTTTTGCTCTTGGTGTTCTTCACGAGGTGGACGTCGCGACGCCAGCGAACCCACGACCGCGAGAGCTCCTACACACACACACGCACACATAAATATACAAATACGTATAAACGTATAGTTTGCTCCGGCTGACGTTCCCGGGTGAGTCCTTCTGGTTGCAGGGTTAGTAGTAAAGAGGAACAGGGTTGAGAATAGAGCAAGAGAGAAGAGGGCGAGGTTCGCGTTAAACCACCCCATTTGAGCGTTTTCCACCCCGACGACGACCTTACCGTAGGGCAAATATAGCCCTACCGAGCGGTGACGGCGACGGGGTTTCGTGGCGCGGTGGTGAGCAAGCCTGATCGTGGAAAGGAACGACTGAGAGAGAGAGAGAGAGCGTTGAGTGTGGAAGCGGCTTGTGGCTCCTCCACGGAGAGTTCCTGTGGCACAATATAATATGTATTCTAGTCCGCGCGGACTCGTCTCTTGCACGAGAGAACCAGTGAGAAGCGTTGAATCCATCACTTAACCAACCGGCGCCAACATTTATTAAGCTCCCGAGTCCCCACTCTCGTCGACTCTCCGTGAACGCTTTTATAAAGAACCAATCATCGCCGAGGACGAACCAATCGACGGTGAGAGTTGAGTCTGCCGGAGAAACGGTTGGCAGGCGAGATGGAACGATTAGTCCGCGCGGACTCGCACTACCGGGCTATAGCACCGCAACGTTCACGTATATATGTATATAAAGGCCTCAAGCATCGGTGTATGACTGCAGAAGTGTCTACGTATGCATCCATACACATGTAAACAGATACAGATATATCCAGAGCTTAGAGCCATTCGCGGAAGAGGACAGCGAATGGTTTGAACGAAAAAGGACAAAGATGGCGGTTAAATGTTGAGAGAGAGCGAGACAAGGCTGTATGAGAGCTCGACACGGCACGTTACGAGGGCAAAACTATCGGCCACCCACACACATCACTATCGCGCCCCCTTCTAGTCGCACACAGCGAGAGACTCTCTCACTTCCTCTCCCCTATCAAGCCTGAACACTCTTTACAATATATCTATGCATCCACACACATTCCCTGCTGCTCCTCGCGTCCTCCCTTAGGACCATAGGGCTGCTGCTGATGCCACTACTGCTTCTCTGCTGCAAGCTAAGAGCCTCGCCAACTCACAAGCCAAAGAAGAGTCGGAAAAAATCTCCAGAGCATCCAGAGAACTAAAAGAGAAAGAGAGAAAGCTCCGCGGACCCCGGGCACTCATCAGCTCTAACTGAGCCTTTTTTCCGCTCGTCCGTACAGAACCGTACCCGGTATACCGACGCTGTACTCAAGCATCATCTCTTTTCACCTCCCCAACAAACCATGAAAAGAAAAACTCCATGTGGGAGAGCAAGACTCTCTCTCTCTCTCTCTGTTGCCGAGGGAGCAAGAGAGGAGAAAAACGATGGATAGATTACACTATTACGATATAACAAAGTCCGATGCTTCGTGTTCATCACGATCCTACGTCAATACATTCTACGATATGGACAAAAACACCTATGCTGCTCTCTCTCTCTGCACTTGCAATGCTATTTATATATATTTGTGTATTGTGCATGCATTATGGGAGAAGATACATAGAGAAGCGCCCTTTTCTTTTATATTCGTCGAATGTATGCTCGTCGCAAGAAGACAGTGCACTCCTTTTCCTCTCTTGCATTTATATTTCACGTTCAGCACTCTTTCAATCTCTCCTGTATCTTCTCTCTTCTGAATTTTAAATTTTGAATTTGAATTTGAATTTTGAATTTTAATTTTGTTTATTTTGCGTTCTGAAATTTTGCGTGCGTGCGTTTTTATTTTTATTATTTTTATTTTTATTTTATTTTTATTTTATTTTATTTTATTTTGCTCGCTGAAATTTTGCGTGCGTGCGTTTGTACTTTTATTTCTTTTTTTAGTTTTTATTTGTATTTTATCCTTATTTTTATATTCAATCTTGCTTTTTATTTCATTTTATTTGGTTGGCGGTATTTTGTTATGCGAATTTTCAATCTTCTCTATCTCTTATTATATTTTCTGTTTTCATTGCGTGCGTTTTCATTTTCATTTTTGTTTTCTCACAAGGAATAGTGTACTTTCTGTGTATAATTTTCATTTGCCCTTTGGACTAGTCCTGGGCATAAATAAATACTCTCTCTCTCTCTCTCT